>OX101788.1:38133030-38309007 GCA_944452715.1 Ophion slaviceki | reverse complement strand
CACGCACGCACGCACGCACGCACGCACGCACATACACGCACGGGCGCCCACACACACACACACACACACACAAATCCTGGATACATCTGAAATAATTGAAAATGATGTTCTCACTTGAAAACTATGAACTTTATCAAAAAATTTTTTCAACAAAAGTTTTTAGTTTTCAGCTGACAAATTTTTTGCCAATAAAAAAAATTATGTTTCCGTTTGAAAAAAACGTGTCAGCCTTTGTAACGCCGCCATTTTAAATTTTGGCTCCTAAAATACATTTTTTTCAATCGTCCCCCTTCAATCCCTAGAAGTTTTGTTCCACACAATAGTTCGTCCGAGCAATATTTTTCGAGAAAATTCAGGTGTAAGATTAAAATGGGACACCCTGTACATCTATCGGATGAGGCAACGACCATCAGCAGTAAGAACATTCTCTAACCTATCCGACTTAAGAGAAAACATCTACAAAAGTTGCATAGTTCGAAAGGGGTCATCGAGTGATGGTTACGAAATTCATCCAGGTGGAGGCGCTTCGGAGATTTCAAGTTCATCTCCATTTTTTATTAAATGGGGCCACTGTTTTGTGAAGAATTTTTTCGAGGAACTAAAAATAAGTCCACACACAAATTCTCATGGTCATCGATCGAGATTTAGTATATTCCCATAATCATGTGTGTTTTCTTCAATGAAATGTCCTGCGGCAGAATTTCATTTTGTCGATACAGAATTAAATTTGTCGGAAAATGTTTCCTTACAAAACGTAAATTGATATGAATCCAATTTACGGAGAACGTCACAAAAACGCAACGCAACCGGCAATTGTGTATGCCGAGCGTTATCCAGATCGTCACCCGCCTTCACGTAACACACTTACCGACGTGTACAATAATTGATGCTAAATCCTGATCGACCGTCTTAAAATTTGGCCTATGAACGTATTTTTAGTTGCTCGATAAAATACTAAAAATTGGTAGTCCTGTTTTTTTTTAATCGAGGTGACCTTGAAATCACTGAAGCGCCTTTGCATGGATAAACCTCGTAGCTACCACTCGCTGACCCCCTTCGTACTGTGCAACTATTATACGAAAGGCTTTCTCTTAAGTCCGATAGGTTGGCAAATATTTCTCCTGCTAATAGTTGTCGCCGCACCCGGTATATGACCACCGATAAAAACAAAGCAAGAAAAAAGGAGGGAAGAAGAGTGGGAATAAAAGCACAGACTTGACCGTTTAATCAATTGATCTATCATTTACACTGCTCAGGGCAGCAGGTCATACGGTTCTGTTGTCGCCACTGGATTGTCTATCTATGCCATTTAAAGTCCAACACCATACCTCGTTCATAGGCTTCAGGTAACACTGAAGAATCGACATTTCACAATGGAATTAGCAATTAATGTTTGTTCTGTATACGCAGTAGCCAGTGCCACCTCTTAATAGCCATCTCTTAATAAGACTCAGCACCCACTATGCAGAATAGATGATGATCACAAGTTCAAAAGAGAGGAATAAACTTCTTACATAATTAAGTCTTTTCATATACTTTGCTCCGATGTAATAGATCACTTATCCCAGAAGAATATGCTTTGGTGAATGACGAACCAAAGAGTCGTCAATAATACACCGACGAAAAAGCGAAATCGTATTTTCGTACGGAGTACAAACAGAATTAATGAGAAAAAAATACGGGATAGGAGGGAAACATCGTTTCTGGGTCGATAGTAGAACGCGATGTGTTTTCGAGTTCCATACACGTAATATTAATGGTACGATCTAGATATGACGTAATAATCTTTAAGTATGTGTATTAACGTGTAATAATTTATTTTCCTCGGACTGGGTTGGGTGCAACGCTCCTCGAATATTCATAGACACATGTGTTTCTGCTGCTTTACAACAAACCGAGAGATTCTCTTGACTACCGAGGGGTCGGTTCGATCGTCCCTCTCTTTTCCAAACCGGGCTATCTGTCTGGAGAATGGAAATTAGGCTTATTCACTTCAGCCGTCGACTACGTATAAAACGCAGTCTTATTTTTGGAATGCACACCCGATTATGAAGCTCCAGCTACCAGCACTTATAGTACGAATGAGCACTGAGATCTTATCGCGAAACTGACAAAGACAAAAGCTATAAAAAAACTGCAAACTAAATACAGGGTGCGCCAGAGAAACTTACTTATTTGAAAGGTCAATAAAAACAAAAGTACTTCAATTATTGTTTAAAATTTTTTTTATTTGAGAATACAATATCCCAATTTTTTTTTCATGCAGTCTTGAAAATGACATCGGATAAATGGCGACCCCCATTGCGCATACACTGATGAAGTCGATTTTTGAAATTCGTATCCACTCTTTGCAGCATATCAATCGGTATGTTGGCAATGGCGTCGCGAATGTTGTTCTTGAGGTGTGCTATGGTCCGTGGTCGATCGACATAAACCAGAGATTTCAAATAACCCCATAAAAAGAAATCGCATGGAGTCAAATCTGGACCGCGTCTTTAGGCAGGTTGTCAACCAGCATTTCACATGCATTTTGACGGGCAACAAAATCGCGTTCAGTTAATTCTTGCACAACAGCCAATTTATAGGGATGAAATTGAAGGTCTTCATGGAGAATTCGTCGAACAGTGGTGTCAGAAATTCCCATAGCAGCTGCGTGTTTGCGAGCCGAACGCCGGGGAGAACGCACAACTGACTGCCTCACTCTTTCGACATTTTCCGGAGTTCTGATGGTCCGTTGAAGTCCATTTCTGGGTTTAGCGACACTTCCACACTCCCGAAATGAGTTAACCCACGACAGAATCGAATTACGGCCAGGAACGAGTCTGTGAGGAGGAATTTCAAAGCGAGCGCGGAAGGCACGTTGCGTAGCAACAAGTGAGCGACCGTTAGAAAAGAAGCTGTCGACTGCGAAGGCCCGCTGCTCTCTAGACCAGAGCATGATGGCAACTGACTGGAGGGAGAAACAAACTTGGGAACTTCCCCCTCCAGATGCGCCCCCTCTCGCCCCTCTACCCACCCAACTCACCGCGCGGGAATTTTTTCAAATAAGTAAGTTTCTCTGGCGCACCCTGTAGTACATACAGCATACAATAAAACCGACAAGGACTGTAGTGTATTTTTCTCGTGTGAATTTAGGGACCAGATATTTTCCATTGATTATTGAGATCAGTGAACAGTAGGAATAGTTTGCATCGAAGTGGGGAAGAAAGTCATACATTATTTCAGAATAGGTTACACTAGAAATGAGCTCACATCAACCCAGCTACATAGGCATTTCTACATAGTATAGTATGTGCCCAAGTTACACGCATACGTATATACAAGACAAACCTCGTCTACTTTTGTTTAGACTTTTCCCATCCGCATGATTCTCATATACAGATAAGGTTTTCTACTTTATTGATTTTCTAATTGAAAAATAAAAAAAAATCGTCTGGGACTTTGGGACAATAAGTGAATAAAATGACCCAGCTAACGTACGATATCCCTCTACAAAATTAAGGGGTTACCCCCAATAGCGATTTTGAAAAAATCGATTTTTTTTATTGCATTTTTTTGAAGTATAAGTATCCGGGCTCATACTTCTGTATGGGCCCGGAATAGATGACTACGTAAGTTTACAAAAAAAAATATTTTCTTCGTGTAAACTGAAATTGAAACTTTAAACGCGTTTTTCTTAAAATGGCATTTCTGAAGTCGGTGACCAAGATTACTCGAACACTAATGAACCGATCTTCTTGAAATTTTGCAGGCTTATTTAATACATAAAAATGTAGTCTTTAATCGTTCGATTTTTTTCGTTAAAATCGAACCATTAACTTTGACTGTCCACCATTTTGTGAAAAATGAATATTTTTTTAAATCCTTCGATTAAAGACTAGTTTATACTTATATTTCACTAAATCCATCCGCATTTTTTTTTCAGATGATCCACTTCGCCGCAATGTTGGTCACCGCAAACCGTGTATATAAAAACAATATTTCGTTGACGGCCATTTGCCACTAAACAATGTAATATTTTTCAATAAAAAAATTACTGAAAGTTCTTCAAGATGTGTTCTTTAAGATGGTATATTTATCGATTAAAGAAGTTTGTAGTTTTCTTTAAAAAAATTCATGAAAAAGGCCTTTTTTGCGCTACAAGTGGGGGTAACGCCTTAAGAGAATTACGATATACCGAAAGAGCGAGGAGAGCTAAAACGTTGCACGAAAGATCGAGGGCATCGGAAATATAAAGAGCCGAATGCGAATTTGATACGTTCAAGAGTGGGGAAAGACTTTGTCTGTGAGTTGGAGTGTGATAAGACGGTGGGTATGCGAGAAACAGGGAGAGAAATAAAGAGCGAGCATAAGTGACACACTCGTTGTGGGGTCCAAAGTCCACGAGGCACACGCTCGGGCGTGCCAAGCGAGTTTCTCATAGAGGTAGACCACGGTACAAAGTACACCTAACACACACACACACACACACACACACACACACACACACACACACACACACACACACACACACACATATATATATATATATATATATATATATATATATATATATACGGGTGTGCGCTTGTGTGGGTGTATGTGTACTGATAATGGGTATACGTGCCCGACAACTTTTGTTAAGCTCGTTGGATGCGTGGGCGTACGAAGATAATCCGAAAGAGGGACAGACGAAGCAACGGCTTTCCACGGTCTTTTTTTCTTTACATTTTCGTCGGGATGTTCTCGAATTTTCTACTTCTAGGAACGTCTGTGCCTCAAAGCCTATTCTCGATTTTGAAATTTAAAAGTCTCTTCCTCTTCCTCTCTCTCTCTCTCTCGCATCTCGCATCTCGCATCTCGCATCTCGCATCTCGCATCTCGCATCTCGCATCTCGCATCTCGACCACCTGCGCCGCGGCTATCAGATGAACTTCGATCTCGTATTCACTCTAAGGATCGGCTGTATCAGGCAGCGAGACGTACCAATAGCTTACTTGGATTGGCAGAATTTCGGCGATACAGGGACAAACTCACGCAGGATATTCGGGTAGCTAAAAACGATTTCTTCACACAACGACTCGCACAGATAACAGATCCTACAGCCCTATGGAAAGAGCTCAGGCGATTAGGCCTGATCAAATCGGTAATGACGTCGCCACTCAACTTTTTCTCCGCTCAATCCTTGAATGTTTATTATTCGTCGGTCTCTACCACATCAGTCGTCCGAAATTGGGATGACGTTAAACTAATCCTCTCTGGCGTCCCTAGTCGTGAACCATGCTTCTCGTTCTCACAGTTAGACAGCACTACTATTCAACGCCAGATTGCATCTCTAAAATCGTCTTCTCTTTCCGCGACCTCGGATGGGGTTTCGGCTTTTAGCCTTCGGAATGCTTCTTCCGTTGTAGTGGGCCATCTCACCACGCTATTCAATGACTCGATCAAACTATGTTATTTCCCGTCTCTGTGGAAGCAAGCACTTATTCGGCCCCTATTAAAAACTTGAATCCCGAAATCGCCGTCTGATACTCGTCCTATTGCTAACTTGTCCGAGGTATCTAAACTCTTCGAACGTATCGTCAAAGATCAGATAGTAAACTTCGCTGAAACTCACAAACTGATCGATTCAAGACAATCTGCGTACCGCGTTCTCGACGCAAACTGCTCTGATTAGGATTTGTGACGATGTGCGACGCGCTACGGACATGGGCATGCTAACGGTATTGGTTATGTTTGACTTCAGTAAGGCGTTCGATAAGATGCCGCATCATATCCTCCTATGTAAGCTTAAAAAATTGAGATTCTCAGATTCTGCTCACAGATGGACCCATTCGTATCTCACTGATCGAAAACAGACTGTCGTTGATGAGCAAGGTCTTGCTACACCGTGGCTTACTACGAACGTAGGCATCCCTCAGGGCTCCGTATTGGGTTCTCTTCTCTTTTCTCTATTTGTCAATGACATTTCCGAGTGCTTGAGGTTTTCGAGCCACATGGTGTTTGCAGATGACACTCAAGTGTACCGCAGTTGTTTACCTAACGAGCTATATCAGACCCTAGCTTTAATTGGCCAGGATGTCAAAGCCATCGCCGAGTACTCTTTTAGAAATGGGTTGTCTCTGAGTTTGCCGAAGTCCAAAGTTCTCGTTCTGGGTAGTTGTGCCCGAACGAGGGTTGTGGTATTGGACGAACTTCCGCCTATCTTAGTTGATGGCTTTCCATTGCCGTACGTGTCGGAACATCGAAACCTAGGCTTGGTGATCTCTTCATCTCTCTCCTGGAAGCGCCATGGAAGAATAGGTAACAAATGCGATAACCGTGTAACTAAGGGAAAAAAATACTTTTGTAATTTAATTACATTTGTAATTAAATTACTTTTGTAACAAAATGGACAGTAGAGCAATACGGGCACCTCGGCTGAATACCGGAATTGTGGAAGAAACGGGCATCAAGCCTAAACATAATAATTTTGTTTTAAGGGGTTACGTGGGTTTCAAAGCCAATACAAGCATAATTTCTCTATTAAAAAAATATAACATATAAATTATTTTATTTAAAATGTTAAGCATATAAAAGAGCAACATTTCAACAATACTTAGATAAATTTCATTTAAAAATTCGGGAAATTCAGCCGATGGGACCTGGTTTTCGGAAACCCCTAATAAACCGGTGGACACGATTTCTCAACAAATAATGCACTGATCTTGTTGAATTTTTTCACTCTTCTTAAAAATAGCATTGACTAGTGATTGGACGAAGGATTTTTAAAAAAATTGATATTTGACTTTTTGGCAGAGTTGTATGCAAAATAGTTCAATTTTTGGTACAATTTACACTACGTATAGCCTTATAGAATTAGTAGCAATCTAAATAAAAAAAACCTTCATTCAATCACTAGTCAATGCTATTTTGAAGAAGTGTACAAAATTTCAATATGAGAGGTGCATTAGTCTTTGAGAAATTGTGTCCACCGTTTTTAAGGGGTCTCCGGAAACCAGGTCCCACCGGCTGAATTTTCTAAATTTTCGGATGAATTTTTTTAAAAATATTGTTGGAATATTGCTCTTCTATGTGCTTAGCATTTTGATTTAAAAAATGCATATGATATATTTTTTTAAATGGAGAAAATATTTTTTTTGCTTCGAAACTCACGTAACCCCTGAATTGATTTTGTTATCATATTCCGACGTATGCTGTATCGACGATAACACGAGAATGCAAAAAGATTAATAAAATTAACAAATAAAATTGAATCGTACAATGTACTGAATTCAAGAATGAATATAATTCAAAAATCAATATTTTCATTGTTTTGAAATTTTTTACAAAAATGATTGAATGCTATATCGAATACTATATTTAAATGTAATCTAACACTCGGGGATTTTGGGGTCACTGAATTTAAATCCCATATCAAATTTTATAAATTCTAAATGGCGGAGCCAATATGGTGGATCAAAAAAGCTAAATGTTTTTTTCATTAAAACAAAAACTGTCACTCGAGCGTTATTGACGTCACACGATCCCAAGTTAATGTAAATATTCGAAAATCAAAAAAGCTTTAAAACGTCTACGAACAATTGAAAAAAAATTGAGCAAATGAGATATTAAAGAAAAAAATCAGAAAAAAATCTAACGCTCACGCCAACTTTACTAAACATAAATATAGTTTGGCTGAGTGGAAGAGATGGGAAGCACAAGTTTCATCCTAATCCGACAATTTTTGAGTTTTATAGAAACCATTTTGAAGTCGTTAGTTTCAAATTCACTATTTGAATACGAAGTTTGAATTCAGCAACTCCAAAACCCCCGGGCGACAGCTTTTATTTCAAAGAAATTAAATTTTGTTTTTTATCCTCCATTTTGAATTTTGAAAATTTAACTCCAGATGTGATTCATTGGTCTCAAAAACCGAAGTATACTCACTCTTGTCGAAATGTAACTATATTTTTAATTTGCATTCACGATATTGTATCTACCGTTGAAAATATTTTAAAAACTTATGTTAGGTTTGAATTTAACGACCTTGAAAACAAAAGATACTTTTGTCGGAATCAAACGATATCCGCCAAAAATTAAAATGTTCTTTCTTCCGATCCGTTAATTATATCCGCCATTAATCAAACGATTTTTCGAATTTTGCATCCGCTACATTCCACTATATCCGCCAAAAATTGAAATGTTCTTTCTTCCGGTCCGTTAATTATATCCGCCATTTAAAATTTTTAAAATCTGATTGCAGATTTAGATTCAACCGAAAACCCCCTGAGGGTTAGCTTTTGTTAAAAAAAAATTGTGATTTTTTTATCTGCCATGTTGGATCCGCCATGTTGAATTTTGAAAATCTGAGTTCAGGTTCGGATTCAGAGACCCTGAAAACCCCCGAGTATCAGCTTTTATTTCAAAAAAATAAAATATTGTTTTTTTTTATCCGCCATTTTGAATTTCGACATACACGCGCACGTATGCATACACACACATGCACACATGCTTGCGAACACACATACACGCACTCGGGTACAGATAGGGTGGTCCGCACCCTCGCATAGTCTCTTTAACATTTACTCCCATACGAATCATATGAATGTATCTAAATTGCAAATATAATTAAATAGAAACTGGAATTAAATTACAAATGTAATTGAATTACAATTGTACTTCAATTACATTTGTAATTAAAATACAGATATAATTAAATTACAAATATAATTCAATTACATTTGCATTTAAATTACATTGTAATTGAATTACAATTGGTATTTAATGCTGAATGTAATTCTTAATTTAACAGAGTCCAATTACCCATTAAGCGTGTAATGTGTAATTAAATCTTGTTTCAATTATCCATTACCCATTCAATGAGTAATTAATGTGAGGTTCAATTACACATTACTGGGATAATCTATAATTGAATTTTATTCAATTACATTATTGCCCATCTCTGCTCCTATATTTCGCATCTAGCCCGAATTCAGACGCGCTATAAGTTTTTGTTCGGGTTAAGGCAGTATTGTTATCTAGAAATTAGATTTTGAAAAATAACGCTTTCCCTTTATTTTATTTATCTAGAGACCTTTCTGCATATGTCTAAAAAGCGTTTAATGATGCTCATAAAATTAGCCGATTTATAGAAATCAAGAGACGTGGCAGCGTCTCGACGCCAAGTAATAAAAAAAACCGATTTGACGCCACTGGTCGACCCACCGATCTCGACGTCATTGACGGACTGACGACACGCCGCGACTCTTTATACAGTAAGATGGGCTTTAGCAGACGACGCTTTAACTTGGAATCGAAATTACGCGAAAACACGGGGATGAATAAAAAATCTAATGACATTTTACCAATGAAATGTTATTTTTTCCTATCGATTTTGTTTGGGTAATTTTTCGATTCGTCTACTCAGTCTTGAGATCTCATAATATTCGGCCGAATTTTCGGGCGATTTTTTAGACGAAAATTCCTCCACACTTGTCGTTTGAGATTCGTTCGATCATAGCATCACGCCAAAAAAAGTAATGTGTGAAGGCCGGCGTTTATCGGCTCTCGCCCCAGCTGACGCGTCGTCTGCTCGTGGATACGAGTTATGCCGGCCACATGCCACATTATGTGGCATATGAGCCTTTCAATAGTTCTTCAATAGCAGTGTGCATGTCGCTTGTCAAAAAAAGGGATTATGCGTGCTGTGCTGTATCCATGCGTAGTATGGCGTATGGGTCTTTCAATATCTTCGACAGCAGCGGTGTAAATGCTATACTTGTCGAAGGAGGGTTTCATGTATAGTGTGGCGCATGACTCTTTCGACAGATATTTTTAATAGTAGTGTGAATGTCGCTTGAATACTAAGGCATTATGCATACTGTGGCATATAAACTTTGTAACAGTTCATCGATGCAGTACCAGTAAGTCTTCGACAGCAGCAGTGTAAATGCTACTTGTCGAAGGAGGGTTTCATGCATAGTGTGGCGCATGACTCTTTCGACAGATATTTTTAATAGTAGTGTGAATGTCGCTTGTCGAAGAAAGGAATTATGCATACTGTGGCATATAAACTTTGTAACAGTTCTTCGATGCAGTACCAGTGAGAATGTCACTGGTTGAAAGAGGGTTCCATGCGTAATGTGGCGCATGAGTCTTTCGACATCTTTGATGGCAGTAGTGTGAATGCCACTTGTCAAATGAGGGTTTCATGCATAGTGTGGCATATGAATCTTTCGGCACTGCCCTGTCATTTTGGTCAACCGGTTGTAAAGATTTAAGACAGTTGATTTAAGACCGGTTGTAAAGGAAGTAAGACAGTTGAGTCAACGTAAAAGTTCAACGGTTGAATTTGGACAGCTTCTTAACTATTCCTCTTTGAAAGTCGACCATCCTGCGTTTTCTGTGGATGGTTAACTCGACGGTTGATTGGATGGTTGACTCGACGGTTGACTGGATGGTTGACTCGACGGTTGATTGGATGGTTGACTCGACGGTTAATTGGATGGCTGACTCGACGCAATATATTTAATGATTAATCAAATTATACTGTCTTGATAATTAAATTGATGATTTGCGGAGAATTGAGTAATCAAACACAGGGGAGGGGGGGGGCGAGAGAATATCCGCAGCAGATTGTGCGACGGAGTGAGACAACCATCCAGCGAAAACAAAATGGCCGCGGTTAAACAACCGTTGAATCAACCATTAGGATTTTTTTTACGGTCGACTTTATAGTTGTAAAGCTGTCCAAATTCAACCGTTGATATTTTCGGTTGACTTTGCATTTGCCAAAATTGCTAGGGTGTACCTGTGGGAATGGAACTCGTCAAAAAAGGGATTCATACACAGTTTGGTGTATAAGCTTTTTAATAGTTTCTTTGACGCAGTAGCAGTGTGAATGTTACTTGTCAAAGACGGGATTTATGTGTAGTTTGTGCAGTATGTGTCTTCTGTGTAGTATAAGTCTTTCGATAGTTCTTCGACACATTAGCGGTGTGAATGTTACTTGACAAAGAAGGGATTTGGGGAATAACACCCGGTAGTAACTGTCATCATTAAGGAACTGAAAAGAATAATCGACAAATAGAATGTTCCAATGTTGAACGCAAGGACAGTGTTATTAGTAGAGAAAGTCGAACATATCTGTTGTCAGCGGAAAAATTTGAGGAAGGATTTGCGGGCCTGATGCTGATCGTTCAGGATATTGGATAAGTAACTGGTCCATCGCTTTTCAAACATTTTCCATATGGCACCAGTAATCATACAAAAAATTTATATCCGTGATCATGCGCTCTATTATTTCTGTGCCAAGAGTTCATGTAAGATGGTGTGTACGCAGCTTTTCTGTATGATGGTAGATTTTCAACACAGTAGCGTTAATGTACTTGTTAGAGAAAGAACTCTGAGATAGTATGTGGTATTGACTGTCTGCGTCAACAAAAATGAAAAAAATAACCTACATATAGAATTTTTAAATGTTAAACACCACGACAGTTGCTGTTAAAAATGAGTGTTGAATAATCCAAAAATAATCATATTAGAAAATAAAATAGTGATTAGAAAATAATTGTTAATAATTGAGTTCCTTGAGAATAATTTTTATATTAATCAAAATATAAATTTTAAAAACATTACATTTTATGAACAAAGTCTTTAATATTTAATGTTGATGAAAATTATACATCACATGAGTATTTCAAATAAACATTATCGACGGACTAAAATCTTTTGATTGCAAATTAGTTCACATGACCAGCGCTTTTTTTTCTATTACAATGCCTTCTTCGGGATCGCTCTGTACCCGACATTAATAATTATGCCGGGTACAGACCAAGTGAATCGACATCAAATAAGCGTCGCCGATTATGTGTGTTTCATACATAGCACACACATATTTGTTGAGGCTCATTTGTTCGCTCTTCGCTTGCTCTCCTTCGTTCGACTTACACCCGTAGGCCAGGCAATGGGTCGGTTCTGACTTACAAAAGGTCGAGGATAGTTCTAATTTGGTACATTTGTACAGTTTGGTGTCCTAATTAATATTTCGAGTCTGCGACCTCAAGTGATCGCCGCTCGCGTCGCCATATTGGAAAAATGGTAACGAAAATCCGTTTTCGAGAATATCTCCTCTTCAACCCTACCTAGGTAAAAAATAGCTATTACAAAAATTATAAAGCATGAAATTTCTTGCAACTCTGGTAAAACACATTTTTTCAATCATATGAATAGTCCACGAGTTACAGGGGAGTCAAGCTCAGGAAATTTCTACAATTCGCAAAATCGCTACATTTTTTCGCGAAATTTCAGTTAATACTGACATCAGAAAATGCCGGAAGAGCACGAACAAGGTCCATTACGTAAATTCGGTTTTTTATTATGATACTTAAATGGTATTCAAATGTTTTCATTTCCAATGTTCCAACGTATACCCTTGCGGGTTTTTACGTGTAACTCCTTTCCAATTGAACCCTTTCCTATTACTCCCTACCCGCACTTCGCTAATCTAAACTAAATTCCGTTGCGTCCACAGCCGTCTTGACGTACACTATACAGCATTTGCCGAGGGTACCGGAAAACTGTGGAAAACCCGTACCGGTATAGACGGCCCTATATTCTTCTCATTTTTGGTGCAGAGACTTTAACTCAAACATCTACATTAAGGTATCAGAAGTATTGGCTTCCCGCTCGCTGGTTGATGCGCCAGCCGATGCACAGCTAAGCGGTCACCGCTCCGAATATTGGCCGCGCACAATGCTGCTTAACTCGGAGCACCGCCAGCGCCGAACCCCGATCGCCCATCTACCAGTGTCGGTCCTGGTTTTAAAAATAAAATGATAAGAAAATATTGTTCTTAGGATTTGATAATCTTGTGCACGTGTCTAGTAAACGTACTTGGGTTTATCATAAAAAAATATTTCACTTCTTTTGTACGTTTAAAATGAAAAAGTAATATTCTAAATAAAACCATTATTTGAAATAGAATAAAAAATATTTCGAGTTTAATTAGAATTTTATAAATAGTAAAACACCTAATAATTTTCAAGGGAACTTTTTATTACTTGGCGTCCTTTTTTACTTTTCAAAGTTTTTATAAAGAGTACGGGAGCGCGGTCGAAAGGCAGAAAATGTATAGAGGGCTTTTCTCGAAACTATATTCTTTAAATCGGCAGCCACGATGTCTCGATAACGAATTGACCGATTTAGCTCAGATTTGGAATACATCGCCAGTAGACTGTTTTGCAACGTTCGTAGCTAAATTGAATCGAAATAATTCATTAAAAAATTTGTAACTCGTAGAATGGTCAGAAACATAGGAAAAATGTATAAGCAAAGTTTAACATGTCGCCATTGTATACATTTTTTTCGTTGCCGAATCGGGTACTACACATCACAACACTCATACCAGGTGTGTAAGTATGAAACCGGAATTTTTGTACAGAAAAAACACGTTTATTGTAATGATATGATACAAATAACTGGAGATGGCTTCTCGGGTCACCTTTAACTGATCCGCCAGTTGTTGTTGTGTTTGAGCGTCGTCTTCGTCCAACAAGGCTTGCAGGTCAGCGTCTTCAAACTTTTTCGGTGGTCTTCCACGTTCTTCGTTCCTCACGTCAAAATCGCCACTTTTGAACCGTTTGAACCACTCGAAACACTGTGTTTTACCGAGAGCATGCTCACCAAACGCTTCTACAAGCATTCGATGCGATTCGGCTGCGGTTTTCTTCAGATGAAAACAGAAAAGTAGTGCTGTCCGCAAATCGTAATTTGTTGGCACAAAACTCGACATGTTTATCTCTAATAAACTAATGCTACTGAATGAAACTCGTGTTATTGTGAGTTGGAAATCTTTGTCGGATATCAATACAATAACAAGACACCGCTGACGTGATGTGTCGGTAACTGCATCGACATCTAGCGCCACCTATGGGCAAATTCCGGTTTCATACTTACACACCTGGTACAGATTAAGAATATGTTTGTTTTTTAACCTATATATATCGTCCATAACACTGGTCGCCGATTAGGGGCGTTTTCCGCGCACCCTTGTAAACTAACGTCCGAAAGTATATTATGATATTTTTTTTTTAATTGTACATATTTTTGAAGATTCTTAATCAATAAACATGTGTAAAAAAATTCAAAATGACAACTGGAACGTTTTGACAGTTATTCTATCGTAAAAATCACCTCCAAAACAACGTTCCGGACAACAATACTGCCTTTAAAAAAACTGACGCTTCATACATAGTCTTAAAATAAAGGAACTATCCATAAATTGTGGGAATTATTTTATTCATCTCCATTGTTCGTCGGGCAAAACTGCAGTCTATTGTTAGTTACATACGAAAAGTTCAACGTTTTTGCGCGCCCTCGACACGAGCAATATGTCCCGGTTGCTTATGCCTGGAAAGAAGGAGAAGTAGCAGATATTTTTCTATAACTTCTTTTATGTGATCAAGATATTGACATACACTCTATGCCCCTATGATATTTAAATGAGGGCGGCGGGCCAAAGAAACTTTTTTTCTTTTGCCCGCGAAAAGAAGACGCTTTTGCAACCTAACTTCGGAACCTGATCAATAGCAGTGTGCGTTTGCTAAAAACACATCTTCCTTCCGGATCAAACGTTTTGTTTTAATTTATTGGAACAAATGGATGCAAGTTTGCTCAATTCCTTCCCATACTTTTGAGTGTCGCATGAGACGTTTTCGATAAATGAATGCAATTTTCTCATCTCATCTCATCGAATGCAATCGGTCATTATTATTGTGCATAGGCTGTAAACGTTTTGTATTGTTTGAGGATGTCTGACTCGTCCGTACAAGGCACCAGACCTCGACTTTGCTCCGGGAAATCCCTCGGTTGCCACGTCGATCTCAGTTATTGCAATATGCACGCGTGTATATCTATATGTACCTAGGTAGATGTATGACCCACGGTAATTCTATTATTGATAACACCTAACTGCAGACTGCTATTTTAGTAGTGCATCTACTCTATACGCGAATGTAGCACTCCACTTCCGGTTTCGGGGCTTACCCTCGACAGCAGTTGGCCATCCAAGTTCTCTCTTTTTCTCCCTCGCCCTCCCTTCCTCTCTCGATCTCTCCCTCTCTCACTCTATTTTTCTCCCCCTCTAGTAAAATTAAATTTTACTATTTCGCGTGCGCATTTCAGATAGGGAACCCTGTATACATCTACGATCTATCATTACTTGAGATGGTATCAACGTATTCATATAGCGGTATAAAGATACGACTGTTGATGATTTTTTAACTCGCCGACTATTAGAAAATTGGACTTTGAAACCAAATGGCAAAACGATTGAGAGCTAATAAGATCCTAGTACATTAATGCTTTCTATAACCACATTAGAATCTGTACAAGCCAGACGAGAGCGTGGACAAGGACGACGTTTGCGATTCACGAGACCCACGGTATCATTCAAGTTTTACCCCCGTCACGCTTCGAGTTGAACGTGCGGTACAAATTTCAATACGACGGCTAAGCTCCGAACAGAACAGCAATGACAATACATTTGCACCGAATAGATGCTTGGAATTGCAGATCTGCGTCAATTGAAATTACGAAAATTTTAGTACAAATAACTTTCAAAAACATGGGTTAAGCGGCTGAACTGTTGATTCTTTATTTGTTTGTAGATAAGAACTTCAAGGGAACTAAAAAGCTTCAAAGTTTAAAAAACTGGCTTGTGTTCAGTCATCAACAGTCAATAACAGGGCAGCAAATAAATGCAAAACTTTTTTCTCACTTGACAATTTTCAAATAATCAATTTTTTTATTACATTTTTCGAAAGTATACATATCCAAAAGTAGCTACCTAAACTAACTAAATTTTTATGAAGATCGGAGGAGTCTAACTGTATTTTTATGCGGCCTTTACTTTACTACCTGAGCACGTTCATCTACTCGTTAAAAACTTTAAACGCATTTTTCTCGAAACAATGTTTTTCGACGGCTTGTTGATAAAATCTTCGAAACTACTGAAACGATCCTTTTGAATTTTTAACCACATATTCTTTACAAGTATAGCTATAGCGCATTTCAAGGATGTTTTTAAATTTTTATATTTGCTATTTTTTTGCCAAAAAAAAGGTGAAAAAAGTACGTTTTTTTCGAACATTGTCCGCCATTCTGTTATTTTTGCATATATTAAAAATCGTATAATATGCGCTATAGCCATTAATATACTGAATCTAAAACCGTTTGATTTTTTTGTTTCAGATGATTCATCTCTAAGATTTCATCAACAGCGCAAGACCTACAATTTTTTTAGGACATTTTTGTAACTATCATTTTCGTCTATAAATAATGACTTAAATAAATATTTTTAAAAAATGTATTTCGAAAGTGTATTTATTGAGTGTAATAACTTTTATAACAATATCTATAATATAAACCTATTACAACAATGCATGAAAATAGCCTTTTTAGCGTCTAAAGTGAGAAGACGCTTTAATATGAAATTAGAAAGTAAGAACATTTCTCGAAATTTGTTCCCAGGTCAATAATATTGGCACTCGAACGTAATGAAGCAAGCAGTGTCAAAATTGATAATCCTTTGCGCATCCCTTCATTGAATTTACCTGCAGTATTGGAACTTCAAATTAAATTAATAAAGTGGCGTCCAAATAATGGGAAATTCGGAAAAAATCGGGTTATCGGTTATATGAACTTGTAACAACGTTGTTTTTAATTCAGATATAATTAAAGGGCCATAGCGTCTTGCGCTACTACTATATCCATTTCAAATCGATATCTTCAGAGATTTTCGAGATACTGTGGTAAAATGACAAAACGGGGTTTCGAGAGAATCGCGTTTGAAGTTTCAGTACAATATTTATGTCAGAATAATAGCACTTACGCAATAAAAAAAATACCCTGCACCATAGAACGTAGTATTCTGTTGTTTACTCAGCTTTAGTAGCAGCCGCGGAAAATGTTTTTTTTTTTCTTATCGAGCCTATACTTCCCAGATAGACAGTCGTGATCATCACGCCGTGCATACAATTGATGAAGCAAATTTTACAGCATATTGACTACATGTCATGATGCAAAGCCGTGAACTCATTTAGTATAGTGAATGTACAAAGCATTTTGATCTCAATATGTCGTTTACAAATGCATCGTACGTTTGAAGCACGTTGAACTCATATCGCTGTGCTCAAGTGTCCACAATTAATATCTGCAAATTTTACGTCATATGGAAGTCATCCAATGACTGTATTGATGAATTCACTAGGTTAGCACTGGTAGTAGACATGCCATGCAAGCAATATGACGGCGATATGCATGTTTGTCGGTGATACATTCGATGGGCACAACATGACGGCGATATGCATGTTTCTCAGTGATACATCCTATGACGGTGATATGCATGTTTCTAAGTGATAAATTCGTTGAGCGCAATATGACGGCGATATGTATATTTTGTCAGTGATACATCCCAGGAGCACAATATGATGGCGATATGCATGTTTCTCAGTATTACATTCCATGACGGCAATATGCATGTTTTCAGTGATACATTCGGTGAGCGCAATATGACGGCGATATGCATATTTCTCAGTGATACATCCCATGAGCGCAATATGACGGCGATATGCGTGTTTCTGTGATACATCCTATGACGGTGATATGCATATTTCTAACAAGGAGAAGGCAGAGCCTGGATGTCGCAAATCGGGTTCGCCTTTCGCGTGGTGAAAGTTGAAGACCTCCGAATTAACGTCGCTTTTGATTTTTGTTCCAATAAGCCTTAGTTACTGAGATATCGCGATTTGAAAATTTGGGAGTTTCGTCTCGTGCCTAGAGTACGTTGAGCGTTGACACTTGAGACAAGAGCGGCCGTAGCTGATACGGTAAGACGATAGACCGGCAATCTGAAAGTTCATGGTTCGCGTCCCTCTGCTTTTTTTTTTAATTCAATTTTTTTTTTAATTTTATAATCTCTCATAAGACTTTACATGTGCAGGTAAATAAGAAAATTCGAAAATATGTTTTACTAGTTTTATTTGCCTATTATATTAAAATAATTAATCCAATAATGAAGTCACAATTACAAAGCAAAATAATATGGTATAAAAAATAAATTATTAATCTAATTCACAGGAAAGCATATTTGAAGATCTATATCTTCAAATATGCTTTCCTGATAGAATTTATAAGGTTAAATATGGTTGCGGTGGTATTACGTTCATTTTATGTTCGTGGTGTCGTAAGCCTTTGTGCTACCCTTGCTTTTACGATGGTTTCCACCCTTCAATTTGTCAACATACTGATCCGATAGAAGAAGAATCAGAATAATTACCTGCCGCGAAATTTGCAAGTGTGAATTAGATTAATTATTTATTTTTTATACCACATTATTTTGCTTTCTCATTGTGACGTGATTAATAGATTAATTATTTGTTATACAATATTATTTTGCTTTGTAATTGTGATTTGATTATTAGATTAATTATTTGTTATACAATATTACTTTGCTATGTAATTGTGACTTCATTATTGGATTAGTTATTTTAATGTAATAGATTAATTAAACTAGTAATACATATTTTCAAATTGACTTCTTTACCTGCACATGCAAAGTCTTATGAGAGATTATAAAAAAAAAAATTCAAGAAAAAGTACGGGGACGCGAACCGTGAACTTTCAGAGTACCAGTCCGTCGTCTTACCGTATTAGCTACGGTGCCTCTTGTCTCAAGTATCAACGCTCAACGTACTCTACGCGCGAGCCAAAACTCCCAAATTTTCAAATCGCGATATCTTAGCAACTAAGGCCTATTGGAACAAAAATTAAAAAACGACGTTAATTCGGAGGTCTTCAACTTTCACCAGGCGAAAGGAGAACCTGATTCGCGACATCCAGGCTCTGCCGTCTCCTTGTAAGTGATACATTCGACGAGCGCAATAAGACGGCAATACGTATATTCATCAGTGACACATCCCATAAGCGCAATATGATGGCGATATTCATCCAAATCCAGAATGATACAAATAAGCAGACACAAAGAAAACTTGTACAAGTGTTAGAATAGCTAGGTAGGTAGCGCGCTCGGCTCTCGATTTAGAAGACGTGGTTCAAACCGTAGGTAGGTACAAAATTTAACTAGGCAGAATACGTTTTTAATCCATTTATCATATAGGCAGGAACATCAATAAAGCGTATGGGGATAATAAAAATTCTACCAGATTTTTTTTATCAATATTTTTGGATTTTTTTTATTTTTCACGCTATGACACTCAAATGAGCTCCATATGAGCACAGCATAGTTACGTCACGCCATGCCACTAATATGACCTCCGTATGAGTACAGCATATTTACGTCGCGCCATGCCGCTAATATGAGCTCCGTATGAGTACAGGATATTTACGTCACGCCATGCCGCTAATATGAGCTCCGTATGACCACAGCATAGTTCCGTCACGCCATGCCGCTAATATGAGCTCCATATGAGCACTACAGTTTCTTCACGCCGTGACACCCATATGAGCCCCATATGCACTCACTTATTGTTAGATATTCGTGAGCCAAATTTGCTAGTCTGATGAATTCACTGCATGCATATTCGCGTGAGAACAACTTTGCTTCATTTGGATGTATTATTGTGAATCATCATGTGATGCAAATATGACTTCAACGGGAGCACTCATAAGGGATACATAGCTGTGAGACTTTCTATGCTGCAGTGATGATGTACATATGATGCCAATATGAGGTACATCTGTCTATCTGGGTTTGTACTGATGAGCTCCTTTTTATCTGCGCTCGGGACTGACCGCGCATTATATTTTATGGTCGGCTGATAACAATTGTATGCATATTTTAAACATCCGAACGGGAAGATATTCTTACAGGATTCCAGTAACGAAGCTTTCAAAAAACAGAAATTGATTTCCTTCGAAATTTTAAGCTTCCCTAGTGTCCCCGAATCGTAGGCGACGGAGTGAGAACAAATTATAATACTGTTGGCGTTGACAAAGTCTTCATACGTTTTGGTGAGAAAAATGATCACGAGACCGAAGTTACGGAGGGTTTCTCTCAAGACGAGTGTGAGAGGATGCTAGTGAGACGGAAATCGGAAGGAATAGTATACCAAAGTAATAATTCTCGTGGTGGAACGACGAGAGGTGTCTCAAAGTACCAGTGGAGCACCAGGGGAAATTCAATGGTCATGGAAACTTGGTATAACTAGACCCGTCAAGAGCACAAGTACGCTTTCGTTTCAGGCTGTGGTGGATGCAAGAGTCGTTCTCTCTCTCTCTCTCTCTCTCTCTCTCTCTCTCTCTCTCTATCTCTCTCTCTCCCTCCCTCCCTCCCTCCCTCCCTCCCTCCGTGCATTGAAGGTGCGATCGTGCCCCCAGAGTTTCTTCGTTAATCGAGAGAATCCGCGGGAGAGCAGGCTACCTTGGAGAGACCTCGACTCTCAACGAAGGAACCGTAATGACGGCGCGAGGTCTCTAAGTACAGAAGCCTATATGCAATATATAGGTATATAATTCGTAGACGAGCTCTCGACACTCTAAAGAAGAAATTGTGGAACACCATTCACTTGTATATTAGCTGATCCTCCCGAAATAATTCCTTTGTAGGACAACGAATTTTATGACCGGAAATATTTCATCTTTTCATTACAAAATTGCAATTGACTGCAGCTGTAATCGATATAATATAGGTCCCTATAAATCACACTTATTTTCCAGTGTTTAGAGATTTATTATGATCAAAAGAAATAGCAGGGCCAGGGGAATGATGCAAACCTGTTCCTATCAAGTTTTTATTGATTTATCAGTATATTCTGCTTCCTCTTATTTGAATATTGATCTCGCTCTTTTCGTTTAAACTGCTCTCTTCCTGCAGATCCTGTTCGTGTCTCTGTTGTTCAGCTTCTCTTTTCCTATGGAGCCTTTCTTTTTTCTATAGCGACATAACAATAATCTAAGAGAATCATTTTTGTGTAACCTCATGCATATCGACACATGCGGAACCAAAATAGTGGTATTCCTCTGGCGAATTTATCATGCCCCTGGATCTCACACGTTTGGAGAAACCCAGAGGAATGACGATTCAAACGGGTTTTTCTAAACAGCGCGGCATTCTACGTTTTTCTAACCTCAAAATCTGGCGGTGGGTAGATGGGTAAAAGTTCCACTTGAACAGGTAAAGAGTGACTTATTTTATTGGAAAATTATACAGTTAAAAAAGTAAGTTCCGAGATAGACAGTCATGATCATGACGCCATGCATACAATTGATGAAGCAAATTTTACTATATGTCGTGATGCAAAGCCGTGAACTTATTTAGTATCGTGAATGTACAAAACATTTTGATTTCAATATGTCGTTTACAATTGCATCGTACGGTTGGAGCACGTCGAACTCATATCGCTGTGCTCAAGTGTCCGCAATTAATATCTGCAAATTTTACGTCATATGGAAGTCATCCAATGACTTGTGTTGATGAATTCACTGGGTTAGCACTGGTAGTAGACATGCCATGCAAGCAATATGACGGTGATATGCATGTTTACCAGTGATACATTCGATGGGCGCAACATGACGGCAATATGCGTGTTTCTCAGTGATACATCCTGTGACGGCGTGATGAAATGTGATACTTAGAATGTATCAAATTTCTAAGTGATACATTCGATGAGCGCAATATGACGGCGATATGCATGTTTCTCAGTGATACATACCATGACGGCAATATGCATGTTTTCAGTGATGCATACGATGAGCGCAATATGACGGCGATGTGCATATTTCTCAGTGACACATCCCATGAGCGCAATATAACGGCGATATGCATAAAAATCAAGAATGATACAAATAGGCAAAGAAACAAAGAAAGTTTACCCAAGTGTTAGAATCGCTAGGTAGGTAGCTCGCTCAGCTCTAGAATTAGAAGACGTAGGCTCAAATCGTAGGTAGGTAAAAACTTTAACTAGGCAGGATACGTTTTAATCCATTTATCATATAGGCAGGAACATAAATAAAGCATATGGAAATGAAAATACTACCAGATTTTTTTTAATCAACATTTTTACTTTTTTAAATTTTTTTATATAAAAATACTACCAGATTTTTTTTAATCAACATTTTTAGAATTTTAACTTTCACACCGTGACACCCATATGAGCTTCATATGAGCACAACATAATTACGTCACTCCATGCCGCCAATATGAGCTCCGTAGAAGCACTACAATTTCTTCACGCCGTGACACCCATATGAGCCTCATATGCACTCACTTATTGTTAGCTATTCGTGAGCCGATTTTGCTAGTCTGGTGAATTCACTGACAACAATTTTGAGAACAACTTTGCCTCATTTGGATGTGTTATTGTGAATTATCATGTGATGACTATATGACTTCAAGGGGAACACTGATAAAGGATAGACAGCTGTGAGACTTTGTATGCCGCAGAGAAGATGTACATATGATGCCAATATGAGGTACATCCGTCTCTCTGGGCAGTCTCTTCGGAAAAGTAGATGTAAAAAGCACTGCTCTGGCAAGCATGATCAGCTAAAACCACCTGTCACACAATATATGAACGGATTTACAGTTCTCCAGAGGAATGAGTGATAAAACGGTTACAACATTTCGCTATTTATAGTGAGATACCTGTGCTCATAATTTTATTTTTATTTTATAGGATGGAATTAAAGAAATGTTTTTTATGATATTTTTGAATTTTTAATACCTCCACAGCTTGCTAGTGTATGAAGTCTGGATAGTTACACTCCAGGGGAATGATTTTCATACACAAAATATAGAAAAAAGGATATAGACGATTTTCCTGCTTTTCTGAAAAATTTCAAACTGTTGTATGCCAAAAAAAACCTACAAAGTAATCGAATAGCATCTATTAAAAGACGTCCGGTTACATGAAAATGTATCTTTTAGGGAAAATCACCCATATATGATCATCAACGGGTCTGGAAACACCAAGTTTTTGAGCTATCGACACGCATCAACCGACATCAGGCTCAATAGCCCGAAACCTCACTTCGAATTCACGATGAAGGGACAGCTCTCGCAATTCTGCCTCACGTTGAAATCCGTCGTGATTGTCGAGTACGGACTTGTGCTGTATGACAAAGCAAAATAAAACGAAAAATCTTTGCGGCGATGAAATCGAGCGATTTATATGAGATCGTGCAGTGAATTTCTCGGAATCCAGGGAAATTAAAGCTGAGTCTGCGCAAAAAAAAAACTTTTTTTTAAGACACCTGCGACTCACGGCAAACGATTGTCGAATAAAACAGTGGCTCAGTGGATGGGCCCAGTGTTAAGAGCATCCACTCTGCAAATACCCATCCGCGCCCGCCTCAAGATTTATTCAATTCCATAATTTCGTTTTTGAGATACACAAGACGATTTCCCTGCCTATGTTCTCGATGTCAGCTGACGGGTGACGATGGCAATTAAATTCAAACCCACACGCAACGTTTTATGAAAGTGAAATTGGTAGTTATCAACCTATACACTGAAAATAAATGACTCAGGCTCACTACATCCACCCTTGTGAGATGCCAACGAATTATCTATTGGAGAAATAAAATGTTTGGCTATTCAACAATGATCTATTCTATTGAACTAAAGAGTGCTCGTAGTGATACAATATTTTAGTGTTTCATCTTAATATTTTATTAGCCCCTGTAAAATAAAAACAATTTTATGGATCCAAGTGATTTTTTTCCTATAGAGAACCGAAAAAGATAGTCAAACAGACGAGATGGTCAACACAAATGTTTTTTATAAAGATCTGAATGATGGCATAACGGATGTGACAATTCCTGAGGTACGCAGGACATCACGCACTAGAAATTTCTACCGAAAGTAAAACTTTAAAATAAAGTTGCGTGCTCATAGTTATTATTAAAGCCTGAACAATTTTGAAATCCATAGGAAACAGATAAAAAAAGAGCGAAAATAAATGGAGAATTCGTGTTGTCAAAGTAAGACGAACCAAAAAAATGAGGTCCTAGGGAACAAAAGAAACTGTCTGTCAAGGAACAACTTGCCAAAGTTATATCTTTTCATTTATCGGCGATGTAAGGATATATAACACGTGATATTATCGGTATATATACGATGCATCGATGAGATCATATACCAGTTAAAAAGACTTGCAGAAATACCTATCTATATTATACGAATACACATGACGTCGAGATGGCATATTGCGCCCACTTATCTGAGCCACTGCACTTCATGAGTAGTGAACATTGTGCTATTACACGCATTATTTCCGGTTGAATGATTACATACTTTTACAGGTTTCGCATTAACGATTTTAATAAAATTGTACGCCTGAAGATCTAAAGAATCATTCTGAATGGCATGTTCTTGGTGTACTGTTCGGATAAAAGTACCAACCTATGGAAAAAAGTGTGACACATTGCGCCCTAGTTTCCGCTACGTTGGAAAAAACAAATGGTTGCTGGATGACATAAAAACTTTGTGTACCGATTTTCGGTGTACAATCTGGATACTAAATAATTACCGCCAGTTGGAGGTAATTGCAGTTATGTCTTAGCGGACACTAGCATACATTTTCAAAGCAATCTTAAAGTGTCCTTCAAGTTGAAAGATCGAAGAATGGAATGGACAAGAAATCGAGGCATGCTTTGATCTGTCAAAGCAAGATGTGCACGGACGATTGTTCCATTCGAGGCAGAAAGGGGTAAAACGTACATTAAGGCGAATATGCCAGGAAGCGGGAGCGTTCAGCTCTGGTCAGCCACCATTCACGGACCTGTCGGGAGAGATGTTTGAAACAACAATTTTGTAGGAAACGGCCTTTATGTCTTTCTGTTTCGAGAGGTCCACTCTATGTTGATAGCTATAATAAGAATTATGTATTGCTTAAGTTTGAACCATCTACAATAACGTATTGTCATTCTAAAGATCTCCAGCTAGGCGTGCAAAAAAAGAAAACTATGGCCATCTTCTTCGAAATTACAAATTTTCCTATTTTCTTTTTTAGTTAAAAACAACAAGACCAACGACGAAAATATCATCATGCGAAAAGAAAACCCGTACACATCCATCGACCTATTACGCATGATAAGGAAAAGGTATCTATTTGTTGTCATGTCTGGCGTATTCTTGTCAATTTACTCGCGTCGTAACAAGGGGATGCTTTGTTCCATAATCGGAAAACGTAGGTATATATGCCGCGCGTTATTTAGAGGACTCAGTAGGTACCTACATCTATACGCCTAAAAGTGCACCACGTTTCAGTGCGCAAACAACTCATCTCTCCTTCCGAGAATGACCGTGTCTGAATTTTTTGTTAAATCTACATTCACGGTACAAGAGAGCAAAAGCTTGTCAAGAACGGATTGGCAGCCCTGACAAAGGGTTCAAGAGTTCGACTTCATAAGCGCATGTATATATATAGACGTTTAGGAAGCTCTGCTATAACGGAGGCTAGTCTTCGAGACGACTACTATAGACGGAGTAATATAAATATATCAAGAATTCTGCGCAAGCTCCGGCAAGGCCGGGAAGGACTCAATAAATATAATTGTGGGCTGACCAGCGAATCATTGTATAGCTGCATATTTAATAGGTTTGCCTATTTATCACAAATCGTTGCCAAGCAACGACTTCGATACGAAGACAATTAATCTATGTTTAATCGAACTGTTGCGCTGAATTGCAACTCACTCCATTTCTTCGTTGAACCAGGAATGTGGGGACGAGGATTGCAATATGATGGATAACGTGGAAGCAATACACAAAGAAAAGGAGAGGAATCACGGAGAGACGGAGAAGGACATGACAGAGTGACAACGGCGGAGCTCTTTCTTCCTTTCCCTCTTACCGCTCTGGAATACAGCGATGAAGAGAATCCAGATACGCTTCAACCTATCTCGAAAGTGGTTTTAAATTTCGTTGATCGACCGATCTTCGATCTTCATCTCCCTCCTTCTCCCTTTCTTCTCTCTGCGCTTTCGGTACTTTAGGCTCTTGTAACCATGGTTTCCTTCAAATCGCTGTATAGAAAGTCTCCGGTGCATTGTTTCTCGTACTTTTTTCCTTGTGGCACGAAACTGCTCTATTTGTGTATTTCCATCTACGAATGTTGCGTATCTTTTCCCGTCGCGCTGTCCTCGGAATTGCCGTGCACCTTTACCAGCATTTCCCCTACGAATCCTCGCTATTACTAAAAGGAAAACGAGAAAATGGCGATCCCTGATCTTCGTGTTTCTTCGAACCGCCGTATTCTCCTTTTTCCTTCCTTATTCATCAACAGTCAAGAAAAAACATACGAATCCATCCCCTTTTATGTGCTACCTTCCGTTACAATGAAATTGCAGACGAAAACGTGACTCAACGCGAGAATTTCGAGGCTATTCGTATCACGGATCACGAACAAGTGCGATTAGCCGATTGGGGATCGGAGGGCTCGCGTGACGTTTGATTAGGGATCCACAGGAGACGACCGGTGAGACGTTGAAATACGCGCTCCCGCCGTAATGGAAATCCTATCTTTCCTCTTTTCTCCGCCGTATTCGTACTAAATTAGCTATATATCAGCCATCCCCTAATGTTGTGGAATTGCTTTTTTGCGTCTGTACGCCAAACGCTATTTGGCTTCCGCAGCCTTGTGACCCCCGGGCGCATCACAATCTCGTGGTTCATGTCGCAATTGAAAATAATGATACAGAGTGGATAGGCAACATACTTTTCTCCTCAATAATATGCTTGCATACGTACGATAGTAAAATATGTGTCGTTTCAAAAGCGAAATCTTAAACGAAAGCGCATCCTATAAGAAAATTACCAACACAAACAATACGGCCGATGTTTGGTCCAGTATGGGCTAACCGACTGTGGGCAACCAGTGTTGGCACAACGTTGAATCAATGGTTCTCCCAGTTCTCAACCGAACCTCTTTTTAAAGCCCGGCATCCAGCATAACGTCAATGTTGAGACCATTCCGGTTAACAACCAAGAACTGACTGTTGAGGTAGGCTCATGGAGCTGACCGTGGACCAGTACTATCCGCCATTAAGGGGTAAGGCCGCTGTAGAAATTTCAACAAATCGATAACGTCCTACTCGAGCAGGACGTTAATTTGGCAGGCCAATTGTATGGCGCAGGCATCGCTGACTGAATGTATATAAAATTTATCAATGATTTTTTCGTACCGAAAACTTTAAACGAGTTTTTCTCAAAACCACATTTTTCAAATCGGCCGGACTCATAACTCGAACAAATCTTGACCGATTGACCTCAAATTTTAACGGCATATTCAAAATTACATTCTGCTTAGAAGTACGTAGGATTTTCTCGATATATTACATCCTTTTTTTATAAGCGATTTTCGGACGATGTTTTTTTTTTAAGTTTGAACGTTTATTTAAGAAACATGCTGTTTTTGCAAAAATCGATATACCAAAAAAATCCTACGTACTTCTGTGGCTGTGGCTTCGCATGTATAATCGAGAAAAAAAATACATTGACTGTAAATTAAAAATTGCAGGTGCCGTTGGTCCCGCCGCGCGCCTATGAAAAAAAGGCTTCGTCGAAGAACAGCTATGCAGCCGCCATTTTGTTTTATAGTAGTATGTATGTACATCTTTATTGTTCCCCTAAGGGTTACAAGGCCTTCCGTTTCTTACAATAACTCTTATCCTTACTTATCTCTACTTAATCGTATCCGCCACGCTCTTACACACTATTTCGCTCCGCCCTCCGCCTTATTCTAACTTATCCTTATTCTTATACTACTTCTCTCTCCTCTCTCCGACTTCCGTTTCCTCCTTTCACTCTGCGTTCATTTCTCTTTCCTTCTCCTTCCTCCTTTTCTCTAACCTTTTCACCATTCCTCTCCTCCTCCTTTCTCGTCTCCTCCTTTCTCGTATTTCCTTTATGCTTTCCCCTATTCCTCTTTCTTCTCCTGTCCCCCCTCCACATCTGTCTATTACATGCTCCCACGTCTCCCTTTCTCCCCTGCAAGCACCTGCATCCTCTCTCGTCCTCCCTCTCCCAGTACCTCCCTTCGCTCATTTCGTTTCCCATCCTAAATCTAGCTATCCTCACGTACCTTTCTTCGCTCCACCCCGCTTTTAAGTACTCTGGCACCCTCTCTACCCTGATTTCCCTGTACCATCTGTTGTAGTTCGATCTTTCTACCCTCTCCCTTCTTTCCCTTTCTTGCTGCTTCCTTTCCTCTTTTTCCTTCCCTTCGTACCCCTCGATCTCCCGTTCCTGCTCTGTCCCCTCTCTTTGTCCTTCCTCCTTTCTGAACTCGTCTCTTCCTAATTCCCATTTTGCCCACTCGCTCACCCCCCTTCTCTTCCTTTTCTTTATCTCTTCCCAACACAGCCTTCCTACCGCGCTCCCCCCTCCTTTGCTCAGCTTTTCCTCGTACTTCCATGCTTTCCTACCTGCTCGCGGCTTTATCTTATCCCTTTTCATTTCTTCCTTCACCATATATCCTGGCGTCCTCCACTCCAGTCCCAAAACCCACCTGATATACCTCTCCTGCGTCGCCTCCATCCTCTCTCTTTCCTCCCACCCCCATATTTTCGCTCCATATCCCATTACCGTCCACACCATCGTGTCAAATAACCCGATGCTCCTTCCTACATCCTTCCCGAATTTCCTTTTCCCTATTCCCCATACCTGTCTCATGGCCGTGCCTTCCTTTCTCACTCTGTCCCTTATATGTGCTCTTTCTTGAATACGTATCCTAGATATTTAAACTCCTTCACCTCTTCCATCCTCTCTCCCTTCCATTTCCATTCCTTCTCCTTCTGCCTCCCTCCTCCTTTCCTGTACCTCATTATTTTCGTTTTCCCTACGTTTACCTCCAGTCTTTTTCCTTCAAAGTATCTCTCCATCCTCTGTATCATATTTTCCATGTCCTCTTCTCTCTTCGCCATCGCCACTATGTCATCCGCGTATGCTAACGTGTATATCTTCTTTCCCCACATTCTCCCTTCCTCATCTCTTCCTCCAGGTCCGCCGTCAATATATTGAATAATGTTGGGCTTAGTGGACACCCCTGTCTGACTCTTTTCTCCGTCCAAAAAGTTTCTCCTGGCTCCCCCGCTACCAGCACCCTGTTTTTTGTTTCCCCGTATATTTCTTTTATTCTTTCTCTTAGTGCCTTCCTTATCCCTCTTCTCTCCATCGCCTCCCACAACACGCTTCTATCCACCGAGTCAAACGCTGCCTTCAGGTCTACGACGATCGTGACCAGCTTGCCCTTCTTCTTCGCCACCTGTCTTCCTATCACATAATTTAACGCATAAATATTGTCTATGGTCCCCATCCCTTTCCTGAAGCCGGTTTGATTCTGCGGCACCTTTCTTCCTCTCTCTACCTCCTCTTCTAACCTTTTTGCCAATATCGTTGCATATATCTTGTATAGGGAAGGCATCAGCGTGACTCCCCTATACTCCTCTATATTAGTCCCTTCCCCTTTCTTCCTTATCGGTACAATGAGCCCCTCCTTCCACTCTTCTGGCCATCCCTCCCCTCTCCATACTCTTCTGCATATCTCTCCAGCCCATTCTATCGCCTTCTCTCCCCCAATTTCCACACCTCATTTGGTATTTCGTCCCCACCTATCCTGAAATACATCGGCTTCCCCTCCCTGCTTTTTTCTACCGCCCTTCTTACTTCCTCCTCCCTTATTTCTTCTTCTTCGTCTCCTCCCCTTCTACTTCCTGTTCCGCTTTCCTCCCTTTCCTCCTTTCCTCCTAACAGGTCCGCGAAATATTTTTTTCCACGCCTCCCCTTTTATATACTCATTTACTCTTTTCCGCACTCTCCTGCCCCTATTCACTATTTACCATACCTTGTTCTCTGTCCTCGCTTTTGCTACTTCCCTTATCATTCTGTCTCTCTCCTCCCCTTTCTTCCTTTCGCACATCTCCTTGTACTCCCTCTTCCTCTCTCTGTATCCTTCCCCCGTGCTTTCCCCTTTCCTCCATCTTGTTAGCTCTTTTCTCACCTCCTCTTTTTTCCCTTTACATTCCGTATCCCACCATCCTTCTCTTGCTATCTTCCTCTCTCTACCCTTTTCCTCTTCGCTCTCCTTCATCGCCTCTTTCATTTTCTCCATTATTCCTTTTACCCTTTTCTGCCTCTCTTCTACTCCCTTTTCTGCGCTTTCAAACCTCCTTCCTCTTCTCCGACCACCTCCCTCCTCCTGCCCTTCTTTTCTTTTCCTTCTGTGTCCTCCTCTCCTTTCTTCCCTTTTTTATCTCCACTATGAGCGGGTGGTGGTCTGACTCCACCCTATCTCCGACTCGCAAACTCTCCACCCCTTCCCCTGTCCTCCTATCCTCTATTATGTAGTCAATCACTGTCTCCCCTCTTCCCTGTGTGTACGTGAATTCTCCCTCTTCATCTCCCTTTATGTTTCCGTTAAGAATCTCCCACCCTACCTCTTCTATCATTTTTATTAGTTTTCTCCCTTCCGTGTTTATTTTCCTGTCCTTCGATTTCCTTCCCCCCACTGCATCCTCGTCGTCGCCCCTTTCCACCCCCTCCTTCTCTTCCCGTCCTTGCATTTAAGTCCCCCCCCCCCCCAACTAGCACCCGTCCTTATACGTTTTGCGTTTCCATTACTTCCGTTTAAATTTCTATTTTTCTTTCTATGTCCCTATTCATGTATACCGCTATTATTGTCCATGTCCCCTCCCCCTTTCCTATTTTCATCGTCATTACCCCTTCTTCTTCCATCCTTCCTTTCCTTTTTTCCGGTTCTATTTCCTCTCTCACTCCTATTAACATCCCCTCTCTGGCTCTCCCCTTCCTATTCCTCTTCTCTGCCCATTGCGCCCTCCACACGTATCCCTTCGGTAATCTTTCTTTTATCCTCTCCCATCCTTTCTCCTCTATCCATGTTTCCATCAACACCATTGCCTCCCATTTCTCTAATTCTTTCCAAAACTCCTTATCCTTGTTGGCGAGACCCGCCACATTCCCGCCACATTCCCTCCAGCTCTGCCCTTTTTTCCCCTTGTTCTCTCTCTTCTCCTTCTCTTCTTCCCCCTTCTCTATCCGTGTTTTACTTCCCTTCTCCTGTCCCTCTTGCTCCTTTCTTCTCCCCTCGTCCCCTCCTCTGACTCCCCCTCCCTTTCTTTTCCTCTCCAGTCCCTTAGTTTCTCTTCCTGCTCATCAAAAAACCAAGCTATCCCCTCCATTATGATCTTCCCATACTGTACCCTCACTCTCTTCCCTTTCCATCTTTCCTCTTCCCCTATTTTTTTCAGTCTCCATTGCATCCTTCTCTCCCACCATGTCAAGTTATCTCTCTCTATTCTCTCCTTCCTTCCTCTTAATTCCTTTTTCCTATTCATCATCTCCTTTTTCTTCTCATTGCTTTCCATTCATTTCCAATTTTCTTTCTATCTCCTTTATCCGTCTCCCTATCTGGCTGTCCTCCCCTCCTCTTCTTCCCCCCCCCCCTGCCCGCGCCCTATCTCTCTCCGTTGTTTCTATTACTGCCGGCCTCTCACCCATCTTTTCTATCTCCTGCTCCTGTCTTTCCACCTTTTCCATCCTTCTTTCCATTTCTCACATTCTCTCCTCCATCGCCACTCTTTCTTCCCTCCATCTTTTCTCCGCTAGCCTTAACTCACCTCTCATCCGTCTCAACTCTTCTTTCACTTCCCTTCCCTGCTCTTTTACCTCCCCCATCTCTCTCCTGACCTCGTCCCTTAGCGCTCTAATCATCTCCTTCACACTTTTTCCTCCTGCCCCTCTTCTGGTGATCGCCGCACTTTTCTGCTTTTCTGGAACACATTTCGCTCCTCCTGTTCCCTTTCCTCCATTTGTTCCCTTTTCCTTTTCCACATCTTGATAATTTCCTTTAGGTTTGCGTTCCATTCCTTTAATAGCCTCTCTGCGTTTGTTTGTTGCCCCCTCCTCACTCCGCTGCTCTCCCTTCTTTCCGCTCTCCGCCTCTTCTCCCCCCTTCTCGTTCATTTCTCCTTTCCTCCTTTTGGTCCCGGACTACCTTCCCTCCTCCCTGTTTTATCTTCCTGCTCCTCGTCTACCTTCTCTCCTCTACTTCTCTGTCTCTCCGTCTGATGTCGCCACCGTTCCCTCACCTCGCCGAACCTTCCGCTTTTCCCGCTCGTCGCCTCTACCGCGGCTGGATTCTCACTCTGTTTTCCTAACCTCTTTTCCACGTCTGTTTTTTCCTACTTTCCCTTTTTTATTTCACCCCCTCGCACCCTTTCCGATCTTTCCACCTTGTCGCCCTGATTCACCTCTGCCTTTTCTCTCACTTTCTCTATCCTTTTCCTCCTCTGTCCTTCTTTTCGCTACTTTTCTTATCACACTGTCACTCATTTAGACATTCCCTTTCACACCGGAAACGGAAGTCCCATTTTGTTTTATATTACTTTGAAAAAATAGTTTATACAGTTTATGATATGTACAATAAAGGACCTTTTTCAGAATTTGAATTTATTCCATTGTCCCGCTTAAAAAATCCCAAAATATACTTATTTTTTTCCCGCTACAGTGGCCTAACCCCTTAATAGTCCTACGTTCATATCTGACCCGAGCATCCGGTTATATACGAATGTCAGACCAGTTTCGGCTACGCCGGAGAGCTGACTGCTGGGGTAGACTACTGGAGCCAACCATGTGCCAGTACTGTTCGCCATTAATTGCCGTACGGTCATATCTAATCCCGGCATCCAGTATTATACCAACGTCGGACCAGTATCGGCTACGCCTGAGAGCTGCCTGTTGTGCTAGACTACTGGAGCCGATCATGTGCCAGTACGGTCCGCCATCAATTTTCCTACGTTCATTCCTAAGAACGACATACAACAACATGCCAATGTCCGGACAGTGTCGACTAACGGTGGAGAATCGACCATTGGCGTGGGCAGCTCGAACCGACCATGGCCCAATAACATTCCCCTTTAATTGTAACATGCACTGCTCGTGAATCGCCATTCAGTGTTGTATCGTTATATCGTTATAGGTGAAGGTTAGTCGATTTCCGGCTTTTCGTGCGATACTTAACTATTTTGTCTACCTTGTGGTTTGTGTCTTCCGCATATCTTCAAATCTGGCTTCTCCGCCAATCGTATTCAAGGGTTAGAAACCGTATGCGGGACAGGCGTGTGGAGTTTGTCGTCCTAATGTCAATCGCTCAGCCGGCTTTACCGCGTTTTTGCGAAAGGGTGACCCGAAAAAAGACACTCTCGGACAATTTTAACCTATACAAATTAGATATAAAATTGGATATAGAAAAAAACCTTCATCGCTCAGTCGGCTTTATTGCGTGTTCGGGTAAGTGTGACCCGAAAAAAGACGCGAAAAAAAAAAACATAATTGATGCAAATAACAATGAGTAAATAACATTCGATTTCTCGTATATACACATATCAGTTTTTCATTTTTCATTAACATTTGATTTACGAAATAATTCTCATTATCGTATTATCTCATTATTATTATCACTCATACTCAATATTCTCTCGTACCAACATGTATTCGCTAGAATGATAAATTATAAAATCTGTTGCTGAGTTCAATAATAATAAATTATAATATTTATACAATTCTAACAAATTATTGTATTTATTGCTGCGTACTACCATATATATTAACAAAATACTGACATAACATAATATTGGTCGAGACTCGGGGCATTATCGAATCACTGTTGATAATGAACCGGACCAACGTCGGCACGATATTGGGTAGAACTTGGGCCACCGTTGGGGCAAGTGTCAGGTCTGTTTTAATACCATCGCTGGCACAATATAATTATATCATAATTTGAACTGATTTCGTTAGAATTTTGTAGACTCCTTTGAGATAAGTAAATGTTGTCGTTGATTTAAGGCTTTTTTAATTTTCGCCACAGTTGTTTTTATTCATGAAAAACACGAAATTTTTTCATCTAAAAGCAAACTTTTTACTTTAGTCTTAAGGCTGTTCAGCTAAATTAAAATTTCAAAAGTACAAACATCAACGACGAGAGAATTGAATAAAATGAAGAAAGTTTGTTCTTTCTTTTAATTTCAGATAAAATTCATTTCCACAATGGTAGTCGCCGCAAACTGCATTTTTACAAATCATGCTGTAGGAGAACGCCTGTTGTACTAACAATACTGGCTATTTCAATCGAGAAATGTTCGAACAGTGTTAAAATGATAAAGGCACTATAACATGAAATAAATTACAAAAATTGATAATACTTATATTTTTTTGTACTAATGCTGTAAATAACATCGACTAGAAATTCCGCTACAGAGTAGACAGAGGCCGGATCCAGCATCCCGCACCCAGACTACAGCATCGTACCGGCTGCTGGATCAGGGCTTTACTAGCCGTAAAATGCCTTGTCGCATCCGGCCTTGGAGCATGTGAAACAAAAAATCATAAATCAACAAATTATGAACAAATAAAAAGTATTGTAGTATTTTTCGTTGCCATGTGCTTTATCTATGTTCTTGTGTATATGATAATTGCATTAAATCGTATCCTGCCTCGTTACAGTTTTTATCTAACCTGGGCATTCGAACCTACGCCCCCTAATTTGAAATCCGAGAGCGCTATCTATTTAGCCATCCTAACACTTTTGTAAACCTGCTGCTAGAATTCAGTCTCATTGTTCAACATCTTTCCGAGGTATTGACTTATTGTCCGCTTCGTACTTTTTAATGAAGGTGGCCAAATGAAAAATAAATAAAAAGTTAATTATTGGTGATGTGGCCAATAACGCATTTATATATATTAGGGTGATTCGTTTCAGGGCAACTTATTTTTGTGACCCATCGTGCCCGAAAACCTTTAGTTGGTACCCAAAAAGTAAGTTTCGTGAAAGGCGGGTGTTGTCAAAAAATATTTAGAGGTCGCGAATCAAAATTGAAGGTTTCCCATTTGATTAACATTAAACAAAATGTTTTTCTCATTATTAGTGTTACAATTCCGCGAATTTTGATATCGCGATATTTTCCAAGTGGGTTCTCATAGGAAATATGATACTTTACAATAAAGTTCGTTGAGCCATGTTCGTAAATTCAACCGTTTCAGCGGTATCATTATTTCAAGTGAATATTGTATGAAAATATCTATTCAAACGGCTGTAACGACTAAGCTATTAGATATATCGAAAAAAATTCAAATGAGAACTATGTAGAGGAAGTAATTTGCTACAAAAAAGTCTTATAAGCCGAGCCCGTAAATTCAACTCTTTCTCAGCTATAGGTGGATGAAGTAAAATAGATTTTTTTTGTTTAAAAAAAATCTATTTATTTTACTATATTTCTATTATCGATATTTACTATATTTCTATTACTATATTATCTATTTTTAAATAGATTTTCTTTTTAACAAAAAAATCTGTTTATTTTACTTTATCCACGTATAGCTGAGAAAAAGTTGAATTTACGGGCTCGGCTTATAAGACTTTTTTGTAGAAACTTACTTTCTCTACAAAGTTCTCATTCAATTTTTTTCGATATATCTAATAGCTTAGGCTTTACAGCTGTGTAAATAGATATTTTCGCTCAATATTCACTTGAAATAATGATACCGCTGAAACGGTTGAATTTACGGACATGGTTCGATGAACGTTATTGTGGAGTATCATATTTCCTATGAGAACCCACTTGGAAAATATCGCGATATCAAAATTCGCAGAATGGTAACACTAATAATGAGAAAAACATTTTTTTCAATGTTAATCAAATGTGAAACCTTCAATATTTATTCGCGACCTCTAAATATTTTTTGACAACACTTTCACGAAACTTAGTTTTTGGGTACCAACTAAAGGTTTTCGGGCACGATGGGTCAAAAAAAAGTTGCCCTAAAACGAATAACCCTAATATATATATATATATATATATATATATATATATATATTAGGGTGATTCGTTTTAGGGCAACCTTTTTTTTGACCCATATACAGTCGGTGACAAAATTGAGTGGACACGAGTAACAGATGGGCCTTGTTCTAACTTGCAGATCAAATATTTTATCGATTCCATTCTATACAATTTTAACTTACCTGTCTGAAGTCCTTCAATAATTCCATATATAATACACATTTAAAAAAAATGATTATCGGGAACTACATTGATTAATAGAAATATATTGTAAGTCGAAGGTGGACAAAATAAAGTGGAGACATTTCAACAGCTCAATGTTTTACGCCGAATATTACAATTTAATACTTCGTGCGTCCTCCTTTACCTTTAATTACAGCTTGTCATCCTTTTGGAATACTTTCCACGAGATTTTCAATAAGGTTTTTATCTATATTTCCCCAGGACGATTTTATTTCCTCGAAAAAGCTCCGTTTGTTTGTTCTGTGTGTTTTTGGAATTTTTTTATCGATTAGGGCCCATAAATTTTCGATGGGGTTTATATCGGGACTTTGTGCAGGCCACTCTAAGACCCTTATCTTCGCATCTTGGAAATTTTTTTTTGTTTTCTTCGCGGTATGCTTCGGATCGTTGTCTTGCTGATAGATAAAATCATCAGAAATTCCCATTTTATCGACCGACTCTTCTAAATTCTCGTTTATGATGGTGATGTATAGATCGGCTTTCATTATTGTGTCGATCAGAACGAAATTCCCTACCGCGTTAAATGAAAAACACCCCCACACCATTACGGAACCACCGTCAAACTTTACAGTGGGAGTTATCAATTGTTCTTTAAACGCCTCGGTCGATTTTCTCCACACTCTTGATCTTCTTTTCGTGCCAAACAGTTCAAACTTGCTTTCATCGCTCCACACAACGTTTTTCCAAAAGGAAATTGGCTTATTCACATATTTTTTTGCAAATCTTAGCCGTTTTCGTTTATTCGAGCTGTTCATAAACGGCTATCGTCGAGGTACACGACTATACAACGATGCTTCTTTCAATCTACGCGACACGGTTTTCGTCGATATGTCCAGGTCCAGTCTCTCAACTAATTCACGTCGTGTTATCATGGGTTCGCGTCTGCATTCTCTAACAATGCGTCGATCGCATGTATCCGTTGTGCATCGCTTGCGACCGCGACCTCTTAAATTATCTGTTGTATTGTATTTTAAATACTTTTTCCACATTTTATGGACAGCACTTTTAGAAACCTTATATTTTTCACCGATGACTCTGTAACTGAGCCCTCCAAGTCGGTCAGAAATAATTAAATTTCTAATTTGCAAGGAAATTTCTTCGTGACTGCTCATTGCTACGTGAATCGAATAACTGGCACTCAAAACGATGCTTTGTTGAAATGAAGAAACAGATACAATTTGTTAGCACATGAAAACGTTGTTTACTAACATAGTTGGTGCGCGTAAACCACCTGACCCCGCTATGTGAACAGTGTCCACTTAATTTTGTCCACCTCTCGAGAACAAGACTGTCGTTCATAAATGTTTGTCATGAAATATTATCAGAGTTATTATTGGTACATTGGGGGAAATTACGTATAAATATATAATCTTCAATTAAAAAAACAAATTGCTAAAAATTAACTGGGGGAATCGTGTAATTTTGGCCAATCTCTTCAAATCAGTCAGGTGTCCACTCAATTTTGTCACCGACTGTATATATAGGGTGAGGTACTAACTGTTGCCACCTTGAAGATCTCTGTAATTATCGACGTCACAAACAAATGTTTGAAACAAAAGTTGTACCGTACGAAAGGGGTCATCAAATGCGACCATTCTTTTTATCTCAGTGGAGGCGCTGTTGCACAGTAAAGGTCACCTCCACTTTTTTAAATGGGACGGTACTTTTATTTCCCGAATATCGTGTAGAGCATCGAAAACTGCATAAAAAACATTGAGGGGTCAAAGTCGTTCGAGGTCATTTAAGATCAAAAAGTGACATGAACGTTATTTTTATGTGAAATTACCTTTATTTACAGTAGATGTTCAAAGTGATTGCCATTGGAATCAATGCAGTATTGCAATCTCCTCATCACGAATTTCTTATCACTTCGGCACTTATCGCTGAAGTCTTGACATTGTCTTGTATGTAAACAATGGCACCAAACCTACAATGTACACGGAATATTGTACAATGTTTCGCCCAAACAAACCCAAGATAACGATAGTAAGAATGGTGAGACTAGTGTTAATGAATCAAGCGAATGTAAATTATGTATTCTTTTGAAGAGCAAACTGATATGCTTCTAATTTACGGAAAATGTCAGAAAAATGCAGTGAGAGCTCGAGAATTATACGCTAAAAGATTTTCTGAACGTTCTCATCCTACACGCCGTACATTTCAAATTTTGTACACTAAACTGAGGACAACTGGATCTATAACCCGCCGGGAAAGTAACCGACAAAAGCGAGTTACTAACGAAGAAACGGAAATTGGTGTTCTTGCCGCCGTTCATCGAGACCCTTGTGCGAGTTCTCGTCAAATTGCGAGGGAATCTAGCGTAAGCCAAAGAAGTATTCTACGTGTTCTACATCGTCGTAAATCATTTATTAATCGGATTTTATTTACTAATGAGGAAACATTTACGAATCATGGAAATATTAACTTGCATAACATGCATTTGTGGTCAACTGAAAATCCACATTCGCTGCGGCAAGTTGCACACCAAAACCGTGGTCGGTTAATGTATGGTGTGGGATTATTGGGGATAGAATCATAGGCCCTTATTTCATCGAAGAGAATCTTAATGGTAGGAAGTACACCACATTCCTTCAAGAAACATTAGGTCCGTTATTGGAAGGAATACCTTTAAAAACAAGAAACAGAATGTGGTATCAACACGATGGGTGCCCGGCACATTTTTTGCTGATAACTAGAAATGAATTGCAAAAGAGATTTCCAAATTGTTGGATTGGACGCGGAGGAGCTGTATCGTGGCCGGCTCGCTCGCCAGACTTGACGCCTCTGGACTTTTTCTTGTGGGGATACTTGAAAGATCTTGTTTATAAAGAACGTCCAACTACGCCGGATGATATGCGTGAGAGAATTCTTCGAGCCTGTGATTCGATAAGTGCCGCAGTGATAAGAAATTCTACACAATCCGTGATGAGGAGATTGCAATACTACATTGATTCCAATGGCAATCACTTTGAACATCTACTGTGAATAAAGGTAATTTCACATAAAAATAAAGTTCATGTCACTTTTTGATCTTAAATGACCTTGAACGACTTTCACCCCTAAATGTTTTTTATGCAGTTTTCGATGCTCTACAAGATAGTTGAAAAAAATGTACCGTCCTATTTAAAAAAGTGGAGGTGTGTCAGTGAAGTTAGCAGAGCATTTGCCAGCAGATCAAAATTAAGTGAGAGTTCTCTTGGCATGCAGTTGAGTTCTATAGTTCTTGATGGTTTTTAGCAATAGTTCTGGTGATTTTGTCCAAAAAACGTTATTGATAAAATGCTCTGCGAACTTCCCGTAGCACCGTAGCAGATCATTTTGCAGAAAACCATAAATTACCGGGAGTTCTTTGTACATGCGGATGAGTTCTATAGTTCCTGATAAATTTTAGCAATAGTTCTGGTGATTTTGCCAAAAAAAAGTGACGGAATTTTTTTGTGTATCTTCCTATAGAAATATGCTGATGGATAGGCGTGAGTTCTGGGTGCTATTTGTGTGAGCTATTATAGTTTTGGTATTGTTTGATGGATTTGAAAATAGTTTTGGCGTCCAGCTATTTTAAATAATTGATATAATTGATCATTAATATCTCAACTATACAAGGGTGCTCTGCTGATGGATAGACGTCAGTTCCAGGTGTTTTCTGTGTAAGATATTATAGTTTTGGTATTGTTTGATGTATTCGAAAATAGTTCTGGATTCCAGATATTTTCAAATAATTGTTAAAAATGTTTATTAATATCCCAACTATACAAGTATGCTCTGCTAATGGATTGGCGTTAGTTCCGGGTGCTTTTTGATCGAGATATTATAGTTTTAGCATTGTTCGATGTATTTGAGAATAGTTCTGGCTTCCAGCTATTTTCAAATAATTGTTAAAAATGTTTATCAGCATCTCAACTATACAAGTGTGCTTTGCTGATGAATAGGCGTGAGTTCTGGGTGCTTTTTGTGTCGGATATTATAGTTTAGGTATTGTTTAATATATTTGCTATTTCAGCTATTTTTAATAATAAATGTTAAAAATGTTTATTAATATCTCAACTATACGAGTGTGCTCTGCTGATGTATGGGCGTGAGTTCCAGGTCCTTTTTGAGTGAGATATTATACTTTAGGTATTGTTTGATGTATTTAAGAATAGTTCTGTCTTCCAGCTATTTTCAAATAATTGTTAAAAATGTTTATCAACATCTCAACTATACAAGTGTGCTCTGCTGAGCGATCGGCGAGAGTTCCAAGTGCTTTTTGGGTGGGGTATTATTGTTTTGGTATTGCTTGATGTATTTGAGAATAGTTCTGGCTTCCGCTATTTTAAAATAATTATTAAAAATATTTATCAGTATCTCAACTATACAAGTGTGCTCTGCTGAGGGATAGGCATGAGTTCCAGGTGCTTTTTGGGTGGGATATTATTGTTTTGGTATTGTTTGATGTATTTGTGAATAGTTCTGGCGTTCAGCTATTTTGAAATAATTATTAAAAATGTTTATCAATATATCAACTATACAAGGGTGCTCGGCTGATGGATAGGCCTTAGTTCAAGGTGCTTTTTGTGTGGGATATTACTGTTTTGGTATTGTTTGATGCATTTGACAATAGTTCTGGCTTCCAGCTATTTTGAAATAATTATTAAAACCGTTTATCAGTATATCAACTATACAAGGGTGCTCTGCTGATGGATAGGCGTTAGTTCCAGGTGCTTTTAGTGTGAGATATTATAGTTTTGGTATTGTTTGATGTATTTGAGAATAGTTCTGGCTCCCAGCTATTTTCAAATAATTGTTAAAAATGTTTATAAATATCTAAACTATACAAGTGTGCTCTGCTGGAGGATAGGCATGAGTGCCACGTGCTTTTTGGATGGGACATCATTGTTTTGGTATTGTTTGATGTATTTGAGAATAGTTCTGTCTGCCAGCTATTTTCAAATAATACTTAAAAATGTTTATTAATATCTCAACTATACAAGTGTGCTCTGCTGATGGAGAGGCGATAGTTCCAGGGGCTTTTCGCGTGAGGTATTATAGTTTAGGTATTGTTTGATATATTTGACAATATTTCTGGCTTCCAGCTATTTTCAAACAATTGTTAAAAATGTTTATAAATATCTCAACTATACAAGTGTGCTCTGCTGAGAGCTAGACATGAGTTCCAGATGCATTTTGGGTGGGATATTGATGTTTTGGTATTGTTTGATGTATTTGAGAATAGTTCTGGCTTCCAGCTGGTGTGAAATGGGTATTAAAAATGTTTATAAATATCTCAACTATACAAGTGTGCTCTGCTGAGAGATAGGCGTTAGTTCCAGGTGCTGTTAGTGTGAGATATTATAGTTTAGGCATTGTTTTATGTATTTAGGGATAGTTCTATCTTCCAGCTATTTTCAAATAATTGTTAAAAATGTTTACAAATATTTCAACTATACAAGTATGCCCTGCTGAGGGATAGACATGAGTACCAGGTGCTTTTTGGGTGGAATAATATTGTTTTGGTATTGTTTGATGTATTTGAGGATAGTTCTGTGTGCCAGATATTTTCAAATAATAGTTAAAAATGTTTATTAATATCTCAACTATACAAGTGTGAGCTGCTGATGGATAGGCGATAGTTCCAGGTGCTTTTCGCGTGAGATATTATAGTTGAGGTAGTGTTTGATATATTTGACAATAGTTCCGGCTTCCAGCTATTTTCAAACGACTGTTAAAAATGGTTATAAATATCTCAACTATACAAGTGTGCTCTGCTGAGGGATAGGCGATAGTTCCAGGTGCTTTTCGCGTGAGATATTATAGTTTAGGTATTGTTTGATATATTTGACAATGGTTCCGGCTTCCAGCTATTTTCAAAGAATTGTTAAAAATGTTTATAAATATCTCAACTATACAATTGTGCTCTGCTGAGGGATAGGCATGAGTTCCAGATACTTTTTGGGTGGAATATTATTGTTTTGGTATTACTTGATGTATTAGTGAATAGTTCTGGCTTCCAGCTATTTTGAAATAATTATTAAAATTGTTTATCAGTATATCAACTATACAAGGGTGCTCGGCTGATGGATAGGCCTTAGTTCCAGGAGCTTTTTGTGTGGGATATTACTGTTTTGGTATTGTTTGATATATTTGACAATAGTTCCGGCTTGAAGCTATTTTCAAATAATTGTAAAAAATGTTTATAAATATCTCAAGTATACAAGTGTGCTCTGCTGACGGATGGGCCTTAGTTCCAGGAGCTTTTTGTGTGGGATATTACGGTTTTGGTATTGCTTGATATATTTGACAATAGTTCCGGCTTCCAGCTATTTTCAAATAATTGTAAAAAATGTATATAAATTCCTCAACTATACAAGTGTGCTCTGCTGAGGGATAAGCATGAGTTCCAGGTGCTTTTTGGGTGGGATATTATTGTTTTGGTATTATTTGATGTATTTGAGAATAGTTCTGGCTTCCAGCAGTTTTAAAATAATTATTAAAAATGTTTATAAGTATCTCAACTATACAAGTGTGCTCTGCTGAGGGATAGGCATGAGTTTCAGGAGCTTTTTGTGGAGGATATTACTGTTTTGGTTTGTTAAAAATGTTTATAAATATCTCAACTATACAAGTGTGCTCTGCTGAGGGATAGGCATGAGTTCCAGGTGCTTTTTGGGTGGGATATTGTTGTTTTGATATTGTTTGATGTATTTGAGAATCGTTCTGGCTTCCAGCTATTTTAAAATAATTATTAAAAATATTTATCAGTATCTCAACTATACAAGTGTGCTCTGCTGAGGGATAGGCATGAGTTCCAGGTGCTTTTTGGGTGGGATATTATTGTTTTGGTATTGTTTGATGTATTTGTGAATAGTTCTGGCGTTCAGCTATTTTGAAATAATTATTAAAAATGTTTATCAATATATCAACTATACAAGGGTGCTCGGCTGATGGATAGGCCTTAGTTCAAGGTGCTTTTTGTGTGGGATATTACTGTTTTGGTATTGTTTGATGTATTTGACAATAGTTCTGGCTTCCAGCTATTTTGAAATAATTATTAAAACCGTTTATCAGTATATCAACTATACAAGGGTGCTCTGCTGATGGATAGGCGTTAGTTCCAGGTGCTTTTAGTGTGAGATATTATAGTTTTGGTATTGTTTGATGTATTTGAGAATAGTTCTGGCTCCCAGCTATTTTCAAACAATTGTAAAAATGTTTATAAATATCTCAACTATACAAGTGTGCTCTGCTGAAGGATAGGCATGAGTTCCAGGTGCTTGTCGGGTTGAATATTTCTGTTTTGGTATTACTTCATGTATTTGTGAATAGTTCTGGCTTCCAGCTATTTTGAAATATTTATTAAAATTGTTTATCAGTATATCAACTATACAAGAGTGCTCGGCTGATGGATAGGCCTTAGTTCCAGGTGCTTTTAGTGTAAGATATTATAGTTTAGGCATTGTTTGATGGATTTAGGAATAGTTCTTTCTTCCAGCTATTTTCAAATAATTGTTAAAATGTTTATTAATATCTCAACTATACAAGTGTGCTCTGCTGAGGGGTAGGCGGGAGTTCCAGGTGCTTTTTGGGTCGGATATTATTGTTTTGGTACTGTTTGATGTATTTGAGAATAGTTCTGGATTCCAGCTATTTTGAAATAATTATTAAAAATGTTTATCAGTATCTCAACTATACAAGTGTGCTCTGCTGAGGGATAAGCATGAGTTCCAGGTGCTTTTTGGGTGGGATATTATTGTTTTGGTATTATTTGATGTATTTGAGAATAGTTCTGGCTTCCAGCAGTTTTAAAATAATTATTAAAAATGTTTATAAGTATCTCAACTATACAAGTGTGCTCTGCTGAGGGATAGGCATGAGTTTCAGGAGCTTTTTGTGGAGGATATTACTGTTTTGGTTTGTTAAAAATGTTTATAAATATCTCAACTATACAAGTGTGCTCTGCTGAGGGATAGGCATGAGTTCCAGGTGCTTTTTGGGTGGGATATTGTTGTTTTGATATTGTTTGATGTATTTGAGAATCGTTCTGGCTTCCAGCTATTTTAAAATAATTATTAAAAATATTTATCAGTATCTCAACTATACAAGTGTGCTCTGCTGAGGGATAGGCATGAGTTCCAGGTGCTTTTTGGGTGGGATATTATTGTTTTGGTATTGTTTGATGTATTTGTGAATAGTTCTGGCGTTCAGCTATTTTGAAATAATTATTAAAAATGTTTATCAATATATCAACTATACAAGGGTGCTCGGCTGATGGATAGGCCTTAGTTCAAGGTGCTTTTTGTGTGGGATATTACTGTTTTGGTATTGTTTGATGTATTTGACAATAGTTCTGGCTTCCAGCTATTTTGAAATAATTATTAAAACCGTTTATCAGTATATCAACTATACAAGGGTGCTCTGCTGATGGATAGGCGTTAGTTCCAGGTGCTTTTAGTGTGAGATATTATAGTTTTGGTATTGTTTGATGTATTTGAGAATAGTTCTGGCTCCCAGCTATTTTCAAATAATTGTTAAAAATGTTTATAAATATCTAAACTATACAAGTGTGCTCTGCTGGAGGATAGGCATGAGTGCCACGTGCTTTTTGGATGGGACATCATTGTTTTGGTATTGTTTGATGTATTTGAGAATAGTTCTGTCTGCCAGCTATTTTCAAATAATACTTAAAAATGTTTATTAATATCTCAACTATACAAGTGTGCTCTGCTGATGGAGAGGCGATAGTTCCAGGGGCTTTTCGCGTGAGGTATTATAGTTTAGGTATTGTTTGATATATTTGACAATATTTCTGGCTTCCAGCTATTTTCAAACAATTGTTAAAAATGTTTATAAATATCTCAACTATACAAGTGTGCTCTGCTGAGAGCTAGACATGAGTTCCAGATGCATTTTGGGTGGGATATTGATGTTTTGGTATTGTTTGATATATTTGAGAATAGTTCTGGCTTCCAGCTGGTGTGAAATGGGTATTAAAAATGTTTATAAATATCTCAACTATACAAGTGTGCTCTGCTGAGAGATAGGCGTTAGTTCCAGGTGCTGTTAGTGTGAGATATTATAGTTTAGGCATTGTTTTATGTATTTAGGGATAGTTCTATCTTCCAGCTATTTTCAAATAATTGTTAAAAATGTTTACAAATATTTCAACTATACAAGTATGCCCTGCTGAGGGATAGACATGAGTTCCAGGTGCTTTTTGGGTGGAATAATATTGTTTTGGTATTGTTTGATGTATTTGAGGATAGTTCTGTGTGCCAGATATTTTCAAATAATAGTTAAAAATGTTTATTAATATCTCAACTATACAAGTGTGAGCTGCTGATGGATAGGCGATAGTTCCAGGTGCTTTTCGCGTGAGATATTATAGTTGAGGTAGTGTTTGATATATTTGACAATAGTTCCGGCTTCCAGCTATTTTCAAACGACTGTTAAAAATGGTTATAAATATCTCAACTATACAAGTGTGCTCTGCTGAGGGATAGGCGATAGTTCCAGGTGCTTTTCGCGTGAGATATTATAGTTTGGGTATTGTTTGATATATTTGACAATGGTTCCGGCCTCCAGCTATTTTCAAAGAATTGTTAAAAATGTTTATAAATATCTCAACTATACAAGTGTGCTCTGCTGAGGGATAGGCATGAGTTCCAGATACTTTTTGGGTGGAATATTATTGTTTTGGTATTACTTGATGTATTAGTGAATAGTTCTGGCTTCCAGCTATTTTGAAATAATTATTAAAATTGTTTATCAGTATATCAACTATACAAGGGTGCTCGGCTGATGGATAGGCCTTAGTTCCAGGAGCTTTTTGTGTGGGATATTACTGTTTTGGTATTGTTTGATATATTTGACAATAGTTCCGGCTTGAAGCTATTTTCAAATAATTGTAAAAAATGTTTATAAATATCTCAACTATACAAGTGTGCTCTGCTGACGGATGGGCCTTAGTTCCAGGAGCTTTTTGTGTGGGATATTACGGTTTTGGTATTGCTTGATATATTTGACAATAGTTCCGGCTTCCAGCTATTTTCAAATAATTGTAAAAAATGTATATAAATTCCTCAACTATACAAGTGTGCTCTGCTGAGGGATAAGCATGAGTTCCAGGTGCTTTTTGGGTGGGATATTATTGTTTTGGTATTATTTGATGTATTTGAGAATAGTTCTGGCTTCCAGCAGTTTTAAAATAATTATTAAAAATGTTTATAAGTATCTCAACTATACAAGTGTGCTCTGCTGAGGGATAGGCATGAGTTTCAGGAGCTTTTTGTGGAGGATATTACTGTTTTGGTTTGTTAAAAATGTTTATAAATATCTCAACTATACAAGTGTGCTCTGCTGAGGGATAGGCATGAGTTCCAGGTGCTTTTTGGGTGGGATATTGTTGTTTTGGTATTGTTTGATGTATTTGAGAATCGTTCTGGCTTCCAGCTGGTGTGAAATAAGTATTAAAAATGTTTATAAATATCTCAACTATAAAAGTGTGCTCTGCTGAGAAATAGGCGTTAGTTCCAGGTGCTGTTAGTGTGAGATATTATAGTTTAGGCATTGTTTTATGTATTTAGGGATAGTTCTGTCTTCCAGCTATTTTCAAATAATTGTTAAAAATGTTTACGAATATTTCAACTATACAAGTATGCTCTGCTGAGGGATAGACAAGAGTTCCAGGTGCTTCTTGGGTGGAATATTATTGTTTTGGTATTGTTTGATGTATTTGAGAATAGTTCTGTGTGCCAGCTATTTTCAAATAATAGTTAAAAATGTGTATTCATATCTCAACTATACAAGTGTGCGCTACTGATGGATAGGCGATAGTTCCAGGTGCTTTTCGCGTGAGATATTATAGTTGAGGTAGTGTTTGATATATATGACAATAGTTCCGGCTTCCAGCTATTTTCAAACAACTGTTAAAAATGTTTATAAATATCTCAACTATACAAGTGTGCTCTGCTGAGAGATAGGCGATAATTCCAGTTGCTTTTCGCGTGAGATATTATAGTTTAGGTATTGTTTGATATATTTGACAATAGTTCCGGCTTCCAGCTATTTTCAAACAATTGTAAAAATGTTTATAAATATCTCAACTATACAAGTGTGCTCTGCTGAAGGATAGGCATGAGTTCCAGGTGCTTGTCGGGTTGAATATTTCTGTTTTGGTATTACTTCATGTATTTGTGAATAGTTCTGGCTTCCAGCTATTTTGAAATATTTATTAAAATTGTTTATCAGTATATCAACTATACAAGAGTGCTCGGCTGATGGATAGGCCTTAGTTCCAGGTGCTTTTAGTGTAAGATATTATAGTTTAGGCATTCTTTGATGGATTTAGGAATAGTTCTTTCTTCCAGCTATTTTCAAATAATTGTTAAAATGTTTATTAATATCTCAACTATACAAGTGTGCTCTGCTGAGGGGTAGGCGGGAGTTCCAGGTGCTTTTTGGGTCGGATATTATTGTTTTGGTACTGTTTGATGTATTTGAGAATAGTTCTGGATTCCAGCTATTTTGAAATAATTATTAAAAATGTTTATCAGTATCTCAACTATACAAGGGTGCTCTGCTGAGAGATACGCATGAGTTCCAGGTGTTTTTGGGTGGGATATTATTGTTTTGGTATTATTTGATGTATTTGTGAATAGTTCTGGCTTCCAGCAATTTTGAAATAGTTATTAAAAATGTTTATAAATATCTCAACTATACAAATGTGCTCTGCTGAGGGATAGGCATGAGTTTCAGGAGCTTTTTGTGTGGGATATTACTGTCTTGGTATTGTTTGATATATTTGACAATAGTTCCGGCTTCCAGCTATTTTCAAATAATTGTAAAAAATGTTTATACATATCTCAACTATACAAGTGTGCTCTGCTGATGGATAGGCATGAGTTCCAGGTGCTTTTTGGGTGGGATATTATTGTTTTGGTATTGTTTGATGTATTTATGAATAGTTCTGGCTTCCAGCTATTTTAAAATGATTATTAAAAATGTTTATAAATATCTCAACTCAAGTTGAGATATTAATAAACATTTTTAACAATTATTTGAAAATAGCTGGAAGACAGAACTATTCCTAATTACATCAAACAATGCCTAAACTATATTATCTCACACTAAAAGCACCTGGAACTAAGGTCTATCCATCAGCCGAGCACCCTTGTATAGTTGATATACTGATAAACAATTTTAATAATTATTTCAAAATAGCTGGAAGCCAGAACTATTCACAAATACATCAAGTAATACCAAAACAATAATATTCCAGCCAAAAAGCATCTGGAACTCATGCCTATCCCTCAGCAGAGCACACTTGTATAGTTGAGATATTTATACACATTTTTAACAATTGTTTGAAAATAGCTGGAAGTCGGAACTATTGTCAAATATATCAAACAATTCCTAAACTATAATATCTCACGCGAAAAGCACATGGAACTATCGCCTATCCCTCAGCAGAGCACACTTGTATAGTTGAGATATTTATAAACATTTTTAACAGTTGTTTGAAAATAGCTGGAAGCCGGAACTATTGTCAAATATATCAAACACTACCTCAACTATAATATCTCATGCGAATAGCACCTGGAACTATCGCCTATCCATCAGCAGCGCACACTTGTATAGTTGAGATATTAATGAACATTTTTAACTATTATTTGAAAGTAGCTGGCACACAGAACTATTCTCAAATGCATCAAACAATACCAAAACAATAATATTCCACCCAAAAACCACCTGGAACTCATGTCTATCCCTCAGCAGAGCATACTTGTATAGTTGAAATATTCGTAAACATTTTTAACAATCATTTGAAAATAGCTGGAAGACAGAACTATTCCTAAATTCATAAAATAATGTCTAATCTATAATATCTCACACTAACAGCACCTGGAACTAACGCCTATCTCTCAGCAGAGCACACTTGTATAGTTGAGACATTTATAAACATTTGTAATACTTATTTCACACCAGCTGGAAGCCAGAACTATTCTCAAATACATCAAACAATACCAAAACAACAATATCCCACGCAAAAAGCACCTGGAACTCATGCCTATCTCTCAGCGGAGCACACTTGTATAGTTGAGATATTTATAAACATTTTTAACAATTGTTTGAAAATAGCTGGAAGCCGGAACTATTGTCAAATATATCCAACAATACCTAAGCTAAAATATCTCACGCGAAAAGCACCTGGAACTATCGCCTATTTATCAGCAGAGCACACTTGTATAGTTGAGATATTAATAAACATTTTTAAGTATTATTTGAAAATAGCTGGAATCCAGAACTATTCTCAAATACATCAAATAATACCAAAACAATAATATCCCACCCAAAAAGCACCTGGAACTCATACCTATCCCTCAGCAGAGCACACTTGTATAGTTGAGATCCTGATAAACATTGTTAATAATTATTTCAAAATAGCTGGAAGCCGGAACTATTCACAAATACATAAAATAATACCGAAACAATAATATCCCACCCAAAAAGCACCTGGAACTCATGCCTATCCCTCAGCAGAGCACACTTGTATAGTTGAGATATTTATAAACATTTTTTACAATTATTTGAAAATAGCTGGAAGCCGGAACTATTGTCAAATATATCAAACAATACCAAAACAGTAATATCCCACACAAAAAGCTCCTGAAACTCATGCCTATCCCTCAGCAGAGCACACTTGTATAGTTGAGATATTTATAAACATTTTTAATAATTATTTTAAAATTGCTGGAAGCCAGTACTATTCTCAAATACATCAAATAATACCAAAACAATAATATCCCACCCAAAAAGCACCTGGAACTCATGCCTATCCCTCAGCAGAGCACACTTGTATAGTTGAGGAATTTATAAACATTTTTTACAATTATTTGAAAATAGCTAGAAGCCGGAACTATTGTCAAATATAGGAAACAATACCAAAACAGTCATATCCTACACAAAAAGCTCCTGGAACTAAGGCCTATCCGTCAGCAGAGCACCCTTGTATAGTTGAGATACTGATAAACATTTTTAATAATTATTTCAAAATAGCTGAAAGCCAGAACTATTCTCAAATACATCAAACAGTACCAAAACAATAATATCCCACCCAAAAAGCACCTGGAACTCATGCCTACCCCTCAGCAGAGTACACTTGTATAGTTGAAATATTAATAAACATTTTTCACAATTATTTGAAAATAGCTGGAAGACAGAACTATTCCCAAATACATCAAACAATGCCTAAACTATAATATCTCACACTAAAAGCACCTGGAACTAAGGCCTATCCATCAGCCGAGCACCCTTGTATAGTTGATATATTGATCAACATTTTTAATAATTATTTGAAAATAGCTGGAAGCCAGAACTATTCACAAATACATCAAACAATACCAAAACAATAATATCCCACTCAAAAAGCACTCGGAACTCATGCCTATCCCTCAGCAGAGCACTCTTGTATAGTTGAGATACAGATAAACATTTTTAATAATTATTTCAAAATAGCTGGAAGCCAGAACTATTCTCGAATACATCAAACAGTACCAAAACAATAATATCCGACCCAAAAAGCACCTGGAACTCCCGCCTACCCCTCAGCAGAGCACACTTGCATAGTTGAGATATTAATAAACATTTTAACAACTATTTGAAAATAGCTGGAAGAAAGAACTATTCCTAAATACATCAAACAATGCCTAAACTATAATATCTTACACTAAAAGCACCTGGAACTAAGGCCTATCCATCAGCCGAGCACCCTTGTATAGTTGATATACTGATAAACAATTTTAATAAATATGTCAAAATAGCTGGAAGCCAGAACTATTCACAAATACATCAAGTAATACCAAAACAATAATATTCAACCCGACAAGCGCCAGGAACTCATGCCTATCCTTCAGCAGAGCACACTTGTATAGTTGAGATATTTATAAACATTTTTACAATTGTTTGAAAATAGCTGGAAGCCGGAACTATTGTCAAATATATCAAACAATACCTAAACTATAATATCTCACGCGAAAAGCACCTGGAACTATCGCCTATCCCTCAGCAGAGCACACTTGTATAGTTGAGATATTTATAAACATTTTTAGCAGTTGTTTGAAAATAGCTGGAAGCCGGAACTATTGTCATATATATCAAACACTACCTCAACTATAATATCTCATGCGAAAAGCACCTGGAACTATCGCCTATCCATCAGCAGAACACACTTGTATAGTTGAGATATTAATAAACATTTTTAAGTATTATTTGAAAATAGCTGGCAGACAGAACTCTTCTCAAATACATCAAACAATACCAAAACAATTATGTCCCACCCAAAAAGCACGTGGAACTCATGCCCATCCTCCAGCAGAGCACACTTGTATAGTTTAGATATTTATAAACATTTTTAACAATTATTTGAAAATAGCTGGGAGCCAGAACCATTCTCAAATACATCAAACAATACCAAAACTATAATATCTCACACTAAAAGCACCTGGAACTAACGCCTATCCATCAGCAGAGCCCCCTTGTCTAGTTGAGATACTGATAAACGGTTTTAACAATTATTTCAAAATAGCTGGAAGTCAGAACTATTGTCAAATACATCAAACAATACCAAAACTGTAATATCCCACACAAAAAGCACCTGGAACTCATGCCTATCCCTCAGCAGAGCACACTTGTATAGTTGAGATACTAATAAACATTTTTAATAATTATTTCAAAATAGCTGGAAGCCAGAACTATTTTCAAATACATCAAACAATACCAAATAAATAATATCCAACCCAAAAAGCACCTGGAACTCATGCCTATCCTTCAGCAGAGCACACTTGTATAGTTGAGATATTTATACACATTTTTAACAATTATTTGAAAATAGCTGGAAGCCAGAACTATTTTCAAATACATCAAACAATCCCAAATCAATAATATCCAACCCAAAAAGCACCTGGAACTCATGCCTATCCCTCAGCAGAGCACACTTGTATAGTTGAGATACTAATAAACATTTTTAATAATTATTTCAAAATAGCTGGAAGCCAGAACTATTTTCAAATACATCAAACAATACCAAATCAATAATATCCAACCCAAAAAGCACGTGGAACTCATGCCTATCCCTCAGCAGAGCACACTTGTATAGTTGAGATACTAATAAACATTTTTAATAATTATTTCAAAATAGCTGGAAGCCAGAACTATTCACAAATACATCAAAGAATACCAAAACAATAATATCCCACCCAAAAAGCACCTGGAACTCATGCCTATCCCTCAGCAGAGCACACTTGTATAGTTGAGATATTTATAAACATTTTTAACAATTATTTGAAAATAGCTGGAAGACCGAACTTTTCTCAAGTACATCAAACAATACCAAAACAATAATATCCCGCCCTAAAAGCACCTGGAACTCATGCCTATCCCTCAGCAGAGCACACTTCTGTAGTTGAGATACTAGTCAACATTTTTAATAATTATTTCAAAGAACCTGGAAGCCAGAACTATTCACAAATACATCAAACAATACTAAAACAGTAATATCCGACACAAAAAGCACCTGGAACTCAGGCCTATCCATCAGCAGAGCACACTTGTATAGTTGAGATATTTATACACATTTTTAACAATTATTTGAAAATAGCTGGAAGCCAGAACTATTTTTAAATACATCAAACAATCCCAAATCAATAATATCCAACCCAAAAAGCACCTGGAACTCATGCCTATCTCTCAGCAGAGCACACTTGTATAGTTGAGATACTAATAAACATTTTTAATAATTATTTCAAAATAGCTGGAAGCCAGAACTATTCTCAAATACATCAAACAATACCAAATCAATAATATCCAACCCAAAAAGCACCTGGAACTCATGCCTATCCCTCAGCAGAGCACACTTGTATAGTTGAGATACTAATAAACATTTTTAATAATTATTTCAAAATAGTTAGAAGCCAGAACTATTCTTAAATACATCAAACAGTACCAATACATTAATATCCTACCCAAAAAGCAGCTGGAACTCATGCCTACTCCTCAGCAGAGCACACTTGTATAGTTGAGATATTAATAAACATTTTTAACAATTATTTGAAAATAGCTGGAAGACAGAACTATTCACAAATGCATCAAACAATACCAAAACAATAATATCCCACTCAAAAAGCACCTGGAACTCATGCCTATCCCTCAGCAGAGCACATTTGTATAGTTGAGATATTTATAAACATTTTTTACAATCATTGGAAAATAGCTGGAAGCTAGAACTATTTTTAAATATATCAAAGAATACCTAAACTATAATATCTCACCCGAAAAGAACCTGAAACTATCGCCTATCCATCAGCAGAGCATACTTGTATAGTTGAGATATTAATAAACATGCTAACAATTATTTGAAAATAGCTGGAAGCCAGAACTATTCTCAAATACATTAAACAAAACACCTGGAACTCATGCCTATCCCTCAGCAGAGCACACTTGTATTGTTGAGATATTAATAAACATTTTCAATAATTATTTCGAAATAGCTGGAAGCCAGAACTATTCACAAATACATCAAACAATACGAAAACAATAATGTCCCACCCAAAAAGCACCTGGAACTCATGCCTATCCCTCAGCAGAGCACACTTGTAAAGTTGAGATACTGATAAACATTTTTAATAATTATTTCAAAATCGCTGGAAGCCAGAACTATTCTCAAATACATCAAACAATACCAAAACAATAATACCCCACCCAAAAAGCACCTGGAACTCTCGCCTATTTCTCAGCAGAGCACACTTGTATAGTTGAGATATTTATAAACATTTTTAACAATTATTTGAATATAGCTGGAAGACAGAACTATTGTCAAATACATCAAACAGTACCAAAACAATAATATCCCGCCCAAAAAGCACCTAGAACTCATGCCTATCCCTCAGCAGAGCACACTTGTATAGTTGATATACTAATAAACATTTTTAATAATTATTTCAAAATAGCTGGAAGCCAGAACTATTCACAAATACATCAAATAATACCAAAACAATAATATCCCACCAAATAAGCACCTGGAACTCATGCCTATCCCTCAGCAGAGCACACTTGTATAGTTGACATATTTATACACATTTTTAAGAGTTATTTGAAAATAGCTGGAAGCCAGAACTATTCTCAAATACATCAAACAATACCAAATCAATAAAATCCAACCCAAAAAGCACCTGGAACTCATGCCTATCCCTCAGCAGAGCACACTTGTATAGTTGAGATACTAATAAACATTTTTAATAGTTATTTCACAATATCTGGAAGCCAGAACTATTCACAAATACATCAAACAATACCAAAAAAATAATAACCCACCTAAAAATCACCTGGAACTCATGCCTATCCCTCAGCAGAGAACTCTTGTATAGTTGAGATATTTATAAACATTTTTAATAATTATTTCAAAATAGCTGGAAGCCAGAACTATTCATAAATACATCAAACAATACCAAAACAATAATATCCCACACAAAAGGCTCCTGGAACTCATGCCTATCCCTCAGCAGAGCACATTTATATAGTTGAGATCCTGATAAATATTGTTAATAATTATTTCAAAATAGCTGGAAGCCGGAACTATTCACAAATACATCAAATAATACCAAAACAATAATAACCCATCCAAAAATCACCTGGAACTCATGCCTATCCCTCAGCAGAGCACACTTGTATAGTTGAGATACTAATAAACATTTTTAATAATTATTTCAAAATAGCTGGAAGCCAGAACTATTTTCAAATACATCAAACAATACCAAATAAATAATATCCAACCCAAAAAGCACCTGGAACTCATGCCTATCCTTCAGCAGAGCACACTTGTATAGTTGAGATATTTATACACATTTTTAACAATTATTTGAAAATAGCTGGAAGCCAGAACTATTTTCAAATACATCAAACAATCCCAAATGAATAATATCCAACCCAAAAAGCACCTGGAACTCATGCCTATCCCTCAGCAGAGCACACTTGTATAGTTGAGATACTAATAAACATTTTTAATAATTATTTCAAAATAGCTGGAAGCCAGAACTATTTTCAAATACATCAAACAATACCAAATCAATAATATCCAACCCAAAAAGCACGTGGAACTCATGCCTATCCCTCAGCAGAGCACACTTGTATAGTTGAGATACTAATAAACATTTTTAATAATTATTTCAAAATAGCTGGAAGCCAGAACTATTCACAAATACATCAAAGAATACCAAAACAATAATATCCCACCCAAAAAGCACCTGGAACTCATGCCTATCCCTCAGCAGAGCACACTTGTATAGTTGAGATATTTATAAACATTTTTAACAATTATTTGAAAATAGCTGGAAGACCGAACTTTTCTCAAGTACATCAAACAATACCAAAACAATAATATCCCGCCCTAAAAGCACCTGGAACTCATGCCTATCCCTCAGCAGAGCACACTTGTGTAGTTGAGATACTAGTCAACATTTTTAATAATTATTTCAAAGAACCTGGAAGCCAGAACTATTCACAAATACATCAAACAATACTAAAACAGTAATATCCGACACAAAAAGCACCTGGAACTAAGGCCTATCCATCAGCAGAGCACACTTGTATAGTTGAGATATTTATACACATTTTTAACAATTATTTGAAAATAGCTGGAAGCCAGAACTATTTTTAAATACATCAAACAATCCCAAATCAATAATATCCAACCCAAAAAGCACCTGGAACTCATGCCTATCTCTCAGCAGAGCACACTTGTATAGTTGAGATACTAATAAACATTTTTAATAATTATTTCAAAATAGCTGGAAGCCAGAACTATTCTCAAATACATCAAACAATACCAAATCAATAATATCCTACCCAAAAAGCAGCTGGAACTCATGCCTACTCCTCAGCAGAGCACACTTGTATAGTTGAGATATTAATAAACATTTTTAACAATTATTTGAAAATAGCTGGAAGACAGAACTATTCACAAATGCATCAAACAATACCAAAACAATAATATCCCACTCAAAAAGCACCTGGAACTCATGCCTATCCCTCAGCAGAGCACATTTGTATAGTTGAGATATTTATAAACATTTTTTACAATCATTGGAAAATAGCTGGAAGCTAGAACTATTTTTAAATATATCAAAGAATACCTAAACTATAATATCTCACCCGAAAAGAACCTGAAACTATCGCCTATCCATCAGCAGAGCATACTTGTATAGTTGAGATATTAATAAACATGCTAACAATTATTTGAAAATAGCTGGAAGCCAGAACTATTCTCAAATACATTAAACAAAACACCTGGAACTCATGCCTATCCCTCAGCAGAGCACACTTGTATTGTTGAGATATTAATAAACATTTTCAATAATTATTTCGAAATAGCTGGAAGCCAGAACTATTCACAAATACATCAAACAATACGAAAACAATAATGTCCCACCCAAAAAGCACCTGGAACTCATGCCTATCCCTCAGCAGAGCACACTTGTAAAGTTGAGATACTGATAAACATTTTTAATAATTATTTCAAAATCGCTGGAAGCCAGAACTATTCTCAAATACATCAAACAATACCAAAACAATAATACCCCACCCAAAAAGCACCTGGAACTCTCGCCTATCCATCAGCAGAGCACCCTTGTATAGTTGATATACTGATAAAGAGTTTTAATAATTATTTCAAAATAGCTGGAAGCCAGAACTATTGTCAAATACATCAAACAATACCAAAACAGTAATATCTCACACAAAAAGCACCTGGAACTAAGGCCTATCCATCAGCCGAGCACCCTTGTATAGTTGATATATTGATAAACATTTTTAATAATTATTTCAAAATAGCTGAACGCCAGAACTGTCCACAAATACATCAAACAATACAAAACAATAATATCCCACCCAAAAAGCACCTGGAACTCATGCCTATCCCTCAGCAGAGCACACTTGTATAGTTGAGATATTTATACACATTTTTAACAATTATTTGAAAATAGCTGGAAGCCGGAACTATTCTCAAATACATCAAACAATACCATGTCAATAATATCCAACCCAAAAAGCACCTGGAACTCATGCCTATCCCTCAGCAGAGCACACTTGTATAGTTGAGATACTGATAAACATTTTTAATAATTATTTCAAAATGGCTGGAAGCCAGAACTATTCTCAAATACATCAAACAATACCAAAACAATAATACCCCACCCAAAAAGCACCTGGAACTCTCGCCTTTCTCTCAGCAGAGCACACTTGTATAGTTGAGATATTTATAAACATTTTTAACAATTGTTTGAATATAGCTGGAAGACAGAACTATTGTCAAATACATCAAACAATACCATGTCAATAATATCCAACCCAAAAAGCACCTGGAACTCATGCCTATCCCTCAGCAGAGCACACTTGTATAGTTGAGATACTGATAAACATTTTTAATAATTATTTCAAAATGGCTGGAAGCCAGAACTATTCTCAAATACATCAAACAATACCAAAACAATAATATCCCGCCCAAAAAGCACCTAGAACTCATGCCTATCCCTCAGCAGAGCACACTTGTATAGTTGATATACTAATAAACATTTTTAATAATTATTTCAAAATAGCTGGAAGCCAGAACTATTCACAAATACATCAAATAATACCAAAACAATAATATCCCACCAAATAAGCACCTGGAATTCATGCCTATCCCTCAGCAGAGCACACTTGTATAGTTCAGATATTTATACACATTTTTAACAGTTATTTGAAAATAGCTGGAAGCCAGAACTATTCTCAAATACATCAAACAATACCAAATCAATAATATCCAACCCAAAAAGCACCTGGAACTCATGCCTATCCCTCAGCAGAGCACACTTGTATAGTTGACATACTAATAAACATTTTTAATAATTATTTCACAATATCTGGAAGCCAGAACTATTAACAAATACATCAAACAATACCAAAACAATAATATCCCACCCAAAAAGCACCTGGAACTCATGCCTATCCCTCAGCAGAGCACACTTGTATAGTTGAGATACTAATAAACATTTTTAATAACTATTTCAAAATAGCTGGAAGCCAGAACTATTCACAAATACATCAAACAATACCAAAACAATAATAACCCACCCAAAAATCACCTGGAACTCATGCCTATCCCTCAGCAGAGCACTCTTGTATAGTTGAGATATTTATAAACATTTTTAATAATCATGTAAAAATAGCTGGAAGCCAGAACTATTCATAAATACATCAAACAATACCAAAACAATAATATCCCACACAAAAGGCTCCTGGAACTCATGCCGATCCCTCAGCAGAGCACACTTATATAGTTGAGATCCTGATAAACATTGTTAATAATTATTTCAAAATAGCTGGAAGCCGGAACTATTCACAAATACATCAAATAATACCAAAACAATAATAACCCATCCAAAAATCACCTGGAACTCATGCCTATCCCTCAGCAGAGCACACTTGTATAGTTGAGATACTAATAAACATTTTTACAAATTATTTCAAAATAGCTAGAAGCCAGAAATATTCACAAATACATCAAACAATACCAAAACAATAATAACCCGCCCAAAAATGACCTGGAACTCATGCCTATCCCTCAGCAGAGCACTCTTGTATAGTTGAGATATTTATAAACATTTTTAATAATCATTTCAAAATAGCTGGAACCCAGAACTATTCATAAATACATCAAACAATACCAAAACAATAATATCCCACACAAAAAGCTCCTGGAACTCATGCCTATCCCTCAGCAGAGCACACTTACATAGTTGAGATCCTGCTAAACATTGTTAATAATTATTTCAAAATAGTTGGAAGCCGGAACTATTCACAAATACATCAAATAATACCAAAACAATAATCACCCATCCAAAAATCACCTGGAACTCATGCCTATCCCTCAGCAGAGCACATTTGTATAGTTGAGATATTTATAAACATTTTTAATAATCATTTCAAAATAGCTGGAAGCCAGAACTATTCATAAATACATCAAACAATACCAAAACAATAATATCCCACACAAAAAGCTCCTGGAACTCATGCCTATCTCTCAGCAGAGCACACTTATATAGTTGAGATCCTGATAAACATTGTTAATAATTATTTCAAAATAGTTGGAAGCCGGAACTATTCACAAATACATCAAATAATACCAAAACAATAATAACCCATCCAAAAATTACCTGGAACTCATGCCTATCCCTCAGCAGAGCACACTTATATAGTTGAGATCCTGATAAACATTGTTAATAATTATTTCAAAATAGCTGGAAGCCAGAACTATTCACAAATACATCAAGTAATACAAAAACAATAATATTCCACCCAAAAAGTATCTGGAACTCATGCCTATCCCTCAGCAGAGTACACTTGTATAGTTGAGATATTTATAAACATTTTTTACAATTATTTGAAAATAGCTGGAAGCCGGAACTATTGTCAAGTATATCAAACAATACCAAAACAGTAATATCCCACACAAAAAGCTCCTGAAACTCATGCCTATCCTTCAGCAGAGCACACTTGTATAGTGGAGATATTTATAAACATTTTTAATAATTATTTTAAAATTGCTGGAAGCCAGAACTATTCTCAAATACATCAAATAATACCAAAACAATAATATCCCACCCAAAAAGCACCTGGAACTCATGCCTATCCCTCAGCAGAGCACACTTGTATAGTTGAGGAATTTATAAACACTTTTTACAATTATTTGAAAATAGCTGGAAGCCGGAACTATTGTCAAATATATCAAGCAATACCAAAACCGTAATATCCCACACAAAAAGCTCCTGGAACTAAGGCCTATCCATCAGCAGAGCAGCCTTGTATAGTTGAGATACTGATAAACATTTTTAATAATTATTTCAAAATTGCTGGAAGCCAGAACTATTCACAAATACATCAAATAATATCAAAACAATAATATCCCACCCAAAAAGCAGCTGGCACTCATGCCTATCCCTCAGCAGAGCACATTTGTATAGTTGAGATATTTATAAACATTTTTCACAATTATTTGAAAACAGCTTCAAGCCGGAACTATTGTCAAATATATCAAACAATACCAAAACAGTAATATCCCACACAAAAAGCTCCCGGAACTAAGGCCTATCCATCAGCCGAGCACCCTTGTATAGTTGATATACTGATAAACAATTTTAATAATTATTTCAAAATAGCTGGAAGCCAGAACTATTCACAAATACATCAAGTAATACCAAAACAATAATATTCCACCCAAAAAGTATCTGGAACTCATGCCTATCCCTCAGCAGAGCACACTTGTATAGTTGAGATATTTATAAACATTTTTAACAATTCTTTGAAAATAGCTGGAAGCCGGAACTATTGTCAAATATATCAAACAATACCTAAACTATAATATCTCACGCGAAAAGCACCTGGAACTGTCTCCTATCCCTCAGCAGAGCACACTTGTATAGTTGAGATATTTATAAACATTTTTAACAGTTGTTTGAAAATAGCTGGAAGCCGGAACTATTGTCAAATATATCAAACACTACCTCAACTATAATATCTCACGCGAAAAGCACCTGGAACTATCGCCTATCCATTAGCAGCGCACACTTGTATAGTTGAGATATTAATAAACATTTTTAACTATTATTTGAAAATATCTGGCACACAGAACTAATCTCAAATACATCAAACAATACCAAAACAATATTATTCAACCCAAAAAGCACCTGTCACTCATGTCTATCCCTCAGCATACTTGTATAGTTGAATGTATAGTTGACTTGTATAGTTGAAAAAGCACCTGTCACTCATGTCTATCCCTCAGGGCATACTTGTATAGTTGAAATATTCGTAAACATTTTTAACAATTATTTGAAAATAGCTGGAAGACAGAACTATCCCTAAATACATAAAACAATGCCTAAACTATAATATCTCACACTAACAGCACCTGGAACTAACGCCTATCTCTTAGCAGAGCACACTTCTATAGTTGAGATATTTATAAACATTTTTAATACCTATTTCACACCAGCTGGAAGCCAGAACTATTCTCACATACATCAAACAATACCAAAACATCAATATTCCACCCAAAAAGCACCTAGAACTCATGCCTAGCTCTCAGCAGAGCACACTTGTATAGTTGAGATATTTATAAACATTTTTAACAATTGTTTGAAAATATCTGGAAGCCGGTAATATTGTCAAATATATCAAACAATACCTAAACTATAATACCTCACGCGAAAAGCACCTGGAACTATCGCCTCTCCATCAGCAGAGCACACTTGTATAGTTGAGATATTAATAAACATTTTTAAGTATTATTTGAAAATAGCTGGCAGACAGAACTATTCTCAAATACATCAAACAATACCAAAACAATGATGTCCCATCCAAAAAGCACGTGGCACTCATGCCTATCCTCCAGCAGAGCACACTTGTATAGTTTAGATATTTATAAACATTTTTAACAATTATTTGAAAATAGCTGGGAGCCAGAACTATTCTCAAATATATCAAACAATACCAAAACTATAATTTCTCACACTAAAAGCACCTGGAACTAACGCCTATCCATCAGCAGAGCACCCTTGTATAGTTGATATACTGATAAACGGTTTTAATAATTATTTCAAACTAGCTGGAAGCCAGAACTATTGTCAAATACATCAAACAATACCAAAACAGTAATATCCCACACAAAAAGCACCTGGAACTAAGGCCTATCCATCAGCCGAGCACCCTTGTATAGTTGATATATTGATAAACATTTTTAATAATTATTTCAAAATAGCTGAACGCCAGAACTATTCACAAATACATCAAATAATACAAAACAATAATATCCCACCCAAAAAGCACCTCGAACTCATGCCTATCCCTCAGCAGAACACACTTGTACAGTTGAGATATTTATACACATTTTTAACAATTATTTGAAAATAGCTGGACGCCAGAACTATTCTCAAATACATCAAACAATACCATATCAATAATATTCAACCCAAAAAGCACCTGGAACTCATGCCTATCCCTCAGCAGAGCACACTTGTATAGTTGAGATACTAATAAACATTTTTAATAATTATTTCAAAATAGCTGGAAACCAGAACTATTCACAAATACATCAAACAATACCAAAACAATAATATCCCACCCAAAAAGCACCTGGAACTCATGCCTATCCCTCAGCAGAGCACACTTGTATAGTTGAGATACTGATAAACATTTTTAATAATTATTTCAAAATAGCTGGATGCCAGAACTATTCTCAAATACATCAAACAATACCAAAACAATAATACCCCACCCAAAAAGCACCTGGAACTCTCGCCTATCCCTCAGCAGAGCACACTTGTATAGTTGAGATATTGATAAACATTTTTAACAATTATTTGAAAATACCTGGAAGACAGAACTATTCTTAAATACATCAAACAATACCTAAAGTATAATATCTCACTCAATAAGGACCTGGAACTCACGCCCATACATCAACAGAGCACACTCGTATAGTTGAGATATTAATAAACATTTTTAACATTTATTATTAAAAATAGCTGAAATAGCAAATATATCAAACAATACCTAAACTATAATATCCGACACAAAAAGCACCCAGAACTCACGCCTATTCATCAGCAGAGCACACTTGTATAGTTGAGATGCTGATATACATTTTTAATAATTATTTGAAAATAGCTGGAAGCCAGAACTATTCTCAAATACATCGAACAATACTAAAACTATAATATCTCGAACAAAAAGCACCCGGAACTAACGCCAATCCATTAGCAGAGCATACTTGTATAGTTGGGATATTAATAAACATTTTTAACAATTATTTGAAAATATCTGGAATCCAGAACTATTTTCGAATACATCAAACAATACCAAAACTATAATATCTTACACAGAAAGCACCTGGAACTGACGTCTATCCATCAGCAGAGCACCCTTGTATAGTTGAGATATTAATAAACAATTATATCAATTATTTAAAATAGCTGGACGCCAGAACTATTCTCAAATCCATCAAACAATACCAAAACTATAATAGCTCACACAAATAGCACCCAGAACTCACGCCTATCCATCAGCATATTTCTATAGGAAGATACACAAAAACAATTCCGTCACTTTTTTTTTGGCAAAATCACCAGAACTATTGCTAAAATTTATCAGGAACTATAGAACTCATCCGCATGTACAAAGAACTCCCGGTAATTTATGGTTTTCTGCAAAATGATCTGCTACGGTGCTACGGGAAGTTAGCAGAGCATTTTATCAATAACGTTTTTTGGACAAAATCACTAGAACTATTGCTAAAAACCATCAAGAACTATAGAACTCAACTGCATGCCAAGAGAACTCTCACTTAATTTTGATCTGCTGGCAAATGCTCTGCTAACTTCACTGACACAGTGGAGGTGACCTTTACTGTGCGACAGCGCCTCCACTGAGATAACAAAAAATGGTCGCATTTGATGACCCCTTTCGTACGGTACAACTTTTGTTTCAAACATTTTTTTGTGACATCGATAATTACAGAGATATTCAAGGTGGCAACAGTTAGTGCCTCATATATATATATATATGAGGCACTAACTGTTGCCACCTTCAATATATATATATATATATATATATATATATATTGTAACGGGTCGGAATATGTTACAATAAAATTTATTTGTTCGGGACTCGATCAGTAAGGAAATTAATTAAGATTCTTTTGTTTTTATTGCTTTCTCTGTTTTCTTTTCAACGTCTTTTCCTCTTCCTTTACTTTTTACTTATCGTTACCTTTTTCTACTGTTTTTGTTCTTTTCTGTTTTTTATCTCCCTCGTCTTTCCTCCTGCTTATTGTTTTGTAACCTTGTACACTGTTTGTGTTCACCTGTGTTGTTATGATTTATTATTCTCCCTTCCCTACTCTCATAATGGATCGGTTTGTTTGAATTTGTGGTAGGGGTATGGCGCCTGAGACGGACCTGTACGTCTCAATATATATATATATATATATATATATATATATATATATATATACACACACACACACACACACACAACACCTCCAATGCAATTCTGCAAAAAGAGCGTTGTTGCGAAAACTCTTTTTACATTAATGTCTTTTACGGCAGTATATCCTTTGATAACCGTAGGGGTAAAAAACATTTTTTAAACACGCTGTAAGAATTCAACGAGAGCCCGACGAGGCAACATTATATCATATAAACCATTCGTAGAAAAAAAAATCAAGTTCAAATTTATATAATAAATACAGCAGGCGATTTTGGGACTGCGCAAGAAGTAAGCATTTCGTATCAATTCATATGGCACAATTAAAACGTGGGGCGCGTTGTGCCACCATTTAACCATGTGATTGTTCCAGTTTCGCAAGTAATACTACTAATTACAAATAACAGCCAAGCTTCTCGGAACAATCTCTAACATAAAAATCAGCCTGACCTTCCAGATCCGTGTATAAGAACGAGCTACATACCCGTTTACGAAATGGTAGAAACGCATTCGGACCAAAGCCAGGGAAATAATAATAATCTGCTAATTTCGATATCTGTAAGGATATGTACTAGGCTCAGGTGACGTTCCGAAAAGGTCCCCTTTGCAATTTCACGTGGATCTTCCTTTCAATATTTCAAGAGATCTCCTAAAAGGGTTTTTGGCGAGGCGCCATAGTTTTTGAGATGTCGATTTATGAGTCATTTATTTTTACCACGCTCCTACTCTTTCTACAGCTCACGGGCTCAGCTCTGGCTATACTTATAATACATTACGCGCTCTCCGCGGCTGTGTGTAGATCTTCGTTGAGTTTGGGCGATAGAAACCCTTCTTCCATCGCTACTGCGGTCGGTTATCAAGAATTATAAGGACGTACCATACAAAATCCAAAAAATTAAAAATGATCTACAAACCCACCAAAAATCCGAAACCATTGAAACCAAAGAATATGTAAAAAATCCCAAAAAGATTTAAAGCTAATAAATGTACTATAAAAATATATTACACCTCCAAAGAAATGAACTGTGGAAAAACGAAAAAATTAATCCACGACCCTTTGCGTCTATCTCAATATTCTACGCACATGCGGTTTCATGTGTACATCCGCGGTGTGTTACGCCCACCCTAGCATTCTACGCGAATCGCGATTCAAAACGCACATTTCAGATGCATCGCGCCCACCCCACTATTCGACGCACACCACCATTCGCGCAAAACGAAGAGCGCAGTAACATATTAAGAGACGCGGCAACGTCTCGACGCCAAGTAATTAAAAAAAAAATCGACACCACTGAGCACCCTGACACGCCGCGACTCTTTATACAGTAAGATGGGCATACGACTTTTTAACTTTGAATCGACATTGCGCGAAAACGTGGCGATGAATCGAAAATCTAATGTCATTTTACCAATGAAATGTAATTTTTTCCTATCTATTTTGTTTGGGTCATTTTTCGGTCCGTCTACTCAATCTTGAGATCGTATAATATTCGGGCGGTGTTCCGAACGATTTTTAGACCACCAAAATGTTTCCACACTCGTCGATTTCTTGAATCGAATAAAGTCATTCGGTCGTATCGTAAATATACAATATACGTCCTTTTAAGTATCACTTAACAATTTTTCTCAACAGCACAATAGGAGCGTTTTATGTTAGACACTCTGCGCAGCCTCCAGTCGTAGCCCTGACATACGAAGCGCGCTTTGCGGAAAATTTCTCCAAAAACAATTGCCGAAGTGTCAATTTTCCGCACACAATTCCTCGAATAAACAATTTTTCAAATACAATTTCCCGAAAGAACACCTCCCCGAAAACAATTTGCAGAATGAAAAATTTCTCGAATACAATATCCCGAATGAACAATTCCTCAATTGGACACTTTCCCGCGTGAACGTTTTCCAAACGAACCCAAACCCAAACAAACGCAAACCCAATTTTAATTTTATAATTTTATAATAGTTAAATTATTCAGTTATTATTCAATTAGTATCTTAACTTACATGTACACTTTTTTAATCGAAAGTATAATTTAACGTTTTATAAAGATTTTTTCAGTGAGTCAGGCTGAAAAAATCGCGAGTTATTCAATGCAAACTGATACAGAAAAATAAATCTTACGATAGACCAATGTAGAAAATGCGTTTCACGAAGTATTTGCCTCGATTAATGATGCGATATTAAAGCAAAAATTAATTATTCAAAATTGAAGTTAATTAATGTATTCATAATTTGATCGTTCACCCTGAAAAAAATTGTCCATTCGGGAAATTGTGCATTCTGGAAATTGTCTATTCGGGAAATTCTATTAGAGAAATTGTCATTTGGGCAAATGTTTTCGAAGAATTTTCCGCAAACGACGCAGCGCCTTCGCTTTCTCGTACCGCCTGGCAGCTGACGTGCTTGTGATATATATATACATATTATTAATATAAACAGTTTAACAATGGTGTTTACGGCTCTACCTATTACGAGGGTTAGAGCGTTTGTGCAATATATAACAAACGGCCCTTTTTAGGGCTAAAGTCAATTGTATTACGCGCCTCTTCCTCGAGATCAAATCGTAGTCCTCCTATTTCATGTCAGTTATTTCACACAATTTAAAGTTTTACCGTCAATTTTTTTTTTTTGGTTGCTATGCAATCTGTGATTTGATTACGTGAATGTCATTCTGCTCTTGTGTGCCGGTCAAACAACACGCATCTCAGAACAGGACATGGGAAAACATAGTGAAAGAAAAAGAAAACATTCCTCAGAAAGTGATGATGAGGATAAAGAGCTAATGAAGACTCTTAAACGAATAACGAAGAAAATCAAAAAACGCCAAAAATCCTGGAGAAAGGAACGCTGTAAGTACGGAAGTCGACACGCACTACAACCCGTAAGAAGATTTTTCTTACGGGGAGCTATGTCTCATTAAGTGCTAAAATCGGGGAACTCGAACGAGTAGCACTCGTTCGAGGAGATATTTCTCATACCCATCCACCCACACCGACCGTACATAAATATTTTATGCACTGTGAGCTATGTCTCCAATTTATACACGATAAGTTGCCACAACTTCATCGAGATTGGAGTACTACCAAACATTATTGTGTTTGAGAACCGGGTCGTTATCGTTAAGAACAATTATTATCATACAGGTAAGACCGACGACACCGAATTCAGTACTGATGAATTTGAAGACCTTTCAACAACGAGAAAGAATAAAAAAGTGCAATTCTCCGATGGTCATTCTGATATTCACGATGATTTAAATACACCATTAAACGAGATGATCGACGACATTACGACACAGAATGAAGCCGATAACTTAATGACAGCAACGCTACCAGTGATGTCTACCGACCAGCCCAATCCAGATAACGGTATTGCGACCATTGGGAATTCAAATTCAAAAGAGGAAGAATGTCTCCAAAATGAACTCGTTGAGGCCCTTGGTAAAAAGTTAAATGAAGAAAACAGTCCAGGTCCCCCCATATATAAGGAAATTGCCATCCGTTGGACTGAAATAGTCCAAAAAGGATTACCCAAAAAAATGACAGAGGAACTAATTAAACAGCACACACCACCAGAAAACTGTCAACTAATCGCTCCACCAAAACTAAATCCAGAAGTTAAAGCTTCAATACCGGAGCCCATAGCAAAAAGAGACGAACGCATAAAAGGAAAACAACAGAAAATAGCCGCCAGCCTTAGTATCTTGGCAAAATCTCTTCTCATCATTATGAGATCTAATTTCGACGGAAAAATCGAATTATTTTAAAATCTTGGAAATTTGGGGAAACTACAGGCTGATCTACAACACGGCGAAACCGTAGTTAGGAAAACTCTTCTACAATCAAGCCTCAACGAATCTATGAGAGAGACACTAAACGCTACACAACCAGACGAGATGCTATTTGGTCAAAAACTGGAAGAACAATTAAAATTAGTTAAATCCCTCGAACGATCCAGTAGAGATCTAAAACCAACATCAAGGATCCAAAATTCTAAGGATTTAAAAGAACTTCAAAGGCCCGCAACGTCGACAACAATTCCGGAACCCACAAACAATGCCATATCTACAAAAACAAGCTACACGCCAATCGAACTTTCAAGCGGGCCAATATCTCAAGAAAAACCCATCTCGAAAAACTTACAACCCGAACAAACGTCACTATTAGATTCTCTGAGTACCATCGCAGGGAGATTGAAACACTTCAAACTCAATTGGGAAAAAATAACCTCTGATTCGCTCATCCTTAAATGGACTCAAGGAGTACAGATTCCATTTATATCTAAACCAAAACAAGAAAAGCCTCCGATAGAACCCAAATGGTCACATAGAGAAAAAGCATTAATTGGCACTCAAATAAATTTATTATTAGAAAAAGGAGCTATCCAAGAATGTAAAACAGTAAAAGATCAATTTATTTCAAAAACTTTCCTAGCTCAAAAACCAGATGGATCCTTTCGGTTAATTCTCAATTTCAAAAAAACTCAATGAATTCATAAAAACAAATCACTTTAAATTAGAAGATCGCAAAATTGTTACGAAACTGATCACTCAAAACTGTTGCATGGCCTCGCTAGATCTAAAGGACGCTTATTATCTCGTTCCCATGGCAAATTCATATAAAAAATGTTTACGCTTCACCTTCAACCGACAAACCTATGAATTTAACTGCCTTCCATTTGGACTGAACATAGCTCCTTGGATTTTTACAAAACTCATGAAACCAGTTGTCACAAATTTACGAGAAAGAAATTTATTTTCGGTAATATACTTAGATGACATCCTACTCCTCGGAAACTCATACGAAAACTGCATAAATAATATTAAAGACATATGCGCACTCCTAGAGACCTTAGGTTTCATAATTAACACAAAAAAGAGTGTATCCATTCCAACTAAAGAATGTAAATTTCTGGGTTTTATTTACAATTCCGAAAATATGACTATTAGTCTTCCCAAAGATAAATCAAGTACAATCTTAGAACACGTTCGAAAATTCCGCCAGAAAAAACGTTGTTCGCATAAGGGAGTTAGCTGAACTGATAGGGAAACTGGAAGCCTGTTGTTTCGCCACAAAATATGGATGGGCACACGTAAAAGAGTTGGAACGAGAAAAATTCAAGGCATTGCTAACAAATGAAGGAAATTATGACACAACCATGAAATTACCAGAAAGTTTAAAAGGAGACTTCGATTGGTGGGAAGGAAACATAATTGGAACCGTTAATTCAATCAGAAGTCCTACGTGCACAATTGAAATCTTTTCGGATACATCACTTTCAGGTTGGGGTGCTTATTGTAAGAACAAAAAAGTTCACGGATCTTGGGGCACCAAAAAGAAAAATTATCACATAAACGAATTAGAACTTTTAGCAGCCTTTTTTGCTCTAAAGTGTTTTGATACGGACTTACGATCGTGAAATATTTTACTTCGTATTGATAACACTACAGCGATCTCGTACATAAGACGTATGGGAGGGATTCGTTTCAAAAATCTCAATGAAATAACTAAAGACTTATGGACGTGGTGCGAAAAAAGAGATATCTGGCTGGTTACATCATATATTGAATCAAAACTTAATTTCGAAGCAGATTTCGAATAAAGAAGATTACAACCCGAAACAGAGTATGAATTAAATAACGAATCATATATAAAAATCTTACGAACATTTGGACAACCTGAAATAGATCTATTTGCATCCCGAATAAACGCAAAATGTAAAAAATATGTATCGTGGAAAAAAGACCCAGAAGCCTTCGCGTTCGATGCCTTCACCATTAATTGGAATCCATACTTCTTTTATGCATTCCTACCATTCTCAATTATTTTAAACACCTTGAGAAAAATTATAACTGATAAAGCACACGGAATCATTATTGTCCCCCGATGGCCTACCCAACCATGGTTCCCTCTATTTGAATCATTGTTATTAAATAATCCAATTTACTTCAAACCTAATAAAAACTTATTATGCTCGATCAATAGGGAAGCCCATCCACTTTGGCAGAAACTTACATTGGTTGCCGGGAATGTATGCGGAGATCATTCAAAGCCAAAAACTTATTATCGGAAACCACGGAAATAATGCTTTTTTCACTATCAGATACATCCATAAAACAATACGACTCCAGCCTAAAAAAATGGTGGAACTTTTGTACATTAAACAATATTAACCCTTTCATGACTACCATCACTAATGTGTTGGCATTCTTAACAGATGAATTTAAAAAAGGAGCATCACATGGATCGTTAAATTGCGCTCGGTCGGCCATTGCTCTAATTTTGGGACCGCATATTGGACAAGATCCAGATATAAAAAGATTCTTTAAGGCAATCACAAACCTTAGACCTTCCAGACCAAAATACGATTACACTTGGGATCCCAAAATTGTACTCGACTATATCTCTCAGTTACCTTCCAATGAAGAATTATCACTAGAAGAATTGTCAAGGAAAGTAAGCACCTTATTGGCCTTAGTCACAGGACATAGAATGCAAACATTAGGATTGATCAAAATTCAAAATATCCATTTCCTAGAAGAAAAAATTGAAATCCGAATTCCAGATAAAATAAAAACATCAGGAATAAACAGGAAACAACCTATTCTCATACTTCCAGTGTTTCGCAACAACAAGAATATTTGCGTCGCATCAGCCCTAAAAACTTATATGGAAAAAACGAAACCACTGCGAATGAAAAGTGAAAAAATGTTCATCTCTTTTAAAAAACCACATAAACCCGTCTCAACTCAAACGATTAGTAAGTGGATCAAAACAATGCTGAATGAATGCGGTATTAATACTTCCATTTTCACCGCATATAGTACTCGACACGCATCCACCTCCTCAGCAAAACTGAAAGGTGTAAACATTGATTTAATAAAAAAAACTGCAGGGTGGATAAAAACGTCAAATACGTTTGCAAAATTTTATAACCTCCCAATCTCAACCGATCCAGGTGAATATGCCAATGCATTGTTACGAATTAAATAAAATAAATAAATAATTAATTAGTTAATGAATTAATTGATGAATTAAAAAAAAATACGTTTTCACATTCTTATGTTATATTGTTAATGTTGTTATATAATTTGAAAATAAATGCTCCTATTCTGCACTTATCTTCAGTTGCCGTAAAAAACTTTGAACATCTACGACTTGATCTCGAGGAAGAGGCGCGTAATACAATTCAAGGACTAAACGAACTTACTTGTAAGTGAAGTTCTTTCCTGATTGTATGAAGCGCCTCTTCCAAAGAGATCAGTCCCACCCTGACCCTGATATATAACCTATCGATTACATCCCAAAAATGTTTACGGCAAGACTTTGAACAATGACATTCACGTAATCAAATCACAGATTACATAGCAACAAAAAAAATTGACGGCAAAACTTTAAATTGTGTGGAATAACTGACATGAAGTAGGAGGACTACGATTTGATCTCTTCGGAAGAGGCGCTTCATACAATCAGGATAGAACTTCACTTACAAGTAAGTTCGTTTAATCCTTGAATTTTACGGAGGTTCTCAATGTCGTTTGTGTTAACCTGAAAAAATTCTTCGAGTACGTTTAACAAACGGCCCTTTTCGGAACCAAAAATCAATTTGACGAAGATTACTCGTCAAACAAACGTAAAAAAAACATTCTTAGAGCTTTAAGTGTCGAAAGTATAAAAATATTGATTTCTCTTAAATTCTTTAGACAAAAAGTATACATCTTTGAGTATTGCGAATTAGAAATTTGGTTATCGAGATAACATGGTTGCCGATTTGAAAAACATAGTTTCCAGAAAAAACGTGTTTGAAGTTTGCTGCGTCTCGACCGCGATCCCCGAGCGTACTCCTTGCCATTTATACAACTCGGTTAATTTTATGAGTGTTGAAACGGCTTCCATATGCGTATACAGGAAGGTCTGGAGAATTAAAAAATTAAATTAAAAAATCGATTTTATCCCATTTCTAGACAACGATACTGCCTTAATGTCCTATTTCAAACATATTAAGAAGTTTTTGTTCCGTGCGAATATAGGTGTACGATGAGCAATAATAGATCGGGTAGACGATGACGTGGAAGCTTCGCATGGGCGAACTGGGAATCGAACATACAGTAAATGCGAAAATCGCGAGTGGCATCTGTTCGTGCGTGCCTTTTGCCGCTCGTAGCACGCTCCGGTCTCGTGATTTCAAGTATGTAGATATATACGCGTCATCCACGCTGTACCGGCTTGGTCAAAAGTATCCGATATAATAAAGCGGTTTTGTTGAACGAACGAAGTAAAAAATAGAGGAAAACAAGTGGACATAGGAAATTGGGAATAAAAAATGACGTGTTGTAAATATACCGGAAATGTTTCTACAAACAACGTGAATTTTCTTGTACATTCATCAATGCGATTGTCACGGAGATTGTTTCGCATTTTCTTTAAATATTCAAATGTGCCATATTCAAGCGAGAGACTTTTAACTCTTACAGTATTCATCGTCCGCTCCGATTAACTGAGCGGACAATTTCTCGTCCGTCGCTCTGGCCCTCGAAACTCTCCCACTGCATACCTAAACCTACACACAAGCGCGCACGCACGCACACACGCATAGACACACACACACAGGCGTATCCTGTTTAAACCGAACGGCAAAATATCTAAAAGCAGCGCCCCTTATAGAGAAAAAATCCAACAGACATTGAAAGGTTTCGAGCGGGGAATATAATGATCATAATATTGACGTTGCCGAAGAAACCGTCAAGGTCGAACAAAGTTCGCTTTCGGTTTCTTGAGACTATTCTATATTGTTCACCATACGGATTTGTAGTCAGTTGGAAGATAAGGCCGACGAATCTCTCAAAACTGCAGCCTATCTACCGCCCAAATTAGCATTACCGGACGTGTAGAATGCAAAGACTGCAGTGTATTATCAGCATCAGTTGTGTATACGTGTATTTATTAAAATTGATAGGACAAACCATCCTATCAATTGTGTTTAATCAAACCGTGTTTTGCCAGACACGGTTCCTGGCAAAACTGTTTTCTGTACAGCGGATAAATTGGAAAGGTAATTTTGTCACATGCACGCGATCTATAGATGTCAATCCAGAAATGCAACGTCACGTGCTAATACTCATATAATGAGTAGTGATGACAGCTTTGAAGTTTCCCTTCGGCAACTTCCAAGCTAGGCGTGTTTCTTTTAGACCTACAATAAGGTGTTGCAAGAAGCACGGATGTCTTTTTAAGATATTAAAGGTGACCCTGTACGAGCCCGATGCCTTCACAAGCAGAATTGGCCACGTGACTAGCGTGTCTACCTCTCGACACCTCACAGCTTTTGTTGGAAAGCTTTTTTGGTTGTGAAAAGCGTTCTTGAGATATTTCAAAATTCCGTTTAAAATGCAACACCACGTCGGAGGGGTGTCATTTTTAACATAATTGGAATTTATAGTGGAATATCTCGAGAACGGGTCGCCTGACCCAAATTTGTAGGGTTTCAAAAGGGAAATATCATGGCCATATTGGCAGTTTTGCTCGTGAAGACCTTAACATAAAATTAAGATTAGTTGATACACGATGATGCAGACGTCGAATTGTTTATCGGCTCGAGAATTCGTGTTAAACTTTGAACGGATATTCAAACAAGTGGTATAAATCGTTTTCCAAGTATTTACATTGAGTATAAAAAACGAAGGCCGTACTTCGGGTGACCACAGTTGACAAATTGGAGATTAAGAACTCACTGATGTAGAGAGTGTACATGAAGATGGACATGCATTTAGGAACGGAAGAAAGAACGGGTATTAAAAAAACATATAAAAAATTGGAAACACCAAAAATGAAAACTTCTGGTCGTAAGAGCGCAGCAAATGTAGAGTACAGTATTTATTGAGTATTGTAACAATCAGAAGCCCGAAACTGGAAAAGGTTTATGCAGAAAAGAATATATAATTTGTATAACGTCTGGTAAGACTTTAGACACATGACATACTGCAACTGAAACATTTCGGCGTCGTCGATCGTGTTAATAACGATTCATTTTAATAAGGCAATAAAGAAACGGCCTTTCCTTACGTTTTACGACTCATATTATCGCCAGGGTGCAAATAAATATAAAAATTACGCCACAGAATAAATTATTAAGATAAACACAAATCCTACATTTTTTTTCGGCGCATAATTGCAGTCTGATAGAAGAAACGTTTAGCGCAAGAAAAGTGATGTCCATCATAAAAATTTCAGAGTCAAGCACTCCAAATCTGACATAACTACTGGCCATTTGCTGCATGTATGATTGCGTTACCCAAGGCCTACCACGTAGAGGTTGCAGTATCGGCTTGACATCGCGTGTGCATGCGTATATGTTTGTGCAAGGTGCATAGGGTTTTCTAATTTTATGCGAACGATGAACAACGTGACGGGAAATATTGATGTGTATTATCAATACTTGCAGGAAAAATCCTAGATAAACGCATTTCTTCGGTACGGCAGAAAATTCAGAGGGACAAATTTAGTACACGTAATGCTATACCTACGACACTTTGCTACCTCAAGACAGTTTTCGTTTATTTCATCTTCGTTTGGCTGCCGTCACGTTATATATAGGGTGTCTTAAAATGACCTGACATTTTCATTTATTAATAAAACGTATATATATTACACGTATAAATATATTTATGTTAACATAAGGTGCAAACATAGAAGTTATGTGTGGAACACAATCCGATAAATGGCATAAACGGCATGGACTTGGGAGACATGTTATTTCAACAAAATGGCGCAGCCTGCCACATTGCGACGAAAACAATGCAGTTATTGTAGACGAAGTTTTATGGTCGTGTTATCCCGCACCGCGGCGATGTGAATTGGCCACCAAGATCGTACGATTTGATGCCATTGGACTTCTTTCTTTGGGGTTTTCTGAAAGGAAAAGTGTATGCCAATGATCCACAGATCATTCCGGAGCTCAGGGAAGCAATTGGACGCACCATTAATGAAATTGGTCCGCAATTATGCCAAAATGTTAATGAAAATTTCGACAAAAGAGTGAAACAGTTGGCAAACAGGGTCGAGACGGCCATTTATCGGATATTGTGTTGCACACATAACCTCCATGTTTGTACCTTATATTAAAATAAAAATATTCGCACTTTCAAATACGTAATACGTTTTTTCTTGAACAAAGTACAGAACAGTGCTTGAGCTGAATCGGTCTTGGTCTTGCAGCTTGTACACGACCAAGTAGCATATCACAAAGTTTCTCCTTTTCCCCATTAACTTATTTTTCGATACCGCGCGCCCTACGAGGGTGGATTGAAAAGTACCCGACTCAAATAAGAGGAAAAAACATTTTTCAAGCCGTACGAAATGTGTGACCGTAGCGTCCCTTTAACTTACTACATTTGGCCATCGTTTCTCAAGACCCTTCCGTCTCTCAAAATGATAGTTCTAGTCTAAAAAAGAAAAGCTGACATTAACAGCTCTTATAATTTCAGAATTCAATGACAATGTCTTTTCAAAAAGTAATTTTTTCAAACTTGGGAACCGAAGGAGTCGCGAAAGGAGATGAGGAATCCATTCGGGCTTCAGTTCAAGCAATTTTGCTATCGCAACTGCCGATTTTTATGCCTTGGTGGTGCGAGACGATTTTCTGTTTGGCCAAATGAAGAATATTTTGTTCTTGGATTCCCCGTATAAACGTTGCAACAATCTAGGATAATACTCTCCCATTATGATTTTATCTTTTTCGAAGTAGTTAATAAGGATTATCCCATGTGAATTCAAAAAAACTGTTGCGATTGTCTTACTAGCTGGCGGAGCTGCTTTCGCTTGCTTCAAGGTCGGTTTATCTTTTGCAGGCCACTGCTTCGACTATTCATTTGACTCTGCAGTGTTGTAGTTCATCGACAATAATAAAAATCGGCAAATTTTGAACAGGTCTCGTTTTTCGTCAACAACGAATACACCATGCAGAACACAACGCGCGCTCTGCTTTCTCATCCTCAATCCTTGATGTGAAATGTTGAGTGCCCATTCAGATGAGCCGTCAGCAGCTTCCGATATCTCTCTCAAACTTAATCAGCGATTGCCCATCACAATTCAGCGAACGTAATCGACTACGCTTTCGTCATTGTGGTTCTTGGTCGCCTAGAGCATTACACGATCGAAATACTCGTTCCCATACGTTTGAACGCAGCAGCCGAGGTTTTCATCTATAAAGGAAGGAGCAGAATCTCCATATCCTGAACCCCATTAGGCTTTGATGTCCGTTTAAATGTTCTCGTTCAAATAACGTAATTTTATTATCCCGAGATACTCCAATTTATCCATTATTGACACAGAGTCACCTTCAAAGACTGATAGACACAAAGTAATCGTGCCATTAACATCCATCTGCGGTCGTTGTTTTTCGTTCATTGCCATTTATTAGAAAAGGAAGGAGAATTGATTAAAATGTTGCTTCTTCAAAGTGAAAGGAAGGAGAATTGATTAGAATTTTGCTTCTTCTTGGTCAGGTTAAAAACTTTTAAACCCACCGTCGTATTTGATGTTCCTGAGTTCGTCACAGTAGACATTGTTGGGTAAAGTCTACTCAATTCGTCAGACTTCAAACGCAACAGTGCAGTGCAGTGCAGTGCAGTCTACCTATCCTTTACCTTTCTAAAAAAGCTTACGACTTTTCGTCGATTTCCTCACCCTCGCTCTCTGCTAACGGACTTTTCTCAAGATTATTCTTGGTACGTCGCAAGGATCGCAATAAATTGAATAACGAATCCACTCGATGGTTACTTTGTATTGACCATTGAGCGACTAGGGTCATAAAATGTTAACGATGTTAGTATTTTATTTCAATCTAATGATGGCGTTGATTACTACTTCAATTCAACGAAATGTTCGCAACGTTCAGTGTTTCGGTTTATTTCAGTATACCATATGCTTTAAAAACTTTTAAAAAGTAAAAAAAGAACGACAAGTAACAAAATGCCCCCGAAAACATTATTGCTTGTTTGACCATATACAAAATTCTGATTTATCTTGAAGTATTTTTTAAATTTTATTTAACGAATACTTTTATTATATTTATTCAATTGAAATGTACAAAAAAAGTGAAACAACTTTTTATAAAATAGCCAAGCAAGTTTACTAAAAATGTAAACAAAATTGTTAAACCTTAGAACTAATATTTTCCTAAATATTTCATTTTTTTTAAATCACATTACTATTATAACAAAAAATTGGTATTACCATTATATAAAAATACAACGAATTTACCACATAATTACACTGAAAATGCTGTGCAACGACTTGGCGTGCATGGTTAAGAGAAAAAGCTCGGGAAGATACGATATATCTTATATATTGTAGATATATATATATATTGTGTATCTTCCCGAGCTTTTTCTCTTAACCATGCACGCCAAGTCGTTGCACAGCATTTCCAGTGTACTTATGTGATAAATACGTTGTATTTTTATTTACAGGTTATATATATATATATATATATATATATATATATATATATATACACAGGGTGTCCCATTTTTATCTTACACCTGAATTTTCTCGAAAAATATTGCTCGGACGAAATATTGTGTGGAACAAAACTTCTAGGGATTGAAGGGGGACGTTTGAAAAAAATTTATTTGAGGAGCCAAAATTCAAAATGGCGGCGTTACAAAGGCTGACATGTTTTTTTCAAACGGAAACATAACTTTTTTTTATTGCCAAAAAATTTGTCAGCTGAAAACTAAAAACTTTTGTTGAAAAAATGTTTTGATAAAGTTCATAGTTTTCAAGTGAGAACATCATCATTTTCAATTATTTCAGATGTATCCAGGATGTGTGTGTGTGTGTGTGTGTGTGTGTGCGTGTGCGTCTGCGTGTGCGTGCGCGTGCGCGTGCGCGTGTGCGTGTGCGTGTGCGTGTGCGTGTGCGTGTGTGTGTGCGTGTGTGTGCGTGTGTGTGTGCGTGTGTGTGCGTGTGCGTGCGCGTGTGTTCGTGTGCGTGCGTGTGCGTGCGTGTGCGTGCGTGTGCGTGCGTGTGCGTGCGCGTGCGTGCGCGTGCGTGCGTGTGCGTGTGCGTGCGTGTGCGCGTGTGCGCGTGTGCGCGTGCGTGTGCGTGCGTGTGCGCGTGTGCGCGTGCGTGCGTGTGCGTGCGTGTGCGTGCGTGCGCGTGCGTGCGCGTGCGTGCGCGTGCGTGCGTGTGCGTGCGTGTGCGTGCGTGTGCGTGCGTGTGCGTGCGTGTGCGCGTGTGCGCGTGTGCGCGTGTGCGCGTGTGCGTGTGTGCGTGTGTGTGTGTGTGTTTTTCTACCCATCGTGATCAAAGTTCGTCAAGGATTTAAAGAAACACGTTTTTGGGCCTGAAAATGGCACAAACGCTATGAAAATGGTAAAAAACTATTTTTCATCGATTTTCCTCCAAAATTTTCTCATGAAATATCGTCCAAATTTGAAAACAAAAAAACAAAAAAAAAACCAAAATTTTCAACAAAAAAATTTGATTCTTTTTTTGTTCAAGTGGTCATACATTCGAAAATACAACATTGAGCGGCTTGCCGTGAGACATTTAGTCTAATTGTCCCTACCACCGGCATTTGCGTTAGCCAAAGCGTAGAAGGTTGCATGGCTGAGTCTGTTGCAGACCATTCGCGACACACACACATCCACACACATCCACGCACGCGCGCCCACACACACATACACACACACACACACACACGCACACGCACACACACACACACACACACACAAATCCTGGATACATCTGAAATAATTGAAAATGATGTTCTCACTTGAAAACTATGAACTTTATCAAAAAATTTTTTCAACAAAGGTTTTTAGTTTTCAGCTGACAAATTTTTTGGCAATAAAAAAAAGTTATGTTTCCGTTTGAAAAAAAAACATGTCAGCCTTTGTAACGCCGCCATTTTGAATTTTGGCTCCTCAAATAAATTTTTTTCAAACGTCCCCCTTCAATCTCTAGAAGTTTTGTTCCACACAATAGTTCGTCCGAGCAATATTTTTCGAGAAAATTCAGGTGTAAGATTAAAATGGGACACCCTGTATATATAACCTGTAGCAACGCATCAACTGCCAGTGTTATTAGCAATGCGATTTCCTGCACCTTGTGCTAGTGTGATTCGGACAAGATAACATTGATATATAGTGTTATCGGTGTATATATCGGTCCACACAATTCACGTTACCGTGTCAGAGTTACGGTATATCCACTATTGACAAATATTCGACTGTACTCAGAAAAACCATCGAATATAGCGCAATGAGTATCAGGAGAGATACTCAGATATTTCGTTTTTCACCAGCAAGACGACGGCACCGTAATTCGACCTTTAAACTTGCCGATGCTGTGGCTTAGAGACGGATACAATACACAAAAAAACGGATCAATACACAAAAGTATATACGAAATATATTTCATGTAATGTATAAAGTTGTCTGATAGAGGAGAAAGTATATACTTTTATATATCGTATTAAATTATGCATAAAAAAAGGTTTAACGTATCGTGTCGTCTAGGAGAACATCACTGATTTGATCCATACTTTGCGGGATCACAAAATTTGATTTCCAGTTGCATAAAAAATTGCAGCAGTCTATGTTTTTCCAACCTGAGAGTTAAGTAGTTGGAAAGACGAAATCCTTCGCCGAGCTTTTTTTCTTAACCATGCACGCCAAGTCGTTGCACAGCATTTCCAGTGTACTTATGTGGTAAATACGTTGTATTTTTATATAATGGTAATACCAATTTTTTGTTATGATAGTAATGTGATTTTTAAAATAAAAATGAAATATTTAGGAAAATATTAGTTCTAAGGTTTAACAATTTTGTTTACGTTTTTAGTAAACTTGCTTGGCTATTTTATGAAAAGTTATTTCACTTTTTTGTACATTTCAATTGAAAAAATATAATAAAAGAATTCGTTAAATAAAATTAAAAAATATTTCAAGATAAATCAGAATTTTGTATATGGTCAAACAAGCAATAATGTTTCCGGGGGCATTTTGTTACTTGGCATTCTTTTTTTACTTTTTAAAAGTTTTTAAGGGAGAGAGGGGAGAAATCTTTTTTTCGTTCTGCGCCAGTTCAAAGAGGAGTGAATTCAAATATGTTTTCATTACTTGGCATTCCTTTTTTTTTTTACTTTTTCAAAGATTCTAAAAGGGTAAGATTTAAACAGATATTTAAAAAGCAGGACACGTCGTTTCTGAGACCTTGTATATTACCAAATGCTATAAATATTTTTTTTTAAGTCTTCACTCCCTTCCACTATTAAATCGACGTATTTGCAGGGTGATTTACAAACGCTTAGTCATGAAATATTTATTTATACTTGGCTTATTTGTATTCACATACATACATACAAATACAATTGTATTCACAAATATTCAGAACATACAAATAAATTCACAGAAAAAAATTGTGAATATTCACAAAAAATGTGAATATTTACAAGAAATCCTGTGAATTAAAAAAAAATCACATCAAAATCTGTGAATGCAAATGTATTCACAAAAAATTGTAAATACAAGAAAATGCACAAAATAAGTTGAGAATTATTTCGTATTTAAGACAAATTGAAATCAAATTCACAATGATTAGATTGAAATTTACACCAAACGTGGGTTCTTACGTATTTTGAGAGAAAACATTGCGTCGAGGCAAATAAATTTTTGGAAAAAATTGTGTTTCAAATATTAGATCATAAATATGAAAAAATTCACAAAATGAGTTGTGAATTTCCTCAAGTTGAAGAAAATTAAAATCGAATTCACGACAATTATATTAAAATTTACACCACAAGTGAGTTCTTATGTATTTTGAGAGAAAACATTATGTTGAGGCAAAGGAATTTTCACACAAAAAGTTTTGTGCAAAAATTTCTTTGCCTCGAGGCAATGTTTTCTCTCAAAATGCGTACGAACTCACTAATGGTGTAAATTTTAATCTAATCATTGTGAATTTGATTTTAATTTGTCTTAAATATGAAAAAATTCACAACTTATTTTGTGAATTTTTTTGTATGTACAATTTTTTGTGAATACATTTGCATTCACAGATTTTGATGTGAATTTTTTTTAATTCACAGGATTTTTTGTAAATATTCACTTTTTTGTGAATAGTCACAATTTTTCTGTGAATTTATTTGTATGTTCAGAATATTTGTGAATACAATTGTATTTGTATGCATGCATGTGAATACAAAAAGTGAAGTATGAATACATTTGTATTCATACGCCCAATGAATAGAATTACGCCCAAATCTGTACCTCTTAATGTTTTACTTTTTGATATACCGTCTCCATGTTTCATGAATTGCGCTTTGTTTGTTGCAGCAGGAGAAAACTCTTATTTGAAAAAGACTAGAGATAAATAAAAAAATTTTTACGAAAATCCAACTTCATTGCGTTATTTTATTTTCGTATTCAGCGAGTGGAATGCGAATCGATTTGTTCATTCTAAACAAAAACCGGATGCACTCGGATAACGCGTCACATTTACCATGCTGGAGGCTGCTCAAGAATACACGTATTTCCTTATATCGTTAAGAAGCTTCGGGTCAAGTGATCAAATGTTACCATTTGTTCAAATTTATATAGTAGATTCGTTACCATATATTGAATGCACCCTTTAAATTTTAATATTTGATTTTAATAATTTTGAATTGAATTTTTAATTTGATAATTTAATTTTAAATTTGAATTGAGCAAACAGTTTTTACATAAGAAGATGCCTAGACTCATGCCGATCGGCAGTTTTACACACGGAATAGTGTGAAAAATGTTAAGGATGTTATGAAAAAATGTCAAATCATTCAGTACATTATCAAAATTGTCACCCAAAAATTAAATAATCCGTCTACGGAATTTATTAAATATTAACTTTTATGTAAATGAAGACGTCAGTTTTTCTCCCGGCGACGAAACGGAGAGGTGGAGCGTGCCAACGTCGCATGAAGGCTTAATGGCGCACATGTCTCAATGCCATTGGTCACCGTGGCCGGCCCATACTTTCAATAAAGCCCATTTTCAAAGAAAACTCATCTTTTTTTTCTTCTAGACAATTGACATTTATCGTTCAAAATGAATTCGGTTGAATAAAGGAATGTAAACACCGTGTAAAAATAATAGACGAAAATCAGTTATTTGGTAAATATTCGTGTTCGTGAAAGAAATACCTTAAAGAACCATATATTTTCGAAACGCGGTTTTTCTTTTTTTCATTTAACACAGTCAGATTGATACGGAAAATTTATATATAAAAAAAAAACTTTTCTTTTATACAAGCTTTTATTTAATGTACTAAAAAGTGTAGAATAATTTTTTTTACCAAGTCACCTATATGTGACTATAAATAAAAGTTTGCGGGTCTCTACTTTTAAATGTTTGATAAATGTAATCAATTTAGTTTCATTAACCGTATTTAATTTGGCACAATGGAAATTAGAGAAATTATTGTCACACATTTATACTCAGTTTTAGGATTTTTATTCAAGAAATCTTAGGTTGTTTTACAGTAAATTAAAACTAAAGCCGGTCTGACAAAAAAAAAGGTTTCGTTGACAATCATCTTATTTTCAATTTACATAATAGTCGATAATCGCGTAACACATAAAATATGCAGCTTCAATCACACTTTCATGTTAACATTAAAAAGCGCACAATCATTCACAATCTGGCCTTCCTTGGCCAGATGGCACAATAGCCCTAAGGCCTTTTCATTTTATGAAAAATGCTAAAATTCATTCTTCATGTTTTAATCATTTTTATGTTATGTCAAGCTGGAAAAATGTCAAAAGGTCTCGTTGTGGCTCTCCGTACCCGAAAAGGGTTTCATGCCCAAATGTTGCTCGATCCGAGGCATCGAGCGACATGGAGTATCTGAAGTTTGGCTTTTCATAGTATTTGACGCATTGAGCGTACGTGGGACGATAAACTTCGAGGCGTTGAACGACATAACCGAGGAATGTCCTCGATGCAGGTGTGGCACTCGAAGATTTCTTAGAGACGGCGGACTATCATCGTTCCATGTAGGCGTAGATTGTGCAGCCGCAACAATCAAATATGGTGATCACCGCAGTATGAAAAGAATGGCGAGGCATATGAAGGCGCTGTCAGGCTTGAGTCTGTGAGATCCAGCCAAACATTAGGTGTTGTCCTAATAGAACACGATTACGCGACAATCACAGATTCGCACCAATTTTATTCGTATGAACCCGTGATCAAATGTACAGGTGTCGATTGCATCGCACGAATGTCAATTAGGCCGCCTATTCGATACCTGTATGTTTGATCACGGCTTCATATGAACAAAATTCGCAAGAACTTGGGATGGTCGTGTAATGGCATTCTATTTTACATGTTCTATTAGACACCGTAGGGGATCTAGGATTATATATCGTGTTCCACAAAGCTTTTATTTCTCATGAGAGATTTTTCAGCGATGAATAATATTTTAGGCAAAATAATTGTCAAGCTCTGCGTCAATAAATTCTACAGAGCCGAATGCATTTTCTAAAAAAAAAAACTTCACCGTCTATGATAAGATTCTGTTCATAAAATTTTGAAGATATGTTCATAAAATGTTAATGGAACGAGGTTATGAACACACAAATTGGTAATGACGTATAGAAGCTAGGTTATGCTGTCAGGGTACACAAAAGCTACACATGCACGTCTGTCTGCGAATTTCTTCATTTTATATAAGCAAGTGAAAGAAATGAGCACATAATTGAATTTTTAACTTACTCTGCATCTATTTGCGTATCGTCCTCGCTGTTTCTCCGACGGTTTTCGCGCGAGCGCCACGGCTAATATACGCGTAGTAGGATCAAAATAAATAATCCACACCTAAATTTGAAACGAAGTGAACCTTTGTTAAATAAATGTTTGGCTCTAATAAGAGCCGTTTGTTTTCTTTTTTCACGTCCACGCTCGACTAACCGTGTTTGGTTACTCGAGCTGTCAAAGCGACTGTATTAGAATATACATAGATACAGGGTGATTCATAATAACCTGTAGACCCGGAACTGGCGGGTTCAGCGGGGTACCACGAGTATAACTGTCAAGACTTTTTTGTCTCCGTCAAATAGTTTTTGAATAGGAGCGATTGCAATTTTGGCGCTCGAAGGATTGTTGTAGGGCTGCAGTCTGCCCTTGACGACGACGCCACTCGAGGGCGCGGTCTGAGCGCGAGAAACGCAGCAGGTGACGGCAAGCTAGATAGGCATATGTCTTGCTTGCCCGGCCAATTTGACGTTTCGCGTATTGTCTGCTATTATTTTCTGTCATCTTGGGTACGCAAGTTCAGAGCGTGAGCCGAGCCGCGCGACTGAGCGTGACTTGTTTTTTCGGATGTCGTCGATCCCTATTTGTCGCACTCTCGTTCTCTTTTATTTAATGAGCGTCTGCAATCGCCTATCGCTCATTAATAAATATCTATCTTCTCTCTCGTCCTCTTTCATCTTTGCGCATACTTTTGTTTTTCCGTTCATTCCCTCTCGTCGATTCTAACAAGGAACGCCATTTTGGTGCCCGCCTTCGATTTTAATGAACCTCATGTCCATGTAAGAGCACTGTAAACGGTGATACGCTTGCGGTATAACTGGAAAAACAGTTGCACATGTTGAAACCCTTTTCAAATAGAAATCGCTTTCAAATGCGGCATTTTTTTTCGTCTCGGAAAAAAAACCTATTTTTCTCGAGATTTGCTAACCCTTCATTGACACACTGGGTAATGTTGACCCGGCAATAAAATGCTCACTTTTCCATAAACGAAAGTTTTCCATAATTTTTTACAGCAATTCAATTTTACATTTTGCGAATTTTAATTATGCAGACGTATTAAGAAATGTATAAAGTGTATCCCGAATTTGTTTCAATAAGAACCGACTGATGAGTTGTTCAGGGCAGGTGGATGAAGTACTACCCGGGTCAAAATGACCCAGTGTGTCAAAGTCGTGGCCAAAGGTAAGTGTGTCAAGGAAGGGTTACGTACTCGATGCAAAGTTGTAAGGAAAATGACAAAAAAATTCCCATTTGAAATTTTTTTCATTTGAAAACCTCCACGCGCTACGCTTTTGGTACTGATAATACTGGCGATAGAAAATTTGTACATTTTTTTAAATTTTGAATAAAGAATTTCTGTTCGAGGTTTTTTTCTCAAAATTTGATAAGTATTAAATGCCAAATTGCAAGAAAAATAATGTTTTTTTTCGTCTTAATAATGATTAAATTAAGTTTAAGGAACAATAAACGTGCTCGTAAAATTGTTTTAAAACTGATCGATCCGGAAAGAAACGCATGACGGATCGATTTGGAATTTTACAGGGCTCTTGGGGATACAATTGAATGAAAAGAAGGTAATTTTTTGTACTTTTTCAGATAAATGGCGAGCATGCAAAAAATACTGCTCCAAAACAATAGTCAGGCCTCAAAGGGAATTTATTGAAGTGTCAGAAACTCCCGGTCGATTTGCTGTACAATGATTAATTCTCATACTTCATGGGATATCCATGATCAAAGACACGAGGGTGACTTTTCATTGAGCGGCTGATATTACAGCAACTGATTGTCGTACCGAGCAAAAAAAAACTCAACTGCAACTAAATGATAGGTTTCAATGACCCGGATATGGATTTAGTCGAAAAAAAAAATTCTGAGCCCAGGGACGATTTGGGAGAAAAAACAATGGGAATATTTTTGTCTCCTGATATTTCTTTTGCTTGGGCAATAAATGTTACCAAAAAAAAAAAAAATTTCATCCAAATATTTCAACACTAGAATCTGCACGCTTAAAAATCCTTATTGTCACTAAAAAAAGACTATTTTTTTCTAATTTTCTGCTCCTTTAATTACATTAAGCGCAAAAATTAAAGGATCACTTTTTCTTCGTCGAAAAAATTGCCATTTTTCGGACGGCTGTATCGCGGTTGTAAATAATCGAAAAAAAAGGATTTTACAGCGTTGATTGTCAATTTCAGAACGCTTATGTTCATCAATTTTTATGAACTTTATTCAACCAAAAAAATGGTTGGTAAGCAAGAAAAACGTGAATTCAAAAAATTTAACCAATTTTGCGGGATACACAGGGAACAGAAATTTTTGTAAATAAAATCTGTTTCAACCATTTGAAAGCGTATATCTTTTTCTCTTATTTTATTTTTTCGAACCCCTGTGCGATTTTTATTCACCTAGTTGTCACTGGCCAAATGAAAAACATGCATCTGTTTATTTTGGACGGTTATAACTGGTCCAAATCATCGCACAGCATTCATAATGACATCGTTTGAAAGCTTAGATTTTTTCTATAAAACATAGCGTTTAAAATAATTTACGTATCATTTTTAAATACCGTGAAATCGATTTTAAAAAATGTGTAAAATGCCGATTTTTACACTTTCTGGCTATTACATAATACCGTTGCAACCAACGCACAGAGCTGTAAGTTTTCTACGTTTTCTTAAAGCGAAGGGTACATAGGAACATTCCTCAGGGGTTTTGGGCATAATTGAATTTATCGATTTCATTTTATTTTGAGGTAATAAGCGCCGAGACGTGTGAGGTGCGTTAATGAAAGGGAGGCTGAGTCATTATCCGCTGACACCAAGATAATACAGATGAAATCGATGCTCCGAACGGTTTTCGCATATTCTGTCAGATATTGCCAAGATCATTCGGCCAAATTCGTTTTCGATTTCATCTTATTTCCGGTCAGAGCGAATGGATCATTTGATCGGCGCTCGAAGATACAAGTTTAATCATAGAATCATTATTAACGCGACAAAGACAAAATCAACGTCCGGCTTGATTTATCGGCATGAGTTATAACCCTCTGCGAACATATTCATCATGGAATTGATCGATTTCGCTTTATTTTGAGATAATTAGCCCCGAAACGTGTGAAGTACGTTACTGAAAACGAGCTTGAGTCATTATCCGCTAACACCAAGAGAATAAAGATAAAATCGATCCTCCGAACGGTTTTTGCATATGCTGTCAGTCATTCCTACGATCATTCGCCCAAATTCTTTTTCGATTTCATCTTATTTCTGGTCAGAGCGAATGGGTCACTTGACCGGTGCTCGAAGATACAAATTTAATCATAGAATCATTCTTAACGCGACAAAAACGAAATCAACGTCCGGCTTGATTTATCGGCATTAGTTGTAATCCTCTGCGAGCATATTCATCGTGGAATTGATCGATTTCGCTTTATTTTGAAGTAATAAGCCCCGAGACGTGTGAGCTATGTTACTGAAAAGAAGCCTGAGTCATTATCCGCTAACATCAAGCGAATAAACATAAAATCGATGCTCCGAACGGTTTTCACATATTCTGTCAGACATTGCTGAGATCATTCTCTCAAATTCGTTTTCGATTTCATCTCACTTCTGGTCAGAGCGAATGGATCACTTGATCGGTGCTCGAAGATACAAGTTTAATCATAGAATCATTCTTTACGCGACAAAGACGAAATCGACGTCCGGTTTGATTTTTCGGCATAAGTTGTAACTCTCTTCGAACATAATCATTAGTGATTTTATCGATTTCGCTTAATTTTCCGGTGATGAGCCCCGAGACGTGTGAGGTACGTTACTGAAAACGAGCTTGGGTCATTATCCGCTAACACCAAGAGAATAAAGATGAAATCGATCCTCCGAACGGTTTTTTCATATGCTATCAGCCATTGCTACGATCATTCGCCCAAATTCTTTTTCGATTTCATCTTATTTCCGGTCAGAGGGAATGGGTCACTTGACCGGTGCTCGAAGCTACGAATTTAATCAAAGAATCATTTTTTTCGCGACAAAGACGAAATCGATGTCTGGCTTAATTTTTCGGCATGAGTAGTAACTCTCTTCGAACATACTCATCATTGAATGTATCCACCTTGCTTTATTTTGAGGTAATAAGCCCCGAGACGCGTGAGGTACGTTACGGAAAAGGAGCCTGAGTCATTATCCACTAACATCAAGCGAATAAAAATGAAATCGATGCTCCAAACGGTTTTCACATATTCTGTCAGACATGGCTGAGATCATTCGTCCAAATTCGTTTTCGATTTCATCTTATTTCCGGTCAGAGCTAATGGATCATTTGATCGTTGCTCGAAGATACAATTTTAATAATAGAATCATTCTTTTCGCGACAAAGACGAAATCGACGTCCGGCTTGATATTTCGGCATGAGTTGTAACTCTCTTCGAGCATACTCATGATTGAATTTATAGATTTCCCGTTATTTTGAGATAATAAACCCCGAGACGCGTGAGGTACGTCACTGAAACAGAGCCTGAGTCATTGTCCGCTGACACCAAGATAATACAGATGAAATCGATGCTCCGAACGGTTTTCGCATATTCTGTCAGATATTGCCAAGATCATTCGGCCAATTTCGGTTTCGGTTTCACCGTATTTCCGGTCAGAGCGAATGGATCATCTTACTTCCGGTCAGAGCGAATGGATCACTTGATCGGGTGCTCGAAGGTACAAGTTTAATCATAGAATCATTCTTTACGCGACAAAGACGAAATCGACGTCCGGCTTGATATTTCGGCATGAGTTGTAACTCTCTTCGAGCATACTCATGATTGAATTTATAGATTTCCCTTTATTTTGAGATAATAAACCCCGAGACGCGTGAGGTACGTTACTGAAACGGAGCCTGAGTCATTATCCGCTGACACCAAGATAATACAGATGAAATCGATGCTCCGAACGGTTTTCGAATATTCTGTCAGATATTGCCAAGATCATTCGGCCAATTTCGTATTCGGTTTCATCGTATTTCCGGTCAGAGCGAATGGATCATTTGATCGGTGCTCGAAGATACAAGTTTAATCATAGAATTATTCTTTACGCGACAAAGACTAAATCGAGGTCCGGCTAGATGTATCGGCATGAGTTGTAACCCTCTTCGAACATATTCATCATTGAATTGATCGATTTCGCTTTATTTTGAAGTAATAAGCCCCGAGACGTGTGAGGTATGTTAGTGAAAAGGAGCCTGAGTCATTATCCGCTAACATCAAGCGAATAAAGATGAAATCGAGGCTCCGAACGGTTTTCACATATTCTGGCAGACATTGCTAAGATCATTCGCCCAAATTCGTTTTCGATTTCATCTTATTTCCGGTCAGAGCTAATGGATCATTTGATCGTTGCTCAAAGATACAAGTTTGATAATAGAATCATTCTTTTCGCGATAAAGACGAAATCGATGTCTGGCTTGATTTTTCGGCATGAGTTGTAACTCTCTTCGAACATACTCATCATTGAATGTATCGATTTTGCTTTATTTTAAGATAATAAGCTCCGAGACGTGTGAGGTACGTTACTGAAAACGTGCCTCAATCATTATCCGCTAACATCGAGCGAATAAAGATGAAATCGATGCTCCGCACAGTTTTCGCATATTTTGTCAGATATTGCCAAAATCATTCGGCCAATTTCGATTTCGGTTTCATCGTATTTCCGGTCAGAGCGAATGGATAATTTGATCGGTGCTCGAAGATACAAGTTTAATCATAGAATTATTCTTTACGCGACAAAGACGAAATCGACGTCCGGCTTGGTATTTCGGCATGAGTTGTAACTCTCTTCGAGCATACTCATGATTGAATTTATAGATTTCCCTTTATTTTGAGATAATAAACCCCGAGACGCGTGAGGTACGTTACTGAAACGGAGCCTGAGTCATTATCCGCTGACACCAAGATAATACAGATGAAATCGATGCTCCGAACGGTTTTCGCATATTCTGTCAGATATTGCCAAGATCATTCGGGCAATTTCGTTTTCGGTTTCATCGTATTTCCGGTCAGAGCGAATGGATCATTTGATCGGTGCTCGAAGATACAAGTTTAATCATAGAATTATTATTCTTTACGCGACAAAGACTAAATCGAGGTCCGGCTAGATTTATCGGCATGAGTTGTAACCCTCTTCGAACATATTCATCATTGAATTGATCGATTTCGCTTTATTTTGAAGTAATAAGCCCCGATACGTGTGAGGTATGTTAGTGAAAAGGAGCCTGAGTCATTATCCGCTAACATCAAGCGAATAAAGATGAAATCGACGCTCGGAACGGTCTTCACATATTCTGGCAGACATTGCTGAGATCATTCGCCCAAATTCGTTTTCGATTTCATCTTATTTCCAGTCAGAGCTAATGGATAATTTGATCGTTGCTCGAAGATACAAGTTTGATAATAGAATCATTCTTTTCGCGACAAAGACGAAATCGATGTCTGGCTTGATTTTTCGGCATGAGTTGTAACTCTCTTCGAACATACTCATCATTGAATGTATTGATTTTGCTTTATTTTAAGATAATAAGCTCCGAGACGTGTGAGGTACGTTACTGAAAACGTGCCTCAGTCATTATCCGCTAACATCGAGCGAATGAAGATTAAATCGATGCTCCGCACAGTTTTCGCATATTCTGTCAGATATTGCCAAGATCATTCGGCCAATTTCGTTTTCGGTTTCATCGTATTTCCGGTCAGAGCGAATGGATCATTTGATCGGTGCTCGAAGATACAAGTTTAATCATAGAATTATTCTTTACGCGACAAAGACGAAATCGAGGTCCGGCTAGATTTATCGGCATGAGTTGTAACCCTCTTCGAACATATTCATCATTGAATTGATCGATTTCGCTTTATTTTGAAGTAATAAGCCCCGAGACGTGTGAGGTATGTTAGTGAAAAGGAGCCTGAGTCATTATCCGCTAACATCAAGCGAATAAAGATGAAATCGACGCTCCGAACGGTTTTCACATATTCTGTCAGACATTGCTGAGATCATTCGGCCAAATTCGTTTTCGATTTCATCTTATTTCCGGTCAGAGCTAATGGATCATTTGATCGTTGCTCGAAGATACAAGTTTGATAATAGAATCATTCTTTTCGCGACAAAGACGAAATCGATGTCTGGCTTGATTTTTCGGCATGAGTTGTAACTCTCTTCGAACATACTCATCACTGAATTTATCGATTTTGCTTTATTTTAAGATAATAAGCTCCGAGACGTGTGAGGTACGTTACTGAAACGTGCCTTAGTCATTATCCGCTAACATCGAGCGAATAAAGATGAAATCGATGCTCCGCACAGTTTTCGCATATTCTGTCAGCCATTGCTCAAATCATTCGCCTAAATTCGTTTTCGATTTCATCCTACTTCCGGTCAGAGCTAATGGATGATTTGACCGGCGCTCAAAAACACAAGTTTAATAACAGGATCATTCTTTACGCGATAAAGACGAAATCGACGTCCGGCTTGATTTTTCGTCATGAGTGGTAACTCTCTTTGAGCATACTCATAATTGAATTTATCGATTTAATTTTATTTTGAGGTAATGAGCCCCGAGACGTGTGAGGTGCGGTAATGAAAGGGAGCCTGAGTCATTATCCGCTGACACCAAGATAATAAAGATGAAATCGATGTTTCGAACGGTTTTTGCATATTCCATCAGATATTGCTAAGATCATTCGCCCAAATTCGTTTTCGATTTCATCTTACTTCCGGTCAGAGCGAATGGATCACTTGATCGGTGCTCGAAGGTACAAGTTTAATCATAGAATCATTCTTCACGCGACAAAGACGAAATCGACGTCCGGCTTGATATTTCGGCATGAGTTGTAACTCTCTTCGAGCATACTCATAATTGAATTTATAGATTTCCCTTTATTTTGAGGTAATAAACCCCGAGACGCGTGAGTTACGTTACTGAAAACGAGCCTGAGTTATTATCCGCTAACACCAAGACAATAAAGATGAAATCGATGCTCCAAATGGTTTTCGCATATTCTGTCAGATATTGCTAAGATCATTCGCCCAAATTTGTTTTCGATTTCATCTTATTTCCTGACAGAGCTAATGGATTATTTGATCGGTGCTCGAAGATACAAGTTTAATCATAGAATCATTCTTTACGCGACAAAGACGAAATCGACGTCCGGTTTGATTTTTCGGCATAAGTTGTAACTCTCTTCGAACATAATCATTATTGAATTGATCGATTTCGCTTTATTTTCAGATAATTAGCCCCGAGACATGTGTGGTACGTTACTGAAAACGAGCTTGGGTCATTATCCGCTAACACCAAGAGAATAAAGATGAAATCGATCCTCCGAACGGTTTTTTCATGTGCTATCAGCCATTGCTACGATCATTCGCCCAAATTCTTTTTCGATTTCATCTTATTTCCGGTCAGAGGGAATGGGTCACTTGACCGGTGCTCGAAGATACGAATTTAATCATAGAATCATTTTTTTCGCGACAAAGACGAAATCGATGTCTGGCTTAATTTTTCGGCATGAGTAGTAACTCTCTTCGAACATACTCATCATTGAATGTATCCACCTTGCTTTATTTTGAGGTAATAAGCCCCGAGACGTGTGAGGTACGTTACGGAAAAGGAGCCTGAGTCATTATCCGCTAACATCGAGCGAATAAAAATGAAATCGATGCTCCGAACGGTTTTCAGATATTCTGTCAGACATTGCTGAGATCATTCGCCCAAATTCGTTTTCGATTTCATCTTATTTCCGGTCAGAGCTAATGGATCATTTGATCGTTGCTCGAAGATACAATTTTAATAATAGAATCATTCTTTTCGCGACAAAGACGAAATCGACGTCCGGCTTGATATTTCGGCATGAGTTGTAACTCTCTTCGAGCATACTCATGATTGAATTTATAGATTTCCCGTTATTTTGAGATAATAAACCCCGAGGCGCGTGAGGTACGTTACTGAAACGGAGCCTGAGACATTATCCGCTGACACCAAGATAATACAGATGAAATCGATGCTCCGAACGGTTTCCGCATATTCTGTCAGATATTGCCAAGATCATTCGGGCAATTTCGTTTTCGGTTTCATCGTATTTCCGGTCAGAGCGAATGGATCATTTGATCGGTGCTCGAAGATACAAGTTTAATCATAGAATTATTCTTTACGCGACAAAGACTAAATCGAGGTCCGGCTAGATTTATCGGCATGAGATGTAACCCTCTTCGAACATATTCATCATTGAATTGATCGATTTCGCTTTATTTTGAAGTAATAAGCCCCGATACGTGTGAGGTATGTTAGTGAAAAGGAGCCTGAGTCATTATCCGCTAACATCAAGCGAATAAAGATGAAATCGACGCTCGGAACGGTCTTCACATATTCTGGCAGACATTGCTGAGATCATTCGCCCAAATTCGTTTTCGATTTCATCTTATTTCCAGTCAGAGCTAATGGATAATTTGATCGTTGCTCGAAGATACAAGTTTGATAATAGAATCATTCTTTTCGCGACAAAGACGAAATCGATGTCTGGCTTGATTTTTCGGCATGAGTTGTAACTCTCTTCGAACATACTCATCATTGAATGTATTGATTTTGCTTTATTTTAAGATAATAAGCTCCGAGACGTGTGAGGTACGTTACTGAAAACGTGCCTCAGTCATTATCCGCTAACATCGAGCGAATGAAGATTAAATCGATGCTCCGCACCGTTTTCGCATATTCTGTCAGATATTGCCAAGATCATTCGGCCCATTTCGTTTTCGGTTTCATCGTATTTCCGGTCAGAGCGAATGGATCATTTGATCGGTGCTCGAAGATACAAGTTTAATCATAGAATTATTCTTTACGCGACAAAGACGAAATCGAGGTCCGGCTAGATTTATCGGCATGAGTTGTAACCCTCTTCGAACATATTCATCATTGAATTGATCGATTTCGCTTTATTTTGAAGTAATAAGCCCCGAGACGTGTGAGGTATGTTAGTGAAAAGGAGCCTGAGTCATTATCCGCTAACATCAAGCGAATAAAGATGAAATCGACGCTCCGAACGGTTTTCACATATTCTGTCAGACATTGCTGAGATCATTCGGCCAAATTCGTTTTCGATTTCATCTTATTTCCGGTCAGAGCTAATGGATCATTTGATCGTTGCTCGAAGATACAAGTTTGATAATAGAATCATTCTTTTCGCGACAAAGACGAAATCGATGTCTGGCTTGATTTTTCGGCATGAGTTGTAACTCTCTTCGAACATACTCATCACTGAATTTATCGATTTTGCTTTATTTTAAGATAATAAGCTCCGAGACGTGTGAGGTACGTTACTGAAACGTGCCTTAGTCATTATCCGCTAACATCGAGCGAATAAAGATGAAATCGATGCTCCGCACAGTTTTCGCATATTCTGTCAGCCATTGCTCAAATCATTCGCCTAAATTCGTTTTCGATTTCATCCTACTTCCGGTCAGAGCTAATGGATGATTTGACCGGCGCTCAAAAACACAAGTTTAATAACAGGATCATTCTTTACGCGATAAAGACGAAATCGACGTCCGGCTTGATTTTTCGTCATGAGTGGTAACTCTCTTTGAGCATACTCATAATTGAATTTATCGATTTAATTTTATTTTGAGGTAATGAGCCCCGAGACGTGTGAGGTGCGGTAATGAAAGGGAGCCTGAGTCATTATCCGCTGACACCAAGATAATAAAGATGAAATCGATGTTTCGAACGGTTTTTGCATATTCCATCAGATATTGCTAAGATCATTCGCCCAAATTCGTTTTCGATTTCATCTTACTTCCGGTCAGAGCGAATGGATCACTTGATCGGTGCTCGAAGGTACAAGTTTAATCATAGAATCATTCTTTACGCGACAAAGACGAAATCGACGTCCGGTTTGATTTTTCGGCATAAGTTGTAACTCTCTTCGAACATAATCATTATTGAATTGATCGATTTCGCTTTATTTTCAGATAATTAGCCCCGAGACATGTGTGGTACGTTACGGAAAACGAGCTTGGGTCATTATCCGCTAACACCAAGAGAATAAAGATGAAATCGATCCTCCGAACGGTTTTTTCATGTGCTATCAGCCATTGCTACGATCATTCGCCCAAATTCTTTTTCGATTTCATCTTATTTCCGGTCAGAGGGAATGGGTCACTTGACCGGTGCTCGAAGATACGAATTTAATCATAGAATCATTTTTTTCGCGACAAAGACGAAATCGATGTCTGGCTTAATTTTTCGGCATGAGTAGTAACTCTCTTCGAACATACTCATCATTGAATGTATCCACCTTGCTTTATTTTGAGGTAATAAGCCCCGAGACGTGTGAGGTACGTTACGGAAAAGGAGCCTGAGTCATTATCCGCTAACATCGAGCGAATAAAAATGAAATCGATGCTCCGAACGGTTTTCAGATATTCTGTCAGACATTGCTGAGATCATTCGCCCAAATTCGTTTTCGATTTCATCTTATTTCCGGTCAGAGCTAATGGATCATTTGATCGTTGCTCGAAGATACAATTTTAATAATAGAATCATTCTTTTCGCGACAAAGACGAAATCGACGTCCGGCTTGATATTTCGGCATGAGTTGTAACTCTCTTCGAGCATACTCATGATTGAATTTATAGATTTCCCGTTATTTTGAGATAATAAACCCCGAGGCGCGTGAGGTACGTTACTGAAACGGAGCCTGAGACATTATCCGCTGACACCAAGATAATACAGATGAAATCGATGCTCCGAACGGTTTCCGCATATTCTGTCAGATATTGCCAAGATCATTCGGGCAATTTCGTTTTCGGTTTCATCGTATTTCCGGTCAGAGCGAATGGATCATTTGATCGGTGCTCGAAGATACAAGTTTAATCATAGAATTATTCTTTACGCGACAAAGACTAAATCGAGGTCCGGCTAGATTTATCGGCATGAGTTGTAACCCTCTTCGAACATATTCATCATTGAATTGATCGATTTCGCTTTATTTTGAAGTAATAAGCCCCGATACGTGTGAGGTATGTTAGTGAAAAGGAGCCTGAGTCATTATCCGCTAACATCAAGCGAATAAAGATGAAATCGACGCTCGGAACGGTCTTCACATATTCTGGCAGACATTGCTGAGATCATTCGCCCAAATTCGTTTTCGATTTCATCTTATTTCCAGTCAGAGCTAATGGATAATTTGATCGTTGCTCGAAGATACAAGTTTGATAATAGAATCATTCTTTTCGCGACAAAGACGAAATCGATGTCTGGCTTGATTTTTCGGCATGAGTTGTAACTCTCTTCGAACATACTCATCATTGAATGTATTGATTTTGCTTTATTTTAAGATAATAAGCTCCGAGACGTGTGAGGTACGTTACTGAAAACGTGCCTCAGTCATTATCCGCTAACATCGAGCGAATGAAGATTAAATCGATGCTCCGCACAGTTTTCGCATATTCTGTCAGATATTGCCAAGATCATTCGGCCCATTTCGTTTTCGGTTTCATCGTATTTCCGGTCAGAGCGAATGGATCATTTGATCGGTGCTCGAAGATACAAGTTTAATCATAGAATTATTCTTTACGCGACAAAGACGAAATCGAGGTCCGGCTAGATTTATCGGCATGAGTTGTAACCCTCTTCGAACATATTCATCATTGAATTGATCGATTTCTCTTTATTTTGAAGTAATAAGCCCCGAGACGTGTGAGGTATGTTAGTGAAAAGGAGCCTGAGTCATTATCCGCTAACATCAAGCGAATAAAGATGAAATCGACGCTCCGAACGGTTTTCACATATTCTGTCAGACATTGCTGAGATCATTCGGCCAAATTCGTTTTCGATTTCATCTTATTTCCGGTCAGAGCTAATGGATCATTTGATCGTTGCTCGAAGATACAAGTTTGATAATAGAATCATTCTTTTCGCGACAAAGACGAAAGCGATGTCTGGCTTGATTTTTCGGCATGAGTTGTAACTCTCTTCGAACATACTCATCACTGAATTTATCGATTTTGCTTTATTTTAAGATAATAAGCTCCGAGACGTGTGAGGTACGTTACTGAAACGTGCCTTAGTCATTATCCGCTAACATCGAGCGAATAAAGATGAAATCGATGCTCCGCACAGTTTTCGCATATTATGTCAGCCATTGCTCAAATCATTCGCCTAAATTCGTTTTCGATTTCATCCTACTTCCGGTCAGAGCTAATGGATGATTTGACCGGCGCTCAAAAACACAAGTTTAATAACAGGATCATTCTTTACGCGATAAAGACGAAATCGACGTCCGGCTTGATTTTTCGTCATGAGTGGTAACTCTCTTTGAGCATACTCATAATTGAATTTATCGATTTAATTTTATTTTGAGGTAATGAGCCCCGAGACGTGTGAGGTGCGGTAATGAAAGGGAGCCTGAGTCATTATCCGCTGACACCAAGATAATAAAGATGAAATCGATGTTTCGAACGGTTTTTGCATATTCCATCAGATATTGCTAAGATCATTCGCCCAAATTCGTTTTCGATTTCATCTTACTTCCGGTCAGAGCGAATGGATCACTTGATCGGTGCTCGAAGGTACAAGTTTAATCATAGAATCATTCTTCACGCGACAAAGACGAAATCGACGTCCGGCTTGATATTTCGGCATGAGTTGTAACTCTCTTCGAGCATACTCATAATTGAATTTATAGATTTCCCTTTATTTTGAGGTAATAAACCCCGAGACGCGTGAGTTACGTTACTTAAAACGAGCCTGAGTTATTATCCGCTAACACCAAGACAATAAAGATGAAATCGATGCTCCAAATGGTTTTCGCATATTCTGTCAAATATTGCTAAGATCATTCGCCCAAATTTGTTTTCGATTTCATCTTATTTCCTGTCAGAGCTAATGGATTATTTGATCGGTGCTCGAAGATACAAGTTTAATCATAGAATCATTCTTTACGCGACAAAGACGAAATCGACGTCCGGTTTGATTTTTCGGCATAAGTTGTAACTCTCTTCGAACATAATTATTATTGAATTGATCGATTTCGCTTTATTTTCAGATAATTAGCCCCGAGACATGTGTGGTACGTTACTGAAAACGAGCTTGGGTCATTATCCGCTAACACCAAGAGAATAAAGATGAAATCGATCCTCCGAACGGTTTTTTCATGTGCTATCAGCCATTGCTACGATCATTCGCCCAAATTCTTTTTCGATTTCATCTTATTTCCGGTCAGAGGGAATGGGTCACTTGACCGGTGCTCGAAGATACGAATTTAATCATAGAATCATTTTTTTCGCGACAAAGACGAAATCGATGTCTGGCTTAATTTTTCGGCATGAGTAGTAACTCTCTTCGAACATACTCATCATTGAATGTATCCACCTTGCTTTATTTTGAGGTAATAAGCCCCGAGACGTGTGAGGTACGTTACGGAAAAGGAGCCTGAGTCATTATCCGCTAACATCGAGCGAATAAAAATGAAATCGATGCTCCGAACGGTTTTCACATATTCTGTCAGACATTGCTGAGATCATTCGCCCAAATTCGTTTTCGATTTCATCTTATTTCCGGTCAGAGCTAATGGATCATTTGATCGTTGCTCGAAGATACAATTTTAATAATAGAATCATTCTTTTCGCGACAAAGACGAAATCGACGTCCGGCTTGATATTTCGGCATGAGTTGTAACTCTCTTCGAGCATACTCATGATTGAATTTATAGATTTCCCGTTATTTTGAGATAATAAACCCCGAGGCGCGTGAGGTACGTTACTGAAACGGAGCCTGAGACATTATCCGCTGACACCAAGATAATACAGATGAAATCGATGCTCCGAACGGTTTTCGCATATTCTGTCAGATATTGCCAAGATCATTCGGCCAATTTCGTTTTCGGTTTCATCGTATTTCCGGTCAGAGCGAATGGATCATCTTACTTCCGGTCAGAGCGAATGGATCACTTGATCGGTGCTCGAAGGTACAAGTTTAATCATAGAATCATTCATTACGCGACAAAGACGAAATCGACGTCCGGCTTGATATTTCGGCATGAGTTGTAACTCTCTTCGAGCATACTCATGATTGAATTTATAGATTTCCCTTTATTTTGAGATAATAAACCCCGAGACGCGTGAGGTACGTTACTGAAACGGAGCCTGAGTCATTATCCGCTGACACCAAGATAATACAGATGAAATCGATGCTCCGAACGGTTTTCGCATATTCTGTCAGATATTGCCAAGATCATTCGGCCAATTTCGTTTTCGGTTTTATCGTATTTCCGGTCAGAGCGAATGGATCATTTGATCGGTGCTCGAAGATACAAGTTTAATCATAGAATTATTATTTACGCGACAAAGACGAAATCGAGGTCCGGCTAGATTTATCGGCATGAGTTGTAACCCTCTTCGAACATATTCATCATTGAATTGATCGATTTCGCTTTATTTTGAAGTAATAAGCCCCGAAACGTGTGAGGTATGTTAGTGGAAAGGAGCCTGAGACATTATCCGCTAACATCAAGCGAATAAAGATGAAATAGACGCTCCGAACGGTTTTCACATATTCTGTCAGACATTGCTGAGATCATTCGCCCAAATTCGTTTTTGATTGCATCTTATTTCCGGTCAGAGCTAATGGTTCATTTGATCGTTGCTCGAAGATACAAGTTTGATAATAGAATCATTCTTTTCGTGACAAAGACGAAATCGATGTCTGGCTTGATTTTTCGACATGAGTTGTAACTCTCTTCGAACATACTCATCATTGAATTTATCGATTTTGCTTTATTTTAAGATAATAAGCTCCGAGACGTGTGAGGTACGCTACTGAAAACGTGCCTCAGTCACTACCCGCTAACATCGAGCGAATAAAGGTGAAATCGATGCTCCGCACAGTCTTCGCATATTCTGTCAGCCATTGCTCAGATCATTCGCCTAAATTCGTTTTCGATTTCATCCTACTTCCGGTCAGAGCTAATGGATGATTTGACCGGCGCTCAAAGACACAAGTTTAATAACAGGATCATTCTTTACACGATAAAGACGAAATCGACGTCCGGCTTGATTTTTCGTCATGAGTGGTAACTCTCTTTGAGCATACTCATAATTGAATTTATCGATTTAATTTTATTTTTCGGTAATAAGCCCCGAGATGTGTGAAGTACGGTAATGAAAGGGAGCCTGAGTCATTATCCGCTGACACCAAGATAATAAAGATGAAATCGATGTTCCGAACGGTTTTTGCATATTCCATCAGATATTGCTAAGATCATTCGCCCAAATTCGTTTTCGATTTCATCTTACTTCCGGTCAGAGCGAATGGATCACTTAATCGGTGCTCGAAGGTACAAGTTTAATCATAGAATCATTCTTCACGCGACAAAGACGAAATCGACGTCCGGCTTGATATTTCGGCATGAGTTGTAACTCTCTTCGAGCATACTCATAATTGAATTTATAGATTTCCCTTTATTTTGCGATAATAAACCCCGAGACACGTGAGGTACGTTACTGAAAACGAGCCTGAGTTATTATCCGCTAACACCAAGACAATTGTTGAATATTATAGTGGTTTATTGGACATGATAATAATGACAGAAAAACACTTGTACAGGGTATATCTTTGACTCTGCTGCCCGGACGAGAGTGAGTGCTTAGCTTGTTGACGAAGACTCATGTAACTCTCGTGAGCTATGCTGGTGGGGGAGCATTGCTTGAACGTGCTCGCGTACTTCGCTATTCTCAACACCTCCCCTCGAAGTCGTGAGCAAACCTACATTATATCCATCATTCCGAGATTACACAAACATTCACGATGTTTCGCGCCGCTTAAACCTTTTGTAAGCACATCAGCCGGCATTCTTTCTGTACACAAATATTTCAAATCTATTATCCCTTTTTCATAAACATCGCGAATAAAATGATGCTTTACATCAACGTGTTTGGTTCTTGGATGATATCCATTACTTTGACCAAGCTTTAACGCGCCTTGATTGTCATTAAAAAGCGCTACACACTCGCACTCCATACCCACTTTAAGTAAGATATCGCGAAGATACACAGCCTCTTTCGTCGCCTCGGAAATAGCTGTATATTCGGCTTCAGTACTGGATTGCGCTGTCGTTCTTTGCTTTCGCGCTTCCCAGGATATCGGCGCTCCCGCTAATACAAACGCGTAACCGGAGTAGGATTTCCTATCGTTCACGTCATTACCCCAATCCGCGTCTACTACCCCGAACAACGGCAACCCTGTTCTCTCGTACACTAATCCAAGGTTAGCTGTCCCTTTCAGATATCGCAATACCCTTTTTGCCGCTTTCCAGTGTTCAATGTCGTAGTTTGTATTAAACTGGCTCAACGAGTTTACCGCATACGCGATATCCGGCCTGGTAGATACTGCTAAAAACATTAATGCACCGATTAAACTTTGATACGGATACTGACGCATCACGTTATTTTTAGCAATATCTGGTTTTCTCAACCTAATGCTTATATCTACAGGCGTCGGTACAGCCTTACACTCTGTCATGCTAAAGCGCTCTAACAATTTTTCTACGTACAACTTCTGGTCGAGGTAAACTCGTTGTTCATTGTCGCGCGAAAATGTTATGCCTAAGCAACGATTTATTTTCCCCAGATCCTTCATTTCAAATTTATTTGATAATTCGCGCTTTACTTCACGTAACCATATATTATCGTTAGTAGCAATAATCATATCATCCACGTAAATCGCTATCAACATTGTAGATTCATTCTTACATGCCATGAAAACGCACGGGTCCTGTGGCAACGCTTCAAAACCGAAACTTTTGAGCGTTTTTATTAATTCTTTATGCCACTGCAATCCCGATTGACGTAAACCATAGAGGGCTTTCTTTAATACACATACACTGTCTTTTCTCGCGTCCAACTCTTGATACCAGCGCTTAGCTGTTTGAATGATTTTCTTGTCGCAAATAACGTTACCGTTAGAACCAATCGCTTCGGCTCAAATCACTTTGTTTAGCACTTCCCGCAACTGCGCTGGCACTTCCATGTGCACTTCCTCTTCTAACTTGCCGTTGAGGTATGCAGTAACGACGTCCATTTGATGGATATCCAGTCCATGTTCCGCTGAGATTGCAGCTAACAGTCTTACCGATGCTGATCTAACGACAGGGGAGAACGTCTCATGAAAATCCTCCCCTGGCCGCTGCGAGCATCCCTTTGCGACGAGTCTGACCTTTTTACACTCATCTTGACCTATGTTTTTCGTGGAAAACACAAATCGACTTCCTATCACTTTGCGATCTTGAGGCCTCGGTGCTATTTCCCATGTACAGTTTTTAATTTGCGCCAAGTATTCGTCTTCCATAGCACATCTCCAGGCGTCAGCATTATTTGTCTGCCTCGCTTCCTCCCACGTGCTTGGTTCTATCGTCGCATAGCTTGATAAGAACACACCATCATCGTCTATTGGTGTTCTTATCCCTTCCTCTTCGGGTTCTTCTTCGGATTCTCCCCCACTTTCTCCGTCGGCTCCAACATCTCCGCTTGCGGGTCTATATTCTTTGCGTGGTCTCCCCACTGACCCGCTGCGAATCAATCTCGGGCGTCCTCTTCCTCTTTTCGGGGGGGCTACTAACGTTTCCCAGGAGACCGTTGCCCCTCTTTTCCTCGTTAATAGTGGTCCAAATTCCTTGTCGTTCTCGACGTGCGTTCTTTTTATTGCAGTGCCGCCCCTCTTTGCACGCAAGAGTATCCTATGCGTCCCTTCTTCCTCACGTTCTCCACCGTCGACATATGGCGGTTTTAGTTGGACCGAAATCTTACTCCCACCACTACACTCTCCATCATCGAGTATCTCCTTGTACTCTCGCCTAAACGCTGGGTTGTTCATAAATTTGACGTCGCGGCTCACGATCACTTTATTGGAGCCTGTCATTTTAACACGGTATGCTTTCGAATGTATGTCATAGCCGACGAATATTCCTTCTTCGGAGCGTGAGTCAAATTTCCCTTTATTTGCACTTTTGTCTCTGGCGTACACTTTCGAACCAAATATTCGCATGTAATCAACGGTAGGAGTTTTCCCCTTCCACATTGTAAATGGAATGAGTCCTTTCAATGCGGTCGTTGGGCAGCGATTACGGATGTAACACGCGGTATTAATCGCCTCAGCCCAAAATTCGGGGGGACTCTCAGCTTCGCGCATCATACACCGTGCCATCTCAACTAAGGTTCGGTTTTTCCTCTCAGCGATTCCGTTTTGCTGAGGCGTATGTGGGACGGTTAGCCTTCTTTTGATTCCATTTTTTCTCAAAAAATCATCAAATTCACCATTCACATATTCGCGCCCATTGTCTGACTGTAAAGCTTTAATGTTCTTCCCGGTGAAATTTTCCACTTCTGCTTTATAGTCTTTAAATACGCTAAAGATGTCACCTTTATTCTTCACAAAAAATACCTCACACCAGCGCGATCTATCGTCGATGAACGTGACGAAATAACGTTTACCCGAAAATGACGGATGCCGCATAGGGCCGCAAACATCCGTATGCACAATTTCAAGCAAATCTTGCGTACGATTTTCACTCCCTTTTGGGAAAGAACTGCAAGTCAGCTTTTCTTTTGCACAAATGTCACATTCCGATAGTTTTTCCTCGCGTTTAATGTCCAGACCGTATACTAGGCCGCTCGAGGCCATTGCTTTTAAATCACGTTCGTTCACGTGACCTAACCGACTGTGCCAATTGTCGATTTTACTCTTCGTTATCTCGACGTTCCGCGCACTGTCTTGACACATTCTCACATGGTATAGGTTACCTACACGGTCTGCGCGCATATGCATTTGGTTTTGTTCATCAATTACTATCGCGTCATTCTTTCGGAACCTTACTTCGTACCCGCAGTCCGTCATTTTTGACACTGATAATAAATTTGTCCGTAAGTCCGATACGTAGAACACTTTTTCAATATCTACTTGGCGCTCTTCGCTGCCTGTGTCTACTGACATACTCACTTTCCCCACTCCAGTGATTTGCGTACTCTCACTGTTCGCTAGGCTCAATTCGCTCTCTACTCTCGCAAATCTCTGGAACATATTCTTTTCATTGCACATGTGCGCCGTGCACCCGCTATCGATGCACCAAACTGACCTCTTTTCTTGACTTAACATCACCTCTTCGGTGGTAGTCAGCATTGCCGTCAAATTACTTCGGTGCTTCTTATCTGTGTCTTCATTTGAATTATTCGGTTGCTGTACGCTTTGTTTTGGTTTTCTTTCGGCCTTGGCTCTACATTTATTCGCAAAATGCCCATAGCGACCGCACCGATAGCACTCGCCTCTATATTTATGTCTTTGTCCTTCGTCTTCGTGTTTCTTCTGTGTGTGATTATTATTACGTTTCACAAACATCGCTCCATGCTCGGTTTCCTTCGATTTCCTGCCCTCATAATCCTCGACGATCTTGACCTTCAACACGTCGGTTGTTGGCAAGTCATCCCGTGATTCCATAGCCGTTCGAAACATCGAGAACGAATCAGGTAGACTGTACAAAAGTAAGATGGCGAGTAATTCGTCTATTACCACTAATCCAATTTCCTTGAGCTTCTTTACGGCATCAAAGAATTCCGCGATATGCTTCCGTAGGTCCTCATCCTCCCGCATGCGAGTTAACACCAATTTTTTTAGCAGTGACGCTTTTCGCGCCGGTCCACTCGATTGGTACAAGGCCTGTAATTTATCCCAGATAGCTTTAGCAGATCCCAGGCCATCCAACGCTAATAGCTCGCTCGCGCTTACAGCCAACAAGATGTCGGACTCGGCCTTCCCGTCCATCTTGATCCACTCATCATATTTTTCATGTGTGGCAGCTGGCCTCGGTATGGTACCTGACACATATTCCCATAGGTCGTTCTTCTTCAGTATCGCCCTCATGTGAATTTTCCACGTGTCATAATTGTCGCCAACAAGCGGATCAATTTTTATCGTCGCAGACATCTTATCTCTGTGAGAGACCCCCTTTTTTTTCAGCCCGAATTGCCGCTGAGGGTAAAACCCGATAGTCTTCCCGCTATAAGACACGCACGATTTATCGTCAACATTTACCCACGACTTTTTCAGTCTCAATAACCTTATTTTCTTAATCACGATTCATTATTATCAGCACTGGGCCCATAACCTGTTGAATATTATAGTGGTTTATTGGACATGATAATAATGACAGAAAAACACTTGTACAGGGTATATCTTTGACTCTGCTGCCCGGACGAGAGTGAGTGCTTAGCTTGTTGACGAAGACTCATGTAACTCTCGTGAGCTATGCTGGTGGGGGAGCATTGCTTGAACGTGCTCGCGTACTTCGCTATTCTCAACAACAATAAAGATGAAATCGATGCTCCGAACGGTTTTCGCATATTCTGTCAAATTTGTTTTCGATTTCATCTTATTTCCTGTTCGAGCTAATGGATTATTTGATCGGTGCTCGAAGATATAAGTTTAATATTGTAATCATTATTTTCGCGACAAAGACGAAATCGACGTCCGGCTTGATTTTTCGTCATGAGTGGTAACTCTCTTCGAGCATAATCATAATTGAATTTATTGATTTCATTTTATTTTGAGGTAATAAGCCCCGAGACGTGTGAGGTGCGGTAATGAAAGGGAGCCTGAGTCATTATCCGCTGACACCAAGATAATACAGATGAAATCGATGCTCCGAACGGTTTTCGCATATTCTGTCAGATATTGCCAAGATTATTCGGCCAAGTTCGTTTTCCATTTCATCTTATTTCCGGTCAGAGCGAATGGATCATTTGATGGGTGCTCGAAGATACAAGTTTAATCATAGAATCATTATTAACGCGACAAAGACAAAATCAACGTCCGGCTTGATTTATCGGCATGAGTTATAACCCTCTGCGAACATATTCATCATGGAATTGATCGATTTCGCTTTATTTTGAGATAATTAGCCCCGAGACGTGTGAAGTACGTTACTGAAAACGAGCTTGAGTCATTATCCGCTAACACCAAGAGAATAAAGATAAAATCGATCCTCCGAACGGTTTTTGCATATGCTATGAGTCATTCCTACGATCATTCGCCCAAATTCTTTTTCGATTTCATCTTATTTCCGGTCAGAGCTAATGGATCATTTGATCGTTGCTCGAAGATACAATTTTAATAATAGAATCATTCTTTTCGCGACAAAGACGAAATCGATGTCTGGCTTGATTTTTCGGCATGAGTTGTAACTCTCTTCGAACATACTCATCATTGAATTGATCGATTTCGCTTTATTTTCAGATAATTAGCCCCGAGACATGTGTGGTACGTTACTGAAAACGAGCTTGGGTCATTATCCGCTAACACCAAGAGAATAAAGATGAAATCGATCCTCCGAACGGTTTTTTCATGTGCTATCAGCCATTGCTACGATCATTCGCCCAAATTCTTTTTCGATTTCATCTTATTTCCGGTCAGAGGGAATGGGTCACTTGACCGGTGCTCGAAGATACGAATTTAATCATAGAATCATTTTTTTCGCGACAAAGACGAAATCGATGTCTGGCCTAATTTTTCGGCATGAGTAGTAACTCTCTTCGAACATACTCATCAATGAATGTATCCACCTTGCTTTATTTTGAGGTAATAAGCCCCGAGACGTGTGAGGTACGTTACGGAAAAGGAGCCTGAGTCATTATCCGCTAACATCGAGCGAATAAAAATGAAATCGATGCTCCGAACGGTTTTCACATATTCTGTCAGACATTGCTGAGATCATTCGCCCAAATTCGTTTTCGATTTCATCTTATTTCCGGTCAGAGCTAATGGATCATTCGATCGTTGCTCGAAGATACAATTTTAATAATAGAATCATTCTTTTCGCGACAAAGACGAAATCGACGTCCGGCTTGATATTTCGGCATGAGTTGTAACTCTCTTCGAGCATACTCATGATTGAATTTATAGATTTCCCGTTATTTTGAGATAATAAACCCCGAGGCGCGTGAGGTACGTTACTGAAACGGAGCCTGAGACATTATCCGCTGACACCAAGATAATACAGATGAAATCGATGCTCCGAACGGTTTTCGCATATTCTGTCAGATATTGCCAAGATCATTCGGCCAATTTCGTTTTCGGTTTCATCGTATTTCCGGTCAGAGCGAATGGATCATCTTACTTCCGGTCAGAGCGAATGGATCACTTGATCGGTGCTCGAAGGTACAAGTTTAATCATAGAATCATTCATTACGCGACAAAGACGAAATCGACGTCCGGCTTGATATTTCGGCATGAGTTGTAACTCTCTTCGAGCATACTCATGATTGAATTTATAGATTTCCCTTTATTTTGAGATAATAAACCCCGAGACGCGTGAGGTACGTTACTGAAACGGAGCCTGAGTCATTATCCGCTGACACCAAGATAATACAGATGAAATCGATGCTCCGAACGGTTTTCGCATATTCTGTCAGATATTGCCAAGATCATTCGGCCAATTTCGTTTTCGGTTTTATCGTATTTCCGGTCAGAGCGAATGGATCATTTGATCGGTGCTCGAAGATACAAGTTTAATCATAGAATTATTCTTTACGCGACAAAGACGAAATCGAGGTCCGGCTAGATTTATCGGCATGAGTTGTAACCCTCTTCGAACATATTCATCATTGAATTGATCGATTTCGCTTTATTTTGAAGTAATAAGCCCCGAAACGTGTGAGGTATGTTAGTGGAAAGGAGCCTGAGACATTATCCGCTAACATCAAGCGAATAAAGATGAAATAGACGCTCCGAACGGTTTTCACATATTCTGTCAGACATTGCTGAGATCATTCGCCCAAATTCGTTTTTGATTTCATCTTATTTCCGGTCAGAGCTAATGGTTCATTTGATCGTTGCTCGAAGATACAAGTTTGATAATAGAATCATTCTTTTCGCGACAAAGACGAAATCGATGTCTGGCTTGATTTTTCGACATGAGTTGTAACTCTCTTCGAACATACTCATCATTGAATTTATCGATTTTGCTTTATTTTAAGATAATAAGCTCCGAGACGTGTGAGGTACGCTACTGAAAACGTGCCTCAGTCACTACCCGCTAACATCGAGCGAATAAAGGTGAAATCGATGCTCCGCACAGTCTTCGCATATTCTGTCAGCCATTGCTCAGATCATTCGCCTAAATTCGTTTTCGATTTCATCCTACTTCCGGTCAGAGCTAATGGATGATTTGACCGGCGCTCAAAGACACAAGTTTAATAACAGGATCATTCTTTACACGATAAAGACGAAATCGACGTCCGGCTTGATTTTTCGTCATGAGTGGTAACTCTCTTTGAGCATACTCATAATTGAATTTATCGATTTAATTTTATTTTTCGGTAATAAGCCCCGAGATGTGTGAGGTACGGCAATGAAAGGGAGCCTGAGTCATTATCCGCTGACACCAAGATAATAAAGATGAAATCGATGTTCCGAACGGTTTTTGCATATTCCATCAGATATTGCTAAGATCATTCGCCCAAATTCGTTTTCGATTTCATCTTACTTCCGGTCAGAGCGAATGGATCACTTAATCGGTGCTCGAAGGTACAAGTTTAATCATAGAATCATTCTTCACGCGACAAAGACGAAATCGACGTCCGGCTTGATATTTCGGCATGAGTTGTAACTCTCTTCGAGCATACTCATAATTGAATTTATAGATTTCCCTTTATTTTGAGATAATAAACCCCGAGACACGTGAGGTACGTTACTGAAAACGAGCCTGAGTTATTATCCGCTAACACCAAGACAATAAAGATGAAATCGATGCTCCGAACGGTTTTCGCATATTCTGTCAGATATTGCTAAGATCATTCGCCCAAATTTGTTTTCGATTTCATCTTATTTCCTGTTCGAGCTAATGGATTATTTGATCGGTGCTCGAAGATATAAGTTTAATATTGTAATCATTATTGTCGCGACAAAGACGAAATCGACGTCCGGCTTGATTTTTCGTCATGAGTGGTAACTCTCTTCGAGCATAATCATAATTGAATTTATTGATTTCATTTTATTTTGAGGTAATAAGCCCCGAGACGTGTGAGGTGCGGTAATGAAAGGGAGCCTGAGTCATTATCCGCTGACACCAAGATAATACAGATGAAATCGATGCTCCGAACGGTTTTCGCATATTCTGTCAGATATTGCCAAGATTATTCGGCCAAGTTCGTTTTCCATTTCATCTTATTTCCGGTCAGAGCGAATGGATCATTTGATCGGTGCTCGAAGATACAAGTTTAATCATAGAATCATTATTAACGCGACAAAGACAAAATCAACGTCCGGCTTGATTTATCGGCATGAGTTATAACCCTCTGCGAACATATTCATCATGGAATTGATCGATTTCGCTTTATTTTGAGATAATTAGCCCCGAGACGTGTGAAGTACGTTACTGAAAACGAGCTTGAGTCATTATCCGCTAACACCAAGAGAATAAAGATAAAATCGATCCTCCGAACGGTTTTTGCATATGCTATGAGTCATTCCTACGATCATTCGCCCAAATTCTTTTTCGATTTCATCTTATTTCCGGTCAGAGCTAATGGATCATTTGATCGTTGCTCGAAGATACAATTTTAATAATAGAATCATTCTTTTCGCGACAAAGACGAAATCGATGTCTGGCTTGATTTTTCGGCATGAGTTGTAACTCTCTTCGAACATACTCATCATTGAATTTATCGATTTTGCTTTATTTTGAGATAATAAGCCCCGAGACGTGTGAGGTACGTTACTGAAAACGGGCCTCAGTCATTATCCGCTAACATCTAGCGAATAAAGATGAAATCGATGCTCCGAACAGTTTTCGTATATTCTGTCAGCCATTGCTCAGATCATTCGCCTTAATTCGTTTTCGATTTCATCTTACTTCCGGTCAGAGCTAATGGATGATTTGACCGGCGCTCAAAGATACGAGTAGGATTTTTCTTTACGCGACAAAGACGAAATCGACGTCCGGCTTGATTTTTCGGCATGAGTGGTAAGTCTCTTCGAACATACTCATCATTGAATTTATCGATTTCATTTTTTTTCTACATCGAGCATCGATCAAATGATTCATTCGCTCTGACCGGAAATAAGATGAAATCGATAACGTACCTCAACGTACCTCACGCTAATGACCTCAAAATAAAGCAAAATCAATCATTTCAATGATGAATATGTTCGAAGAGTCACAGCTCATGCCGAAAAATCAAGCCAGACGTCGAATTCGTCTTTGTCGCGGAAATAATGATTCTATGATTATACTTGTATCTTCGAGCACCGGTCAAGTGATCCATTCGCTGTGACTAGAAGTGAGATGAAATAAAAAACGGATTTGAGAGAATGATCTCAGCAATGTCGTCTTTATTCTCTTGGTGTTAGCGGATAATGACTCAAGCTCGTCTTCAGTAACGTACCTCACACGTCTCGGGGCTAATTATCTCAAAATAAAGGGAAATCGATCAATTCAATAATGATTATGTTCGAAGAGAGTTGCAACTTATGCCGAAAAATCAAACCGGACGTCGATTTCGTCTTCGTGGCGTAAAGAATGATTCTATGATTAAACTTGTATCTTCGAGCACCGATCAAGTGATCCATTCGCTCTGACCAGAAGTGAGATGAAATAAAAAACGGATTTGAGCGAATGATCTTAGCAACATCTGATAGAATATGTGAAAACCGTTTGGAGCATCGATGACATCTTTATTATCTTGGTGTCAGCGGATAATGACTCAGGCTCCGTTTCATTAACGCACCTTACACGTCTCGGGGCTTATTACCTCAAAATAAAATGAAATCGATAAGTTCAATGGTGAGTATGTTCGAAGAGGGTTACAACTCATGCCGACCAATCAAGCCAGACGTCGTTTTCGTCTGTGTCGCGTAAATAATGGTCCTATTATTCATCTTGTATCTTTGAGCGCCGGTCAAACCATCCATTAGCTCTGATCGGAAATAAAATGAAATCAAAAACGAATTTGGGCGAATAATCTTAGCAATATCTGACAGAATATGCGAAAACCGTTCGGAGCATCGATTTCGTCTTCAGTCGCTTGATGTTAGCGGATAATGACTCAGGCTCCTTTTCCGTAACGTACCTCCTACGTCTCGGGTCATATTACGACAAAATAAAGGAGACTCGATAAATTCAATGATAAGTATGTTCGAAGAGAGTTACAACCTCATACCGAAAAATTAAGCCAGACGTCGATTTAGTCTTTGTCGCAAAAATAATGATTCGATTATTAGACTTGTAATTTTGAGCAACGGTCAAATGATCCATTAGCTTTGACCGGAAATAAGATAAAATCGAAAACGAATTTGGGCGAATGATCTCATAAATGTCTGACAGAATATGCGAAAACTGTTCGGAGCATCGATTTCACTTGATTCGCTTGATGTTAGCGGATAACGACTCAGGCTCCTTTTTAGTAACATACCTCAAACGTCTCGGAGCTCATTACTTCAAAATAAAGCGAAATCGATAAATTCAATAATGAATATGTTCGAAGAGGGTTACACCTCATGCCGAAAAATCAAGCTGGACGTCGATTTCGTCTTTGCCGCGTAAAGAATGATTCTGTGATTAAACTTGTATTTTCGAGCAACAATCAAATGATCCATTCGCTCTGACCAGAAATAAGATGAAATCAAAAACGAATTTGGCCGAATGATCTTGGCAATATCTGTCAGAATAAGAGAAAACCATTCAGAGCATCGTTTTCGTCTTTATTCAATTGATGTTAGCGGATAACGACTCAGGCTCCTTTTCAGTAACGTACCTCACACGTCTCGGGGCTCATCACCGGAAAATTAAGCGAAATCGATAAAATCAATTATGAGTATGTTCGATGAGAGTTGCAGCTCATGCCGAAAAATCTAGCCAGACGTCGATTTCGTCTTTGTCGCGTGAAGAATGATACTACGATTCAACTTGTATCTTCGCACAGAAGAGAACAATTTCGCACACAGAGGAAAATTTACAAATGGGATTTTTTTTGTCATTTTCCTCACAACTTCACATCGAATACTTCACTTCTTAGCTTACCCTTCCTTGACACACTTACATTTGGCCAGGACTTTGACACACTGGGTAATTTTGACCCGGGTAGTACTTCATCCACCTGCCCTTAACAACTCATCGGTCGGTTCTTATTGAAACTAATTCGGGATACACTTTAAACAATTCTTCATACGTCTGCGTAATTAAAATTCGTAAAATGTAAAATTGACTTGCTCTTAAAAATGATGGAAAACTTTCGTTTATGGAAAAGTGAGCATTTTATTTCAAATCTGTCCTCGTCAACATTATCCATTGTGTCAAGGGAGATTTAACAAATCTCGAAAAAAAGGTTTTTTTTCCGAGACGACAAAAATGCCGCATTTGAAAGCTATTTCTATTTGAAAAGGGTTTCAACATGTGCAACTGTTTTTCCAGTTATACCGCTAGCGTATGACCGTTTACAGTGCTCTTCCATGGACATGAGTTTCATTAAAATCGAAGGCGGGCACTAAAGCGGCGTTCCTTGTTAGAATCGACGAGAGGGAATGAACGGAAAAACAAAAGTATGCGCAAAAATGAAAGAGGACGAGAGAGAAGATAGATATTTATTAATGAGCGATAGGCGATTGGAGACGCTCATTAAATAATAGAGTACGAAAGTGCCACAAATGGGGATCGACGACATTCGAAAAAAACAAGTCACGCTCAGTCGCGCGGCTCGGCTCACGCTCTGAACTTGCGTACCCAAGATGACAGAAAATAATAGCAGACAATACGCGAAACGTCAAATTGGCCGGGCAAGCAAGACATATGCCTATCTAGCTTGCCGTCACCTGCTGCGTTTCTCGCGCTCAGACCGCGCCCTCGAGTGGCGTCGTCGTCAAGGGCAGACTGCAGCCCTACAACAATCCTTCGAGCGCCAAAATTGGAATCGCTCCCATTCAAAAACTATTAGACGGAGACAAAAAAAGCCTTGACAGTTATGCTCGTGGCACCCCGCTGAACCCGCCAGTTCCGGGTATACAGGTTATTATGAATCACCCTGTGTATATATTGCAAGCAGGGTGTAGTTCGACTCGTGCCGTTCGAGAAAGCGGTGGCGTTGCTGTGCCTGTTGCGCTAGAGTGATAAACAATTCACAAAACGGCGTATGTGTTATGTTTACGACATGAGCCAACGACTTTATTTTATTCAATGAAAGACAATGGGCGAGTGTGGAAGAATTGGGGTAAAAAGTCACCCGAAAATTCGGCCGTAAATTATGAGATCCCGAGATTGAGTGGACAAATCGAAAAATAGCCCGAACAAAATCGATAGGAAAAAATCACATTACATTGGTAAACTGTCATTAGATTTTTTATTTGTTGCCGCGTTTTCGCGTAATATCGGAACAAAGTTAAGGTAGTACGTGCACGACCCTCGTCATTAAAAACAAATGTGATTTTTTTATATACTGTAGTATACACATACAGAATGAAGTCCGCGAAAGTTTCGCCTTACCGACTAAATACAATAGTAATTAATTTACGAAATCAATGCATTTAACTCGCACCATATAGGGAATCCGTGCGGATCGTACTTCGAGACGGAAATAATAATAGTTCCCGATTAGATCAGAGCTATGCAAATAGCGATAGACAACAAGAAAACTGTCGCGGTCACGTATGTTCCATAACAAATATAGGTTACCGAACATTTCAAGCAGATGTTATCGATTGAACTGACCAATTTTGTCGTTCGCTCGCCGCGACCGACATGGCAGGAGAGATGGCGTAGATTTGGCAACGCCGCGTGTTGTCAGCTGTGCTCGTATGCGGGAGGCCGAATCGAGCCGGTCAATTTGAATGCGACGACAAAAATTGCAGGTTCTTCACCCGAGACATTTGCTCATTAACAATAAATAATTATGGATTGAATATTATATAATTAAGTTGTAATGTATTTTTTATCTTTGCGAGGCTTTTTCTGTACTCCATATTGCCATTGAAGATTGTATCACGTCTGTTTTTTTTCGATTTTCTGCTAAATTTGAATGGGGGGAAAAAAGGAAAAAGGTTTGCAGATATAATAAGTCGTCGTTGAACATTTCTATTGCAGCATATATTCGTACATTTATATTACAGCATTTATTTAACAAGGCGTAGAGTCTATCTTCATCATATTAATTTTTAATGTTTTTAACAAGGCTCAAAGTCGAAAATAATGTCTATAAACTCTCTTAAAGTCATTACAGTTTTTTTTGTGGAATGTGCGTTTTTTCAATATGAGCTACGATCACGTTGAGGATTCGATTATTTTTCGTAACTCTCGGTCTCCCTCTGACGTCTTCGCCGAGGAGAATTCGAATCCCTTCAGCTCCTGAATTTGCATAAGCAGTTTCTAGAAGCTGCATGGTGATCCCAGCTTTTGCTAATTTACCTAGCATGCCAGCTGATACAGAGTCTTTCATTGCAACTAGCGATTCCTTGTTTCGGGCGTGTGCAACGGCCATCTTCGCTTCATCTAATATTTCTCGGGTCGCTTTCGCCTTACTCCTAATTACATATTCGCTTAATCCACTACACGATACTAGTTTGCTTAAGATTGACACGTCGTTAACAGCGTTGTGGGCAACCTCTGCGGCACTAGAGCCTAACAGATCTTCAGCGAGAGCGGTTTGACTGTAACCTTTCTTTTCTTTCTTGCGATTCGGAAGGTGATCGCGAAAGATAATCAGGGTATCATCAAACCCTTTCACGATAGATCGGAATTCGTCTAGAAGCCCGTACTCTTCCATGCAACCATGCTTCCATGCATATCATCGGCGCATCAAACCTATAGTACAGATCATGACACTATGAAAATTATGATATAGCGCAAATGTGAAACCACGAGATAAGACGATCTTTTTTTCTCGACCTAGAAATCCTGTTAAATAGTCAGCATAAACGATTATTCGAGGTTCAATATTTAGTACAATTCTTAATAAACGGTCAAGCATTACCTAAAGCCATTGTGAGCGACTAGAATTATACCATTTCTGATGCTGCGTAGATACTCGATGAAATTTTGTAGCGCCATTTGGGGCGACGTTGTATTCACTCGAGCATTATTTAAGTACAGCTCACCCCCGCACACTTGGAGTCCTGTGATTGCCGCTGCGCTACTCGATATACCTCTTGACGGTACTATGTACGCATTGAAAACGTCATTGTTATGAATAGCAGCGATTTGGCATATTTCTGCCATCTTCGAGAGTCCAGTGGTCTCCAGATCGAATATTACCAGAGCGTTATCTTCAAAACCAGTCTGACGTTGCGAATCATCACCTGGAAAAGAGAAGTATTTTTCCTCTTGATTTTTCATGCAAAAGTTTTTAAAATACGTTTCGTTGTATTCGTAGTACGTGATGTAATACGTACGCGAACCGGAAGTTTCATCTAGGAGTTCGGAAACGCAGGTTAATCCGCTCTCGGTTTCGTAAGTGATCCCTTCACGCCGCCGAGCCGAAGCTCGTTTCATCGACCGTTCATTTTTGTGAAATAGGGGTCGTTTTTTCATCTCAACCGTCCTTGATTTTTCGATCTTCGATCTTCGTGTTAGTTCTTTTTTCTCGCGAAATTGCCTCGCTATACTACTGGGGGACAGGCCCAATATCTCGTTCAACTCGTCAATGTAAATAACTCCGTTGTTTTTTTGACATACCGATGCCGCGACTCGAAAATACAACGATTCAGAACCAGCGTAGAACTTCGATTTGGGAGCTTTACTTGCTACGGTGTGATTGAAAGACTCATTGGCCTGGCTCGGAGCGCAAGGTGCTAATTTTGCCGAATTTTGAGCAAAACGCGCAAATGTTGCAGTTAGCGTATCACGGAGTCCAGGGTCAGTAAGCGGTTGACCTTTTGGAAGCCCTTTGTGCTCGTAGTTTTGTCCCAACGTTTTATAACCGCACCAATCCCTGCAGTTATCGTGTTCGCCATAAGCGTAACAAACAATATTTTTTATTGCCGATGCCACGGCCGTGGGATCACCGTGATTTTGTTTCAACGCAGAACTGAAGCAGCGCGAAAGATATCCGATAACTTTGACCGGCAAATGTAAACCATACAGGGCATTGTTTAGAGCTTTCGACACGTGATTGAGATCAGACCATTTCTCGATTTTCGTCGTTGATTCTCGTCGTACAGCCGCAATCGTTGATGAGTCGTCGTCTCCTATGAGTACCGTAACCCTGGCGTTTTCGGCTTTTAACATTTCATTATTTACGATCGTTTCTACAGCCATGTGCGGCTCCACAGATTTCGTGGTCCCATTGAAATTGTCCCTCGCAAATCGCGCTCGCTCGACAGGCGAACGGAGCGAGGTTTTCCGTCCGATCGAGCTCGACATATATGTGTGGCCGTACTGCGGATTGGAAATGCATTAAATGAATTTCAAAGTGAAAAACATGGATCGAGATCATTGTTTTCTTTCGGTTGCCCGTTTATGCCGAAAATGCGGGTTAAAAAAATTAACGACGAACCGCGTTGAAAAATAAAACGCCGAAACGACCGTGGAAGGTTCAAAAAGAAATCTTGAGCCTTTGCCGCGATCGTTTCTACATTTTTTTTTCAACAGTAAACATTATGGATAAGTGTGTATCATAAATATTTTTTTATCTGCAATGAGTGTCGTGGCTGAGTTCGCAGCGTGACGGATTAACGATGCTTACGGTTCGGGTTCAATCCCCGGTGAACCAACTTTTTTTTTTCTTTTCATATTCAGAAAATTTCGAACTTTCGCTTTAGCTATTCTCACCTTTTCAGGCATTATGTATGATATTTAATTCGTATATGCTTTATAAAAAAGAACAAGACATTGCTACCGGGGAAGTGCAACCAGATCGCGCGTAAAAGTTACCCCCTCTCTAGTCTCTTACGCGCCCATCACACAATCATAGTAGCGCGTGTCCGTGAGCGAGCGACGCTTGGACATCTTCGGAAAGAGCCGAACACGGCCGAAGTTTCCCGACCGCGCCTTCGGCAGCTACACCAATACATGGACGCTGAGCACGTTCATGTGCGGCCAAGCCGAAACGAAGGCTTCGAGGGAAAAAGCAATCTGAGCACGACTCGCGCGTGACGTCACCCAACATCACACGCGAGGCTTTTAGATGATTTCAATGCTTATTTAGCTCTTGATTTTCTGCGTTATTAATGTATACAAAAAAATGTATCGCGCACTCTGATCGCTTATTTTTTTAGTTTATACGTTAATTTAAATATAATAATAAATCTAAATTACAACTTATTTATCTTATATAAAATTGTTTACGCTTTACTCACACCCGTCCTTATGCCAAATAAATTATAATTCATAAAAGTAAGCCCAGAAGCGCAGAAGAAGTAAAAGTAAGTACCAGAAAGTGCACATATTCCAGAAAGTGTTATACCAGAAAGTGCCCAGTTTGTAGCGTTCCTGGATTCGGTACGCAGGGGGCCCGTAGTGCAAATTTTTCTCCAAATTTTTCATAATTTCTCATATTTTAGTCATATTTGAGATTTTCGGAGAAAAAATGATTTAAAACAGATTCAAGTTCTGGTGTATTTCCCAAAAACACATTTTTTTTCACTGAAAATTCATGATTTCTCATTTTTTTCCCGGAAATTTCTCTTTTTCCTATGACCTGAGTGAACGGCTGCGGAGATATTCAGAGAAAAGTTAAAGATAAAAAGCAATGAGATTTTCGTAAAAACAACTGATTATTATTTTTTTTCCGGAAATTTTCCTTTTTCCTATTACGTGAGTAAACGGCTGCGAAGATATTCGGAGAAAAGTTATAGATGAAAAAAATTAGATTTTCGTAAAAAAAACTTATTACATTTTTTTATCCCTCATAATTCTGAGAAATAATGAATTTCCGAAATTTTTGCAAACATTATTTTCCTTAAGGGGTAACACCACTGTAACGGCCTGCCACGAATCGTTTTAGACAAATAATACTTGGGGTAATTATTAAGCATATATTGAAGTATATTGCAAAAAAAATTTATGGGAAAATATTACAAAATGGCGACACTGCAGTAAATTCTTCCGAGGCATGTTGAACTTAAGGTGCTCTGCGGCACTCAGTATAACTTGTGCCAATTTTAATCTGGATAAAATAATTTTTTTTTTATCAAATGTAGATGAGCGTAGCTAGTGAACAACGTAGGGGATTTTAGAAATATTGATTTTTGAGTAATTGCCGGGTATTTGACTAAAAATGTTCAATTTTTTTTAAGCAGTTATTTGTTAATAAATATTGTTTTAATTAACTTATCGAAAATCCCCTACGTGGTTCAGTAGCTACACTCATGTAGACTTAATAAAACAAAATTCTTTTTTTTTAGATTAAAATTGGCACAGTTATACTGCCCCGACTAGAAATTTTGATCCGGCAGCCTGAAGACTGATCCGGCCGCTGTCAGGCTGCGGTCCGTAATACCGTAGGACTGCACGTCTGATCAGTGCCGCAAGTCCCCCGAACCAGTGGAAACTTAGTCCTGGCATAAATAGGCACCCTGAACAGGGCAAAGTACGGTAGCCTGTATGTCGCCATGGCACGCCAGATCTGTGCCAGATGTCGGTCGGATCAGTGCAGCCGTAGTTGGCGAATCAAGATTTTGAGGTTAGGTTTCATTGACGTCTGCGATATAAACCGCATGAATTCGAATAATCTACACTCTGCGAGCAGGTAATAAACATGGACTAATTGCTTATATACAAACGAACTGAAGCGATATTATTTAATAATACATCATTTAAACTATTTTTAATGGCAAAACTAAAAATGACTGATTAGTATATATATATATAAATGTATATAAGTAATATACAAACAAGAATAAAAGTGAATTTACTATTCTTGTCGAAATTACATGCGTGTGAGTAGTTTTCACAGCCTAATACGCGATACTCACATCATCCACACGCTTTTTGGACTGAAAAACGCATATAGATCAAGTGTGTATCGCGTCGTCTACGCGCAGAAAATACGCAGTGTGCATAGGCCCTAATTGGGCAAAAAAAATTAGCGATAAAAACATAATTATTGTTGCATTGCAATGATGCAACCTTCAACATCATACAAAAATTATTGACATTCTCTAGAATATAATTAGACTGATAAATATAGGAAAGAAAATAAGAAAGTTTACACAAGTGTTAGGATGGCCAAATAGGCAGCGCGCTCGGTTTTAGCATAAGAAGGCATCCCGGTTCAATCCCGAGGGTAGGTAAAAACTTTAACGAGGCAAGAATACGTTTTAATTCAATTATCATATAGGAACTAGGCAGGATTATATAGGCAGGAATAAGGTATATGGAAATAAAAAATACTAACGGAATTTTTTGTTTCCATAATTTTTGGATTGTTTTTATTTGTCATTTCAGGCATAGATACGGCAGCCGGATCAGAACCTGCAAAGGTATACTGTTCAGGTCCGTATCCGGCATCCGCATCAGGGCCGTAGGCAAAAAGCGTTTCACGCCTGTTAAAGCCCTGATATGGCGGCCTGTAAAGTGCCGTGGCACGGAATGCGGCATGCCGGATACGGCCCTAGTCTGCCCCGTAGCAAAATTTCTAGTGGGGGCGTGCCGCAGAGGTTCGACATGCTTCGTAAGAATTGGTGCAGTGTCGCCATTTTGTAATATTTTCGGATGAAAAATTTATAGCAATATACTCAAATATATGCTCAATAAATACCGCAAGTAATATTTGTTTATCACATTTTCTTTCGCCAAAAAAAATATCAAAAAGTACGCTTCCTGTAAGGCCATTACAGTGGTGTTACTCCTTAAAGTCTTCATATAATTTCCAAGATTTTCCCGTGATTGTAATCAAAATGATGGAATATTCGGAAAAATTCGAAAAAATCGGAAAAATTTTCCGGAAAAAATCGGAGTTTTTCGGAAAAAAAATTGCACTAGGGGCGCGGGATCGTTCACCGCGCGCAGTGCTTTTTTTAAAATTATTATTACTATTAATTCTTATTTGATTAGTTATTTTTATTAGTTATCATTATTATTTTAATTAGTTATCTTTTAGTGTCGAAAAATTTCCCAGTTTTTTTATTTGCGGCATCAATTTTGGGCGTCTGCGAAAAGCCACGAAAAAATTAGCACCGATTTCCAACTTCCGGAACCCACCCTTAGGAGGGAGTGAAAGTCGAATGAAAATCGTATTTTCGCCGGTGAAGGATTTCCCATTTTTTTCATTTGCGCTGATTGTTCCTAATACCGAAAGAGACCCACAAAAAATTTGGGCACGTTTTTCAACTTTCGGAAGCCGCCCTTAACGGGGGTGGGAGAGGGGGTGAAATTCGAATAAAAATCGTATTTCCGGCGATAAAGAGATTCCCAGTTTTTTTTTTTATTTGCGCCGATCGTTCTTAGTACCTAACGAAAGCCACAAAAAAAATTGGCAACAATTTCCAACGTCCGGAGCCCACCCTTATGGGGGAGTGAAAGTCGAATGAAAATCGTATTTTCGCCGGTGAAGGATTTTCCAGTTTTTTTATTTGCCCTGATTGTTCCTAATACCTGAAGAGACCCACGAAAAAATTGGGAACGATTTTTAACTTTCGGAAGCGGCCCTTATCGGGGGTGGGAGAGGGGGTGAAATTCGAATAAAAATTGTATTTCCGGCGATAAAGGGATTCCCAGTTTTTTGTTTGCGCCGATCGTTCCTAGTACCTTACGAAAGCCACAAAAAAATTGGCAACGATTTCCAACTTCCGGAACCCGCCCTTATCGGCGGCGGGAGAGGGAGTGAAATTCGAATAAAAATTGTATTTCCGGAGATAAAGGGATTCCCAGTTTTTTCATTTGCCCCGATCATTCCTAGTACCCAACAAAAGCCACAAAAAAATTAGAAACGATTTTCAACTTTCGGAACCCGCGCTTATCGCGGGTGAGAGAGGGGGTGAAATTCGAATAAAAATTGTATTTCCGGCGATAAAGGGATTCCCAGTTTTTTTTGCGCCGATTGTTCCTAGTACCTAACGAAAGTCACAAAAAAATTGTCAACGATTTCCAACTTCCGGAACCCACCCCTATGGGCGCATCATGAGTAGTAGGACTATACCGATTCTGACGCAAGGGGAGGTGGTGTGTCAAGAGTGGGGAAGCCAAGGTGGCGCTACGGTCGAGGGGAGGTTACCGGGGCGCGTGTGACGTCACAGAGGGGCCTATGTGGGGGGAGTCCGTGGAGCGACTGACAGGGGGGGATCCGCCGTCGATGTGTGTGTGTGTGTGTGTGTGTGTGCGTGCGTGCGTGCGTGCGTGCGTGTGTATGTGTGTGACGGGCGGCCTTTCGAAGCCCATTATTTATGATATATAGCTGTTTCAATTCCGAAAGACAATGTCAATTGCATCCACCCCGTCTCAAAGCTCACCGACACTCGAGATAGGTCCTGACAGGTTTCTTGGAAAAGCGTGGGTGACAACCATATTTGGGTCGGAAAATTTCTGGTAATATGAAAACGCTACGCGCCACATGAAGGGCGGCGCCTTTGAAAGCCCATTATTTATGACATGCAGCCAGGGCCGGTTTACAAAAATTAGCGCCCTAGGCCTGAGAAAGTTAGCGCCCCCCCCCACCCCCCCTCCACTCGCGGGTCATAAGGGGGCGAGATAAGAAGGGGCGCGCATACTTGCGGATCCCGCCGACGCGCGGCGCCCCCTTTGCCGCGGCGCCCTAGGCCCGGGCCTAGCGAGCCTAGTGTATAAACCGCCTCTGCATGCAGCTGGTTCCATTCCGAAAGACAATGTCTATTGCATCCGCCTCGTCTCAAAGCTCGCCGACACTCGAGACAGGTCCTGACAGGTTCATCGGAAAAAACTATAATCTTTAGGAACCAAAGGCTGTGACCGCGGATGGACCACTTGAGCGCAGCTGCACTCTTGAAAAGTCGAGGTCTCCATTCCGAAAGATAATGTCAAGATGTTTGCATGCGTGTCCACTCCTGTCACGAGTCCCGCCAACACTTTAGGCAGTTCTCGACAAGTCAGGCTTTCTTGGAAAAACTATAAACTTTAGGGATGAAGGGCCGTTGGCGCCGATGGACCACTTGAGCTACAGGACCCATAAAATCGTTTGACCCGATGCATTCCGACTTCCTGTTCTTTGTCTCATGTTGCTCGCGCGATCTACGCGTTATCGGGAAACTCCGTTTTCCCGAGAGGGCCGATTTTTTTCCCGAAGGAAGAGCCTTTTTAATGAGCCGCTCCGCTCAAATCTGGCCACACTTTGTATGAAGCAGTCAGTCTGTTAACATCGTGGAAGTTTTTTCGTACTCATCAACATGGAACAAATCTTACATGACCAAGCCGTGCTTTTAAGTTCGGTTGAAGATTTTGCCGCGTGGGAGCAACGATGTGCCGAGTTCATCGAAGGGCTGGAAACGCAAAGCCGGACTAAGCGTCCACGATTATTAATCACTAATAGCCCAAAGCCCCTTCTAGCACGTCTGGAAGGATTGAGGAATTGTGTGCGGAGTCATTTCATACACACGGGCGCAGGACATGGTGATCATGAGTTAATCTGGCGGGAGATTGAAAAATCCTTCGAGAGTCGCATATTGACCGGTTCCATAACCAATCGCAGCCACATCGAGCCGAAACACTTTCTAACTGATGCTCGCGTCGTAGTGCTCCATCATGTGCAAAATATTATCGGCAAGCACAACAGCATCAAAATTAATACGGTGTTTAATGGTGAATTCGCGAGTGGTGACAAACATGCAAATAAAAGTGTCAACACGCGAAACTGCGAACTATTTAGCACAAGCGATTTGAACGAGTGGTATGAACAGCGTGTTATCGAGCCCACTTTAATATTACTCGATGAATTTCAAGAACGTGATAGTGGCTGGACTCTGCAGAAAATACTTAACCTCACGATAAATGTGAATAAGTATAATCCGATGCGTGCCGGGTGCTCCATATCATTGCCGCGGGAAATAATGTTGAAGAAGGCTGTGGTTAACGTCAAATCCAAAGATAACGCATGTTTCGCATGGGCAGTTGTCACTGCTCTATACCCAGCGATCGGGACAGTGCCCGTCCATCTTCTTACCCTCATTATTCGACAGTACTGAATCTCCAGGATATCGAATTCCCGGTGACGATACATCAAATAAAAAAGTTTGAACTTCAAAACAATGTATCGATCAACGTGTATACCACCACCACCAAAAAGGACATTGTTCCGATACGAATCTCTCAACACAAGAAGGAAAACCACATAAATTTGCTGTACATGCAGGATACTAAGGACAGCAATGTGGGACACTTCGTATGGATCAAGAACCTGTCGAGACTCGTGACGAAGCAACTGACCAAAACGGGGCATAAAACTTATATCTGTGATCGGTATGTAGTTACCATAATATATAGGTAATTAGATATGCTAGACGAATTAAACAAAACATTTTTTTATCTTTGCAAATGCTTGCACTACTTCGGTTCCGAGGAAAAATTGCGATCACATGAGGTCGATTGTGGAGTGATAAACGACTGTGCAATTCGACTACCGAACGACACCAATAAGTGGCTCCAGTTCAGCCATTTTAGCCGGAAAGAGCGACATCCCTTCATTGTGTATGCTGATTTGGAGTGTGTGTTGGCAAAGACCGATGGGGAGAACCTAGGGAAAGATATGTATCAACATCATGAAGTGTTTAGTATCGGATATTACGTGTGTTGTTCATATGACGATTCATTATCTTCATATCACTCGCGTCGCAGTGCCGATTGTATATCATGGTTTGTTGAAGACCTAAAAAATCTAGCACTGCGGATAAAACAAACTTTCTGTGATAATGTACCAATGGTGCATTTAACACCGAGTGAGTGGGCTAGTTTTCGAGCAGCGACTCAATGTCACATATGTGAGAAACCATTTGCGCAAGAAGATGTACGCGTTCGAGATCATTACCATCTAACTGGGCGCTATAGAGGCCCTGCCCATTCCAACTGCAACTTAAATTACAAAAGTCATTTTTCATTCCAGTAGTTTTCCATAATTTATCCGGTTATAATGCACATTTTATAATCAAGGAAGTGGCCACAGCGTTCGAAGGCAGAACCGATGTGCTTCCAATCACAAAGGAGAAATACATCTCCTTCACGAAGTATGTAGAAATTACAGACAATTCAAAACACAAGATCGAATTGCGGTTTATCGACTCATACAAATTCCTCAACACCAGTCTCGACAAATTAGCCTCATTCTTGACCGAAGACAAACTCAACATTTTACGCACGCAATTCCCAACTCTCTCGACAGACGATCTCAATTTGTTGACACGAAAAGGGGTCTTCCCTTATGAATATATTGATGACGTGACGAAGATAGACGACACTTGCCTACCACCACCTGACGCATTGTACAGTTCCCTGACAGATGCTACAGTATGTGAGAGCGAGTACGCACATGCTGAGAAAGTTTGGGAGCGGTTCTCCATTCGAAGGCTGGGTGACTATAGCAATTTGTACCTGAAGACGGATGTCTTGTTATTAGCCGATATTTTCGAAAGCTTTCGAAATACATGCGTTGAGAGCTATGGCCTAGACCCCGCGTATTACTACACATTGCCCGGATATACCGGGGATGCAATGTTGAAACCCTCGGATGTCAAGTTTGAATTATTAACTGACATCGACATGGTTTTATTCGTTGAACGGGGTATACGCGGTGGTCTGAGTCAATGCTCGAACCGATATGCACACGCTAATAACAAGTACATGGAGTCATTTGATCCATCGAAAGCATCATCATACTTGATGTATTTTGATGTTAACAATTTGTATGGATGGGCAATGTGCCATTTGCAATGTGCTATTTGCAGATTTTCGATGGGTCAACGACGTGTCCAATTTCGGTCCATCATGCATCGCGCTAGACTCACCTATAGGCTACATCCTTGAAGTCGACTTGGAATATCCGCGATCTCTACATGATGCACACAAAGACCTGCCGTTTTGTCCAATACATGAAAAACCGCCGAGTAAGCGGGAAGAAAATCTGTTAGCAACCGTCTGCAATAAAAAGCGCTACATAATACACTACCGGAATTTGCAACAGTGCTTACGCCATGGACTTTGCCTCGTGAAAATCCATAGAGTCCTACAGTTTACACAATCGCCATGGCTGCGTTCGTATATTGAGTTGAATACCCAGTTTCGAACGCTTGCCAAAAACGATTTCGAAAAGAATTTGTTCAAATTAACGAATAATGCGGTCTTTGGCAAAACGATGGAGAATGCGCGCAATCATGTAAAGCTTTTAACAAAATGGGAGGGCAGATATGACGCAGAGGCAATGATTGCGAAGCCAAACTTCCACAGCCGAAGTGTTTTTTCGGAAAACCTCGTTGCCGTGGAATTGCGCAATCTCGAGGTGAAATTCAACAAGCCGATATATGTGGGTATGTGCATACTCGACATATCCAAAACGTGCTTGTATGGATTTCATCACGAGTATATGGTACCTCTGTATCGAGATAAATGTAAAGTCATGTATACCGATACGGATAGTCTCATATATGACATTGAGAGCGATGATATATTTGCCGACATGAAGCGCGACATTTCAAAATTCGATGCGGGCGATTATTCGGCGGACAATAGGTATGGTATAGCGCTCGTCAACAAGAAGGTACCCGGTCTCATGAAGGACGAATGTAATGGAGCAATTATGACCGAATTTATTGGACTTCGATCGAAAATGTACGCGACACGTGTCGAGGGTAAGAAGGACACGAAAAAAGTTATAGGTGTCAAGAGTAGCGTTGTGGCTAGGACAATCACGTTTGACGATTATACTCAATGCTTGAAGGAAAATATTGAAATGGAGCGTAGTCAAACATGCATTTGATCAAAGTTGCATAAGGTATGCACTTTTCGCGAGACGAAAATTGCTCTGAGTCCTCATGACGATAAGCGGTATATCACAGCTGGAACCTCTGATACCCTACCATGGGGGCATTATAGAATACCGTCGTGAAAAGTTTTGGATTTTTTTTTCCACAACCTTGATGTAAAATTGTGTACATTTTTGTGAATATTGATGTATAAAACTCGTGAAAATTATGTATATATTTTGTTCACTCGATGTTAAAATTATGTTTGTTGTATACATTTAATTGTGCAAGAATGGATTTATTTTCCATAAATAAAGAAACGGACTTTTTATAATCCCATGTGTTTATTCACTCTATCCATCTCCTCACGTTCCACGAAAAAGGGCGACGGCGAGAAGGGGGGAAGCAAGCCTGCTGTAGAGTCGGTCGGAGGCCTTGGAGGGATGCGGGGACGACCAGCAGGTCAAGAGTCATAAAACATACATATTTTTCCATTTTCTTTATTATCGACTACAAATCGGATTTACTTATCCAACTATTGTGGCTATTGTCGAAACCTACCACTAAACCGTGACGCGCGTATGATGACATATCGACGAGATCAGCTTGCCAGGTCTCGTCCAAGCCACGGATGTCCACATGTCGACGCGGATAATTTCGTCGAGCAGGCTTATGTAGCTCCAGCACGAGAGCGCCCCTTTTTTTGTTCATTTTCCAGTCCACTCAGTCGTGCGTCCAATTCAGCAATGACGTTTGAATTACGAATCACCAAATCTTGTAGAGTTTTGACATCGGCCTCGAGTGTCCTGACAATGTCTCGTATCGTAGCTTCAAGTCCATTAACCAACAACTGACTACTCTCATTCATTTCTTTGCGTATGTTCTTAATGATAGTTCGAGATTTCTTTTGTAACGCACTTAGAATGATGGCGTCATCTTCTACTTCCCGATTTGCAATGTTACACAATCGTTTCTGCCCTAAGTCATAATGACCATCTGTGGTAATTCTAAAGCCAATCCCGGGTCGACCATGAGGACCTTACTTACTGTGGAGTACACTCCTACTTGAATGACGTCCAAACACATCGACACTCATGTTGAGAATGCTCCGATGTCGAGTTAATAAATGATTTCAGCTTTCCGCAATTCCTCAACAATCGATATAATTTCATTCGTATGTGATGAATTTCCGGCTGCTTGGAATGCCAGAAGCAAGCGAAGACGATCCACTAGCTCGTTTGGATTGTCCCAATAAATATAGTCCACCTGGGTGTTTTTTCTAGCTAGCTTATACTTTGCCATACCCTGTCCCACATGATGATCGACTATATTTGCGATATATGTGTTAAATTTGTGGCTGGTGTTACGTCGTATAGCCTCACTAGGCTTATACAATTTTTTGTGCGCATTCGTCGAGATTACAATCTTTTCGTAGTTTTTCAAATCATCCGGTGTGAGAGTTTCGACATTAGGCACTTTTTTAAACAACAGCTCCGTTAATCCAACAGTTTTCGCATAACTCCCATCTCCCACACGAATATGTTGAGAGTCGAAAATTATCGGAGAATTACCAATCATTAACTTGTTGTTTGCGAGATTTCGTACACCATATAATACATCCAAGCTTGCCTTTCTATTTGTTTGTAATAGCAGGAGATATTCGCTGATCAGCTCATCGACATTTTGCGAGTCATCACCCTCATATATCAATTTAAACGAATATTGTGTTTCACTCTTCAAGGAATCATGTGCCTCGTTTTGATGTTTCACACTATTTAACGCATCTTCTTCTTCAACATTATCACCCACTTTTTTATCCTTAATTTCCTCCTTCACCACCTCACCGTTTTTATACGACACCAATTTCTCCAATGGCCCCACTATAGGCTTAAAAGCATCTCGCATTCTCTGCTGATCGCTATCTTTCCTAAGTTTCATCATTCGATGCTTTCGTCCGATTGCATCGCTCGCCTTGGCAATTTCACGCAATACATCCTTTTCACGCAACAATTGTTCGCTCTTCATATTGTCACTATCACGGCATGCGCAATATTGCCTCTTCAACCACCAGCGATGCGTCATTTATCAATGGTGAGAAAATGATCAAAACCTTGTCTATATCGGCCTCCGTTAATATCGCTATCCTTGTCAATTGTGATAAATGCATACTTGTCGGAATTCCAGCATTTCATGCACATGTTTTTAAAGCACGTATAAGTCGTATCCGTATTAACATGATCGTTGTAGACGTGTTTGAGATTCATATCATCCTGCTTGAAAAGCACCACAAAATTTGCATTATCCCTCACGAGATGTTTAGGGATACGAGTGTACGTCTGACAAAGATAAAAACTGTCAACAATCTCGTGTCGTCCCATGAAAAAGAAGGCCCGAACATTATCCTACTTTTCGAATGCTATATCATCAAAGATGAATATAGAGTTGGATCGTGCATCACTTGGCGTTATCACTTGTTCATGCGCCTCGAATGGATGATATTCAACTCCACTCACAGGTTCGAGTAATTGTTCGAGCAACTTATACTTTGGCTGCTTCAGCGATTTGGAATACAAGTAAATATTCTCAAATCTCAAACCATTCGGATGGATGATGAGAGTGAGCAAAGCGTTGATTTTCCCACAAATTGATGGACGGCAAAATAGTGCACGTATGCTGTCTGGCAATAAATTCCCATGACGTTTTTGTTTCTTTTTCCCTCCACGCTCTTCGACAAACTCGTCGAAATTTATCACGGGAAGTCCGCCTCCGATAGTTTGCTTCCTGGACGTCATCTCACACACGACTAACGGCGAAATCATATAAATCGGCTTCTTATAGGGATTATCCGTCAGTCACGTATTGTCTTTAGACATGATTGTGCATGGGAAGAGTGGTAAAGGTTTGGTCAATCGCCTAATCAACAAACTCCCTATTGAACTACATTTGCCTGGCTATCAGTATTGTGGACCAAGCACAAAGTTGGCCAAACGCCTTGCTCGTGGCTATCCGGGCATTAATCCATTAGATACGGCTTGCAGGCAACACGATATTGCGTATTCGAAAAATCCGCATAATCTTGAGGCGAGACATTCGGCGGATAAAGTGGTGGCTGAACAAACTAGGCAACGTGTTAGCGCGAGAGACGCTAGTATCGGTGAAAAGGCCAGTGCTTGGGGTGTGGCAAATATTATGAAGACAGAGAGAAAATTTGGCATGGGAATGAAGGGCCGCAAGGGTGGCGTTTGTTTGAAAAAAGATAATTGGCGCTGCAAAGAAGACAATGATTCAAAGTAATGATCCGCATAAGATTATCAAATCAGCTCTAAAGGGTGCTCGTGCAGCGGTAAAGTTGCAAGGTGGTAACGTGCGCGCACCTCGGGTTTTACCTGTACCCCATAAAATTGGTGGTTTATTGCCCTTCCTCGTGCCCATTTTTACGGGTCTTAGCGCTGCGGGTACTTTGTCAGATGGTGCGGCTAGTATAGTTAAAGCTGTAAATGCTGCTCAAGCAGCTAAACGTTAATTAGATGAAAGTAAGCGCCATAATCGAACAATTGAAGCAATTGCCTTAGGCCGGGGCTTACATCTGAAACCATATAAGCAGGGATTGGGCCTTCATATCAAGCCAGAAACTAGAAATAACGCTACCACACCGACCCCTCACCGACCGCGACCTACTCAACTACGCAAAAATCCCAAAGATTCCACATTTTCGTGGAGTTTACATGTGCGATACATTGCCCGCGAGTGGACCTCTCAAATGTGAAGCAGCAATTGTAAATTTGGATGAAAATGTCGGCCCTGGCAGGCATTGGGTCGCTTATAAAAAGACCGGATGGAATGTCGTGTACTTTGATAGTTTCGGCAATCTTCCACCGCCATCCGAGCTCATGAGATATTTCCGTGTCGGTAGCATTAATTATAATTATACTAGATATCAGGAATATGATACGATTGAATGTGGACATTTGTGTCTCAAGTTTCTTTGGCGGCAGCTGTAGCACAAAGACAAATATACACTATATATAGGAGGGAAATGACGTGGAGAATTCAGTTGTCAATGTGCCAGCATCATGGTTGAAAGTTTAACATTGACAGTAGTATAGCTGTGACAGTTCTAACTCAGGTCCTCTGAGGGGGGGGGGGGGGGGGGTTCACGCGGGGCGGGGTATGACGTCACGCGGGGAGGGGGACTCGGCGGAGAGGCTGACGTCACGCGGGAAGGGGGAAATCGTTGGAGCGGAGGAGGGGGGTATATATCGATTATCGATTAATTGATCATCGATTATGGATCTTTATATATTTAAAATTTATTGTTGATTTATTTTTGTCTTATATTGTTTACTTTATGGATTTTATTATTTAGCGACTCTCGCCAGAGAGCCAAGTTGGTTGACCCGTGTCGCTGAGAGAAGCGATCGGATTACACGTATGCATGAGAGAGAGCGAGAATAAGAGATGGAGCGACCGCATCGCATGCATGTGAGATAGAGCGACTCATCTGCATGTATAAAGACATATACACTTTAGACATTCAACGATTAAAGCGATTGGGTTTGTTTGGGTGAAATCCCATACAAACTGCCGCGCACGTCTTCGAACATCTATTGCATCTCAAGGCCAAAATACCTGGGACAATCGCAAAAGAATAAAATTATGCGAATGATATTGCAAGCACTTCGCGGATCTCGTCGAAAAAGTTGATGTCAGCAAAAATCTAAAAGTCTGTAGAAAAATATATAATGAAGAAATGCACACGGCACCAAGGATGCAGCTGTTATAGAAATGGAATATAAATCGCGATTAAGAGGTACACACTTTCAGCGTACATAGGAAAAAAGCACCGTTAAAATGTCGATTCAGCATCACGTGTCATCTCAAGGTCAAAATGCCTGAGATATTCACGAAAGAATAACATTATGCGATTGATTCTGCGAGCGCTTCGTGAATCCCGTCGAAGAAGTTCATGTCAGCAAAATCGTAAAGTCTGCAGAAAAATATATAACGAAAAAATGCACATGGCACCAAGGATGCAGTTGTTATAGAAATGGAATATAAATCGTGATTGAGAGGTACACACTTTCAGTCAATGTTTGAATTTCCGAGATTGCGGAGTACCTCGTGCAGAGACATGACGGATAATATTGAAAAAAATCTTTGCAAGCAAGAGGCTCAAATTAGTTCGGTCGAAGAGTACATTGTGTGGTAACAACGATGTGACGAGTATATCGAGTCGTTAGAAGAACAAAGTCGAATTAAACGACCGCGATTATCGATTGGAAATCGTCAATCGTTGATAGCCCAAATTGCGCGACTTGAAGGCTTCAAGAATTCGGTGCTTCAGCGTTTCATACGCACGGGTGCTGGACATGACAATCATGGATTCATATGGCGAGAAATTGATACGGCATTCGAGGGTCGTATCTTGACTGGTGTAGTCATAAATCACAACCACATCGAACCTCAACAATTTCCCAAAGACGCTAGTGATGTCGTGCTTTCACGCGTTCAAACCATTATCAACAATCATGGTAGTGTGAAAATTAATACCGTTTTTAACGGCGAATTTGTGGCGGGTGACAAGCGTGCAAATAAAAGCATTAATACTAAAAACTATGAACTTTTCAATACGTCTGATTTACGCGAGTGGTACGATCAATGAGTTATTGAGCCCATTTCGACATCACTCGAAGAGTTTTAGGAACGCGACAGCGGGTGGGCATTGTCACGAATATATAACTTGGCTATGAATATAAATAAATATAATCCAATGCGTGCGGGATGCCACATAATGTTATCGCGGTCGATAATGCTGAAAAGAGCAGTCGTTAATGTGAAATCGAGTGATCAAGCATGTTTTGCATGGTCCGTAGTTGCTGCTCTTCATCCAGCCCAACGTAACAGTGCGCGTGAAGCTTCATACCCACACTACTCGACAGTGCGAAATGTTCAAGACATTGAGTTTCCAATGACTATGAATCAAATTAAAAAATTTGAAATTCGTCATGACATTTCAATCAATGTATACACCATTGAGAACGATAGTACTCTTCCAATTCGCGTGAGTGAGCGAAAGAGAGAAAAGCATGTCAATTTGCTCTACGTGGAAGATCCGCAGCAAAACATCGTTGGACATTTCGCGTGGAACAAGAATTTATCAAGGCTCGTCAGCTCACAGTTGACTAAACACGATGGACAGAAATATATCTGTGATAGGTACGCAGATTTGATATAATTAAATGTATGAAAATAATTAGTTTGAAACTGATTTTTTGTTTGTTTTCCCAGATGTCTACACTACTTTCATTCGGAGCAAAAATTGCAAGGGCACACTGTGGACTGTGGCCAGATCAACGACTGTGCCGTCCGTCTACCGAACGATGCGAACAAGTGGCTCACTCTTAAAAACTTCAATCATAAGGAGCGGCTTCCATTCGTAATATACGCCGATCTTGAGTGCGTTCTTGCGAAAACGAATGAACAAAACATGTACCAACACCACGAGGTTTCTAGTATCGCATACTACGTACATTGTTCATACGATCAATCGTTATGCAGATATGAATCGCACCGTAGTAGCGATTGCATTGCATGGTTCGTCGAAGAGCTAAAAAATGCAGCTTTGCATGTAAAAGATATTTCATCTTCAAATATCCCCATGGTACAGTTAACATCCGACGAGGAGCTTAAATTTCAAAGCGCGATTAAGTGTCACATATGTGAAGAAGATTTTGCACAAACCGATACACGAGTTCGCGATCATTGTCATTTAACTGGGCGTTACAGAGGCCCCGCCCATTCGAATTGCAATCTAAATTTCAAACAATCATTTTTCATCCCGGTAGTTTTTCACAATTTGTCTGGCTATGATGCGCATTTTATTATCAAAGAAGTAGCCACCGCCTTCGAAGGAAAAACTTACGTGCTTCCAATAACAAAAGAAAAATATATTTCGTTTACGAAAACTGTTCAAACTACTACCGAAGAAACAAAAAACGAAATAAAATTACGCTCAATCGATTCATATAAATTTCTAACCACAAGTCTTGAGAAATTGGCATCATTTTTAACGACGGACAAACTGAAAATTTTATGCTCACAATTTGATGGCCTACCGATACATGATTTTACATTATTAACACGAAAAGGTGTCTTCCCGTACGAATACATTGACCATGTCAGCAGATTGGAAGACACGTGTTTGCCGCCGCGCGACTCATTTTACAGTTCCTTGACCGGGGAAACGATCAGCGCGAGCGAGTACATTCACGCTGAGAATGTCGGGGAGCGGTTTTCCATTCAAACACTTGGTGAATATAGCGATTTGTATTTGAAGACGGATGTCTTGTTATTAGCAGATATTTTTGAAAATTTCCGTGATACTTGTATTGAAAGTTATGGGCTTGATCCGGCGTATTATTACACTCTTCCCGGATATACTTGGGACGCCATGTTGAAATATACGCACATTACGTTTAAATTATTGACCGACATCGACATGATTTTATTCATCGAGCGAGGTATACGCGGAGGTTTAAGCCAAAGTTTCTAACAGATATGCACATGCTAATAACAAGTACATGCAATCGTACGATCCATTGAAATCATCATCATACCTGATGTACTTCGATGTGAACAACTTATATGGATGGGCAATGTGTCAACCTTTGCCTTATGCTGATTTTCAATGGATCGACACATCGAATTTTGACGTACTATCCATAGCGCTAGATTCGCCTGAAGGCTACGTTCTCGAAGTCAATCTCGAATATCCGCAACGTTTGCATGATTCGCACAGTGACCTTCCGTTTTGTCCGACACGCGACAAACCACCTGGCAAGCGCCAAAAGAAATTGCTCGCAACCGTATGCGATAAGAAGCGTTACGTGATACACTATCGTAATTTGCAACAGTGTATGCGTCATGGACTTAAAGTAGCAAAAATACACAGAATTTTTAAATTCACTCAATCCCCCTGGTTGCGTTCATACATCGAATTGAACACACAGTTTCGAACACGTGCTACAAATGATTTCGAGAAAAATTTGTATAAATTAATGAACAATGCAGTATTTGGTAAAACGATGGAAAACGTTCGAAACCGTGTAGACGTGAAACTGGTAACAAAGTGGGAGGGACGGTATGGGGCAGAGGCAATGATTGCTAAACCAAATTTTCACAGTCGAAGTATCTTGTCGGAAAATCTTATTGCCGTCGAATTGCGAAATCTGGAGGTAAATTTAACAAGCCGATTTATGTGGGTATGTGTATACTCGACATTTCGGAAACATGTTTATAAGAGTTTCACCACGAATTCATGATTCCGCTGTATCAGCAAAACTGCAAGGTCATGTATACCGACACCGATAGTCTCATATACCACATCAAATTCGACGACGTTTACGACGATATGAAGCGTAACATTGACAAATTTGATACGAGCGATTACCCGATGGAAAACGTGTACGGTTTACCGTTAGTCAACAAGAACGTGCCCGGTCTCATGAAAGATGAAAATAATGGTATGGTAATGACGGAATTTGTGGGATTGAGAGCAAAAATGTACGCTTTGCGAGTCGATGGTAAAAAAGACACGAAAAAGGTGAAAGATGTGAAAAGTAATGTCGTCGCGCGAACAATAAATTTCAATGACTACACTCGCTGTTTACGGGAAGAAATTGAGATGACTCGTCAGCAGTCTTGCATAAGATCGAAGCTGCACGAAGTTTACACTATTTCAGAGTCAAAAATTGCTCTAAGTCCACACGATGACAAGCGGTATAGCGTACCGAAAAGTACGGACACTCTACCCTGGGGTCATTATATAATAGCATTGTAAATGTGTTTGTTAAGCTACATTGTATATATTGTTATAAAATAAAAATGGATAGATATAATGAATGTAGTAATGTAAATTTGATATATATTGGAAAATATTCATGTTATATATAATGCGAGTATGTTAATGTTTACAGGATATAATAATTTATTTTTATAAGGTGAATGTATACATAAATAAAATGGTATGCCTATTGTAAATAAACTTTATTGAATTTTTCATATACTTTATAAAAGTTATTACAATATGTTATTTTTGTGTATCCACGAGTTTTGAGATTTATCCATTCCCAACCATTTAACATAAACATCATTGCCCTTTTTGCGTATTATCTTCTCCACGAGATATATGTTTGGATTGGCAACACGTTGCAGTTCGTATTCGTAGAATCCTCCGGCTATTGGATTTCCACTTGAGTCCTCGACTAGGTACGTTACAGGATAAGTTTGTTGCACCTTGACGATTTTAAACACTTCGGTGGTCCAATTTGGTGTGAAATCTTTTTCAAATATTGTCTTGAATTTGCTTACGCGCACAAAATCATTGACTTTGAATCTTGCAGGAGCCGCAATTTTTACATTGCTGTATACGGTAGTTAAGAGTTTCTCCGCGATCGCAGGAGTAACGTCGATGGGCCTCATGCCAATCGTACGATGCTTTCGAGCATTATCCTTCATAACGAGTTGCGGTAACGCATCGATCCACTTGTAATTACCATTGAGTGTAAACATTTTCCACATATTATTTTTGACAGTGCGATTGAATCGTTCGACGACCGAGGCCTTCATAATAGAATACGTCGAATAATGATTGATGTTGTATTTCTCCATGAGTCGTTGCACGTTTACATTGTAAAATTCTTTTCCTTTGTCGGTCTGAAGATTTTTCGGATATCTGCTATGATCGTGTATGATTTTCGCGATCATTGTACCCATTTCGTCGCCAGTTTTACTTTTCAAGGGTACGGCCCATGCATAAATGCTCAATACATCGATGACGGTGAGGATGTAATTGTAGCCTTTGTTGAAACGTGAATACGGCCGCATTTCGACTACGTCAGCCTGCCACAAATCATCATACCCACGTACGATGACACGTCTTCGCAGAAAGTTTTTTCTTGCTGGTGCATATAATTCCTCCACGAGCTGCTTTTCTTCAGACGTTTTTTCTTCTCCGAGAATATCGTGTGTTTGACCAGACGATTTTTACAAACCTTCCTGCGTTGTGTCAGCTACAGCGTCGGTTACATACTGAATCGTTTTAGACGTATCGTTCATAGTTATTCGAAGCGTATCCTCTAGTGCGATGAATTTCTTCTCAAATTCATCCAGGCGTTCTGTTAACAGCTTGATTTTCATTTCCACGTAACGTTTATTTGCATCATCGTAATCCCCTTCAGGTAGGGCTACGCCTCGTATTTTACGTGATCTTGCATCGAAGCCACTAGAGGTTAGACAGAGAGCATTATCACGTGTATAAATTCTTATTAGCCCAGTCCACTGATAGTATGAATTATCCTGCGCTCCAAGCGATGACCCGAATTTATTGATCGACATCTCGGTATCAATAGCGATGAAGGAATGATTATTGTCATCGATGCATAGGTTAATTTATAATCAGACCCGCTTCGCGAAGTTCCTCAATAATCGACATTATCTCATTGTCGTGAGCGTTGTTACCCGCGTGTCGTGAAGCTTCCAACAAGCGCAAACGATCGACCAACTCATTGGGATCATTCCAATGCACGTAATCGATTTTGTTGTTATTTAACGTCATGGCGAGCGGTATTTCTATACCTCTTCCAATTTTTCGGTCGAAAGTTAATGGTCCAATTATATACTTATACTTGAAGCCTTTGTTGCCCAATACAGGATTGAGTATATTGCTACCACGTCGATGTGCATTTGTTGCCAACAATATACTTTTATATTTGTTTTTGTCTTCCTCGGTGTATATTGCATCGTCAGGAATTCTCTTGAAGATTAGCTCATAGAGTCCAGGGGTTCCCAAGTATTTTATGCCATCGATGAATATATTATCATCATTATCCACATCGAAACGCTTATCGCCTAACATCATTCCTTCATTGGTAAATTTGACGCCATACACGTAATCCATGCTGGAATTTTTGTCTTGTGAAAGAATACATGAAATATATTGTTGACCGAGTGGACCGAAATGTTCGCGCAATGTATTTTGACCTTCAGCCGTTTGTAATTGACGTTGAACTGTAGACACGAATGATTCGGGCGTAGTCTCAAAAACGTCTTCTTCAACAATGGTGGCTGGTTGCAAGGGTACAGCAGCCATCGACGTATCATCCAGAGATTCCTTTCGTCGCTTGCGTTTCAACTGATTCGGTGTAGAAGTTACCAGCGAATCTTGAAATAACGAACGTGTGCGCTTTGCTCCTTGTTTCACATCCTTCTCTAGGTCCTTTGCTTCCGACATACTCAACGATTCAATTTCCGGCCCAAGAGATTCAACAGCAGCTGACTGCTCAACAATCTGCTTGAGAGGTTCGGTGATAGGCTTGAAGTGTCTCTCCAATGCAAGATCTTCCATTTTTCCAGTCTTCAAAGCTTGATATTTTTTGCGTATTGAGTCGCTTGTTTTCGCAATTTCCCTGGCAATCTTTTCATCAGTATCAATTGTCGTCATCATGCCCACACGAAATTATTTGTCGGTCGTTGCACAGCTGATGTCTCAATGCCGACTGACTACATTACGGTATTGCAAACTCGTAAAATCCATTTCTATATCGACCACCTGACAATGAGCTATCTTTGTCAATCACCATGAAGCCATATTTGTGTTGCCAACATTTTTGACATAACACCAGAAAATCTTCATACGACATGTCCGTATTTACATGTTCATTGTAAACATGTTTCATGTTTGTACGATCTTGTTTAAATAAAATAAGCAGATTCACAGTGTCGCGTATAAGATGCTTGGGAACCTTGGCATATGTTTGGCAAAGGTAGAAACAATCAACGCTCGAGTGTCTGCCCATCGCAAAGTACTCTCTTACTGTATTTTGCTTGTCACATGCTACGTCATCGAAAATAAAAATGGAGTTCGGAAGCGCTTCGTGCGGTGGGATAATATCACTATTATTTGAGAATTTAAAATAGCCAATTTCGTTAATCGATGTCAGCAGATTTTCCAAATATTGATATTTTGGCAGTTGAAGCGATTTCGAGTATACATATAGGTTTTCAAAACGTATACCATTTGGACTTTCTATTAAACTTAACAAAACATTGGTTTTCCCACAATTTGAAGGACTGCAAATAATGCTGCGTATCGTAAGTGGCAGCATGTCTCCATGCTTGCGTACTTGTTGGCCCTCCATTACTCTATCGTCGAAATTGGTCACTTGAATCACCGTCGCCTGTTGCACGAAACGCATGTTTTCTCTCTCGAATCCAAACACACATTCGCCCAAAATGCGTCGTGTGAGGAGTATTTATAGGAGTGCACCGAGCCAAATCCGCTCAGTATTGAGAATGTTTTTGTACCTATCGGACGACTGCAGTATTCTCCGCTTAACGGCTCATGAATTACAGTTTATTCCAAAAATTGTTTTTTTACAAAATTTTCATCACTTCGTTGACATTTTGTGGGAGAGGCTTCCCGAACATATAAAGGCTGATTCGGAAGTACAGCAATATCGCCGATGCACGCGCCATTGGAATTTACCGGGACAGCTAATACACATTGACGGTCCAGCACCGTTTATAAATAATTGTGCCGAATGTCAAAGAGAAAAGGCAACGGTTTGTTAAGTCGTGCAATAAATACACTTCCGATCGAGTTACATATTCCCGGATACCAATTTTGTGGACCAGGCACTCAGAGCAGAGATTGGCACGGGGTGATCGTGGTATAAATCCATTGGATGCCGTTTGTCGCGACCACGATATAGCCTATTCTCGAAGCAATCAGTTAGGCGAAAGACACGTTGCGGATAATATACTTGCAACAACGGCACGAAAACGTATTACTGCGAGAGATTCGACTTTTGGCTAGAAAACAGCAGCGACCGCTGTTTGGGCAGCTATGAAAGCAAAAACGAAATTCGGCATGGGAATGAAAACAAAGAACTCATCGACAAAGAAAAAAAAACCGTTAAGAAGAGAATACTGCCGATAGCAAAGCGTGGCGGAATTTTGCCAATGTTACCATTACTGGGAGTTCTTGGTTCACTGGCTGGTGGGGCAGCTGGGATAGTAAAGGCTGTGAATGATAGCAAAGCGGCGCAACGTCAACTTGAAGAAATACAACGTCATGATCGAGCTATAGAAGGCTATGGGCTCTATCTCGCTCCCTACAAGCGCGGACAAGGATGTTCAACTAAGAAAAAAAACGCCAAAGCACGGTGAAAATGCCCATGGGTGTAACAACTAATGTACAATTGGAATGCTTAGCCAGGCGCATGCGCATACCATTCTTCAGAGGGGTCTTCATGCGCAATAATTTACCAGTTTATGGTGGCGTGCAACTAGATGAGACCGTTATAGTAAATTTGGATGATGCCGATGGCCCCGGTACGCATTGGGTAGCCTATGCCAAGAGGGGGAGTCATATAATATATTTTGATAGTTTTGGAAATCTTCGACCGCCCAAGGAGTTGGTGCGATATTTTGGACCAAATACCACAAAAATACAATACAATCGAACATCTTATCAGAATTATAATCAGAGTATTTGCGGGCTATTGTGCTTGCAATTTCTCCAAAACGTCGATGATCAATATGTATTTACGCCGTGACAATGTGTCAATCAACTCAGTATTCGAGGGAAACATGTCACTGACGCTTACGTTGACCGGCAAGAGTAGCCTTCTAACCGCAAATTATTTTCCCGCTATAGATTTCAATGATGGCTGTTGTGAGCTCGGTTTGACGGATTTCGAAACTTATCACACAATACCAAATGTGAATTCATCAAACAACAAATTTTACTTTGACAATGATGACTGAATGCCATAAATGCGTATCTGAATCGTGAAATTTTACTCAAAGGGGTTGATAGCGGTGATGATGTTGAAAATGAAATTGTTCCTCGAAAGGTTGATAACGATGACCTCGATGAAAATGGCGAATACCCAATCGTGCTACACGCTAATCATAATACACTAAAGAGCAGTAGATACATACATCCATAGGGAGACGGCGCCGGTGACGTCACAGGCGTTGTGTAGTGGGTATTCCGCGGCGGCGCGTGGTGGGGGTGTCTGGCGGTCGCGGTTGCGTCGCTGTGGCACGTATGGGGAATTAGTAGTGGGGGGAGTCAGCGGTGTCGGAGGGGTGGGGGGATTGGGCCCTTTTTCGGGAGCTCGTGGCTAAGTGGGGGTGGTTTCGAGCTGCTTTTCTGAATAGACCGACTGGTGGTGTATTTTGCATATACCGAGGACCTGTTTACCGCTGGAACAAGCGGGTGGGGGGGCTACGCCGCGTGGATCGTACGGGGGGAGGGAGGTCTTACACCATGGGGATAGGGAGCTTCGGGTAAAGAAAAAACGCGATGATTTCCGTGAATACATGTATCGAAGTTTTTATTCAACATTTTGTCCGGTCATACATATTGTGTGTGTGTGTGTGTGTGTGTGTGTGTGTGTGCGTGCGTGCGTGCGTGCGTGTGTGCGTGTGTGTGTGTGTGTGTGTGTGTGTGTGTGTGTGTGTGTGTGTGTGTGTGTGTGTGTGTGTGTGTGTGTGTGTGTGTGTGTGTGTGTGTGTGTGTGTGCGTGTGCGTGTGTGCACGCGCGCGCGCCCGTACATGTAGATCTTAAAGTCGGGGTCTATCACACCTACTTGAAAAATGAATGCAGCAGAAATGCTGGATGTGAAATAAAGTTCTCCCCCATAAAACTTATTTTATGCAGCAGTAGTAACAAAGAGGCGCGCTCTTCCAAAATGTCACTACATCAGGGTTTTGTTTTCATTTCCACAGGTAACACCGAGGTATTTACATATGCAAAGTACTCAATAATGCGTGGATGCCACCGCACGATTTTTTGTGTGAAAACCCGAGATCTTCCGCACTTATACTCCCTTTTGAATGGTTCATTTCGTTTCCACGCCTCCCCTTATATTGTAATACTATTCTTATAGTATTACAATATAAGAACACTATAGTGTGGACCTATAATGCACTCCTAAGATAGAGGAAAAATATGGGGAAAAGATTCCCGAATGAAAACGACTTCTACCACCGCAGGTTTCACACTACGAATCGAGCAGTCACTTTTGCCGACATCACCTCTTGGAACTTCCGTTGTGAACTCACGTAAAAATGGCCGAGAACGTTCCACAATTAGAACAAAATCTGCGCGATCAAACCGCCCTTGTAATTTCCGCGGAAGAGTATACAGTGTGGGAGCAACAATGTGATCAGTGTATAGAGTCGTTGGAAACACAAAGTCGAATTAAGCGACCACGATTATCACTCGGAAATCGACAATCATTGGTAGCAGGAATCGCTCGCTTAGAAGGTTTAAAAAATGTTCTACGCAGACGATTTTTACATGCGGGCGCGGGACACAGTGATCGCGGTTTGATCTGGCGAGAGATGGATACGGCGTTCGAAAATCGTGTCCTAACTGGCTGCGTCATCAATAACAACCATATTGAACCTCGTCAGTTTCTCGAAGAGGCATGTGATATGATGCTTTCACACGTGCAAGACATTACCAACAAACACTTCAGTGTAAAAGTGAATACAGTTTTCAAGGGTGAATTTGAGTCAGGTCACAAACGTGCAACTCAACGTATCAACACGAAGAACTTTGAACTTTTTACCACATCCAATTTACGTGAGTGGTATACACAACGAGTTGTTAAGCCTACTCTAGCATCCCTCGAAGATTTTCAAAAACGGGATAGCGGATGGACATTGTCGCGGATACTATACTTAACTTTAAATATCAACAAATACAATCCAATGCGTGCCGGATGTCAAACTGTTTTGTCGCGGGAAATAATCCTGAAGAAAGCGGTGGTGAATGTAAAGTCGAAGGATAACGCGTGTTTTGCGTGGTCAGTGGTCGCTGCTCTTTATCCAGTGGAAACAAACGTAGATCGAGTAACTTCATATCCGCACTACTCATCTGTACTGCAGCTTCAGGGAATTTCTTTTCCAATGACTCTCAATCAAATAAAGAAATTTGAATCGCAAAATGAAGTTTCGATCAATGTATATACAACTGAAAAGAAAAACATCGTTCCAATTCGAATATGCGACAAAAAGCTGGATAAACACATTAATTTGTTGTACGTGGAGGATTCCTCGGACCACAACGTGGGACACTTTGTATGGATAAAAAATTTATCCCGGTTGGTGAGCGCACAGCTGAGCAAAAGAACCGGCAAAAAACACATCTGCGATCGGTTAGTAACAAAAAGCATACTCGAGAATACACATATGAGCAAGTATGTACTTCAATAATATAATTCTTTCCATCGTTTTGTTATAGGTGTTTGCACTACTTTTACACGAAGGCTAAATTACGATCGCACGAGATGGATTGTGGAAAATCAAACGACTGTGCCATTCGATTACCTGGTGAAACGGACAAATGGCTAGCGTTCGAAAACTTTCAACGAAAAGAGCGACTTCCGTTTGTGATTTATGCGGATCTCGAGTGCGTTTTGGCAAATGTTGACAACAAAAATATACAGCAACAGCACGAAGTGTTTAGCGTAGCGTACTACGTACATTGCTCGTATGACGATTCCTTATCGGGATACTACTCGCGGCGCGATGCCAATTGCATCCCATGGTTTGTTGAGAACCTTAAAAATTTAGCTTTGCGCATCAACGATATTCTATCGGATAGTGTTCCCGTGGTACTTCTAACTCCAGATGAGCGGGCAAAATTTAGAAGCGCTGCTCAGTGCCATATATGTGAAAAACCATTTGCCGAAGACGACACACGTGTTCGTGATCATTGCCTTTTGACCGGACGTTATAGAGGTCCCGCCCATTCTAACTGCAATTTGAATTACCAACGGTATTTTTTCATCCCCGTATTTTTTCATAATTTGTCCGGCTATGGTGCACAGCTCTTCATCGAGGAACTAGCCACAGCATTCGAGGGGAAAACCACTATGCTGCCCATAACTAAAGAGGAATACATTTCTTTTACAAAAACATTTCGAACGGCAGACAATTCACATTCGATTCAATTACGCTTCATCGATGCATGCAAATTTCTCAATGCGAGTCTGGATGACCTGGCCTCATTTTTGACAATGGACAAACTAAAAATTTTACGTTCGCAATTTCGTGACATAACGAGCGATAGTTTCATCCTATTAACTCGAAAGGGCGTCTTCCCCAATGAATATATCGATAGTGTAAACCGATTGGAAGACTATCACCTACCACCACGAAACGCATTCTACAGTACTTTGACTGGTGACATTGTAAGTGAGAACGAATACGCTCACGCCAAGAATGTATGGGAACGGTTTTCTATTCAAACGTTAGGTGAATATAGTGACTTGTATTTGAAGACCGAAGTTTTGTGGCTGGCCGACGTTTTTGAGAACTTTCGCAATAGCTGTATGGAGCGTTACAGGCTCGACCCCGCTTATTACTATACTCTTCCCGGCTACACATGGGATGCAATGTTGAAACACACATGCGTTAACTTCGAATTGCTCACCGACATTGACATGGTATTATTTGTTGAACGGGGTATACGCGGTGGCCTGAGTCAGTGCTCAAATAGGTATGCGCGCGCCAATAACAAATACATGGAATCATTCGATCCATCAAGGTCCTCCTCATACTTGATGTATTTCGATGTGAATAATTCGTATGGATGGGCAATGTGTCAACCATTGCCCTATGCTGGATTTCGATGGGTCGATGAGTTGTCGACATTCGATTTATCATCTATCGCGCTAGATTCACCGACCGGTTACATTCTTGAGGTTGACTTAGAGTACCCGGCATGTCTACACGATGCACACACGGACTTACCGTTTTGTTCAACACATGGTAAACCACCTGGTGGACAATACGAAAAACTCCTTGCAACCGTGCATAACAAGGAACGGTATGTTATTCATTATCGCAATCTGCAGCAGTGTGTACGACACGGTCTCAAAATCACCAAAATTCATAGAATACTCCAATTCTCCCAATCGCCCTGGCTACGAACATATATCGAGCTGAACGCGCAGTTCCGAACCCAAGCAAAGAATAATTTTGAAAAAAATCTCTATAAATTGATGAATAATGCGGTGTTTGGGAAAACAATAGAAAATGTGCGCAATCACGTAGACGTCAAGATTTTAACACGGTGGGAGGGCAGGTACGGTGCAGAGGCAATGATTGCAAAACCAAATTTTCATAGCCGGAGTGTTTTTTCAGAAAACCTTATTGCTGTCGAATTACGCAAGCTCGAGGTGAAATTCAATAAACCAATATATGTGGGTATGTGTATACTCGACATATCGAAGACATGTTTATATGATTTTCATCATGAGTACATGGTGCCTCTGTATAAAGAAAAATGTACATTGCTGTACACCGATACGGATAGTCTAATATACAACATTGAGTGTGAGGATGTGTACGACGACATGAAGCGTAATAGCCATCGTTTCGATACGAGCGAGTACCCGGCGAGCAATGGGTATGACATACCGCTTGTCAACAAAAATGTTCCCGGACTTATGAAAGACGAAAATAATGGTCGGATAATGACGGAATTTGTCGGGGTTAGAGCAAAAATGTATGCAGTGCGAGTCGATGGTAAAGACGTTACGAAGAAACTGAAGCGCGATAAGAGTAACATCGGGGCGAGAAAGATCTCCTTCGAGGATTACACGAAATGCTTATATGACCAGATCGAAATGACTGGTCAGCAAGCATGCATACGATCGATGTTGCATGAAGTGTACACCACCAACGAGACAAAAATTGCTCTAAGTCCGCGCGATGACAAACGGTATATCATACCTGGAACCACGAAAACGTTGCCATGGGGGCATTATAGGATACAATCGTAGGGTGTATTTTTTAATTGTAGATAAGCTTGTAAAATAATTGTAAAAAAGCTTGTTCTGCAAATAATCAACGCTGTGAGAAACGACGTTTGTAAATTATCGCGTTTGTCTGTTGTATATAATAAATTGGTTCATGAATTTTTCAACTGAGAAAATGAAGAAGGGCCCGTTGTAGTTTGGCGAATCACCTAATTTTTCCTCACACTCTCCTGACACGCTTCTACGGGGAAGAGAGAAAGAGAGAGAGAGGTGTCATAAAATTTAAAACATTTTTGTTGTCCGCTCCACATCAGGTTTGCTCATTCAGCTATTGTGAGTATTGTCGAAAGCCAACCCCATTACAAACATTCGATTATTACGCTGCTACAATACTTTTTCAATGAGATCAATTTCGACATATTCGAGATAATTTCGACATATAAGTAGCTCCTGATCGTACAAATCACCTGCAACGACTCCATCGTTATAGCCCGTCAGATGAAATGCTACAGACTTCGCCGTTTTCTCTCGATATATGGCAAATATTTTCGCTGGCCAGTTCGGTGCGTAATCCTTTCAGAATACACTCTTAAATTTACTGATTCTTAACGCTCTTTATTGTCAATTTTTTACTTCCATAATGATGCGGTTTAAATTTTTTTGAAATGGGGTCCTATGAAACCATGTTGTTGTGGCAGCATCTCATTTTCAACGTTGATGCTACTCAGTTTCACCTGTCTTATCGTATAGTGTACAGAATCATCAGACGCGTCTACTAGGTTATCAAGAATACCGATGTACCTATAATTACTACGTAGGCTAAATTGCATTCGCATCTTATTCCTCACTGCACGATTGAAATACTCACAAATGGATGCTTTTAAATTGCTATACCCAGAATACAGGCGAAAATTACACGTTTTTTATTGGGGTTTTAAAGCGACCATTATAAAATGATATTCCCTGATCAAAGTGCAAGTTCTGCGGTATACGTCCCCTTGACAAGTGTTGACGTCACTGCGGTTCCTGCATCATTACCATTCTTACTGCGTAGGCGTACGGCCGAGGCAAATTTTGAGACAGTATCGATGACGGTTAGGTGAAATTTATGTTTGGAGTTTTTACGCGCGTACGATGAAATATCGACGAGATCAGCTTGCTATGGTTCACCCAAGCCGCGAATGTTCACAAGTAAAAGGTCTAGTAGCGTCGAGTTCATCAACGCTTCGCACAACGAACGAGTTTTTTATTTGAAGCACTTAAAGTAACGCTACCAACTTTGTCCTTCCGATGTAACACTTGGATGACAGTGGTATACCGTACGAGGCAGCTTGAACGATAATTCAAACCATCTTGCGAGGAGCTCCCACGATCTACGCGGCGGAATCCGAGAAATACTCGAAGCTGTCAATATTTACGCAAAAATCGGCACAAAATCGTGTCAATTATCCACAGACGCTTCAGTTAAGATAGAGCGCATCGTCGCCGTGCAAGGGCTCAAGACACCCACCAACGAGTTTATACTAAAGGAGATATCCATCACCAAACTTCACGACAGGAACGCTGATCCGCAAAGTAGATATGAATTGAACGCATATAAAACAATAGTTTATTAATAATAAAATTAAACAATTACATAATCATAGTGTATGCTATGCATTAAACCTTGGTGTGTGTGTGTGTGTGTGTGTGTGTGTGTGTGTGTGTGTGTGTCCGTTTTTTTTTAAATTCTTTTATTTTAAATATCCGCAGCGGTAGTCGTTCTGAAAGAAACAAAACATGCATTTTTCTTATCAATCTATCAAACACAATGATATTTAGAATGATACTAAAGTAAAAAGATAATACTCACAATCAGCCCTGTATACGTTCAAACAGGTTGGACACATGTCGCGCGTGACAATTTGATGTAGCGGTCCACCGCAGTTGGTGCAAAAGATTCCGCGCATGGCTATAAAGCGTTCGCTGTAGTGACCACATCTTTTGCGAAGTCCTTCAAACATTTCCCGTACATCGAAGTAGCACGAAACGCAATACTTTGATCGATGATTTTCGGTAAAGTATATGTAATTCACGCAATATATGGCTTCCCGGTTCAGCCGATTAAGTTGACGCCGGTCCAGTAGGTCCTCTCGCACATCATGGTATTCATCATCTGACCCACCACCGTATGCGGAATCTGCCTGTTCAATATCACTATCCAATTCGTCTATTTCAAGCAGTACGATGTCATCACGAGCGATCACTTCTACTTCGTCGTCATAATCGGCGTCGTCAACATCTATTTCGTCGTCACCATCAACGGCGATATCAACAATTTGTACGTCGTTATCATCGCCGATATCAACAGCTTCTACTTCGTCGTCATTATCGTCGATATCCACCACCTCCATTTCATTATCAACGACTAGGTCGATCACTTCACGAATTTGGCTAACCATTATTTCACTTTTCTTCGTTCTGCGACTCTTCCGTTTCAGAATGACACCTCGGAGGTTGGAGACTGGAATGGTGAAAACTGCGTTCACGATACTTTTTGTAATTTCGGTTTTTGGATCCTCATAGAATTGAGGCATGGTGGGGGTGCGAGATCTTGGAAGGTTAATTTCTTCTACACTTCCTGACTAATTCCTACATGTTGAATAGGAAAACCGTTTACACGGCCTATTGGCCACCCCCACTTTTGTAATTTCGGTTTTTGGATCCTCATAGAATTGAGGCGTGGTGGGGATGGCCAATAGGCCGTGTAAACGGTTTTCCTATTCAACATGTAGGAATTAGTCAGGAAGTGTAGAAGAAATTAACCTTCCAAGATCTCGCACCCCCACCATACCTCAATTCTATGAGGATCCAAAAACCGAAATTACAAAAAGTATCGTGAACGCAGTTTTCACCATTCCAGTCTCCAACCTCCGAGGTGTCATTCTGAAACGGAAGAGTCGCAGAACGAAGAAAAGTGAAATAATGGTTAGCCAAATTCGTGAAGTGATCGACCTAGTCGTTGATAATGAAATGGAGGTGGTGGATATCGACGATAATGACGACGAAGTAGAAGCTGTTGATATCGGCGATGATAACGACGTACAAATTGTTGATATCGCCGTTGATGGTGACGACGAAATAGATGTTGACGACGCCGATTATGACGACGAAGTAGAAGTGATCGCTCGTGATGACATCGTACTGCTTGAAATAGACGAATTGGATAGTGATATTGAACAGGCAGATTCCGCATACGGTGGTGGGTCAGATGATGAATACCATGATGTGCGAGAGGACCTACTGGACCGGCGTCAACTTAATCGGCTGAACCGGGAAGCCATATATTGCGTGAATTACATATACTTTACCGAAAATCATCGATCAAAGTATTGCGTTTCGTGCTACTTCGATGTACGGGAAATGTTTGAAGGACTTCGCAAAAGATGTGGTCACTACAGCGAACGCTTTATAGCCATGCGCGGAATCTTTTGCACCAACTGCGGTGGACCGCTACATCAAATTGTCACGCGCGACATGTGTCCAACCTGTTTGAACGTATACAGGGCTGATTGTGAGTATTATCTTTTTACTTTAGTATCATTCTAAATATCATTGTGTTTGATAGATTGATAAGAAAAATGCATGTTTTGTTTCTTTCAGAACGACTACCGCTGCGGATATTTAAAATAAAAGAATTTTAAAAAAAACGGACACACACACACACACACACACACACACACACACACACACACACCAAGGTTTAATGCATAGCATACACTATGATTATGTAATTGTTTAATTTTATTATTAATAAACTATTGTTTTATATGCGTTCAATTCATATCTACTTTGCGGATCAGCGTTCCTGTCGTGAAGTTTGGTGATGGATATCTCCTTTAGTATAAACTCGTTGGTGGGTGTCTTGAGCCCTTGCACGGCGACGATGCGCTCTATCTTAACTGAAGCGTCTGTGGATAATTGACACGATTTTGTGCCGATTTTTGCGTAAATATTGACAGCTTCGAGTATTTCTCGGATTCCGCCGCGTAGATCGTGGGAGCTCCTCGCAAGATGGTTTGAATTATCGTTCAAGCTGCCTCGTACGGTATACCACTGTCATCCAAGTGTTACATCGGAAGGACAAAGTTGGTAGCGTTACTTTAAGTGCTTCAAATAAAAAACTCGTTCGTTGTGCGAAGCGTTGATGAACTCGACGCTACTAGACCTTTTACTTGTGAACATTCGCGGCTTGGGTGAACCATAGCAAGCTGATCTCGTCGATATTTCATCGTACGCGCGTAAAAACTCCAAACATAAATTTCACCTAACCGTCATCGATACTGTCTCAAAATTTGCCTCGGCCGTACGCCTACGCAGTAAGAATGGTAATGATGCAGGAACCGCAGTGACGTCAACACTTGTCAAGGGGACGTATACCGCAGAACTTGCACTTTGATCAGGGAATATCATTTTATAATGGTCGCTTTAAAACCCCAATAAAAAACGTGTAATTTTCGCCTGTATTCTGGGTATAGCAATTTAAAAGCATCCATTTGTGAGTATTTCAATCGTGCAGTGAGGAATAAGATGCGAATGCAATTTAGCCTACGTAGTAATTATAGGTACATCGGTATTCTTGATAACCTAGTAGACGCGTCTGATGATTCTGTACACTATACGATAAGACAGGTGAAACTGAGTAGCATCAACGTTGAAAATGAGATGCTGCCACAACAACATGGTTTCATAGGACCCCATTTCAAAAAAATTTAAACCGCATCATTATGGAAGTAAAAAATTGACAATAAAGAGCGTTAAGAATCAGTAAATTTAAGAGTGTATTCTGAAAGGATTACGCACCGAACTGGCCAGCGAAAATATTTGCCATATATCGAGAGAAAACGGCGAAGTCTGTAGCATTTCATCTGACGGGCTATAACGATGGAGTCGTTGCAGGTGATTTGTACGATCAGGAGCTACTTATATGTCGAAATTATCTCGAATATGTCGAAATTGATCTCATTGAAAAAGTATTGTAGCAGCGTAATAATCGAATGTTTGTAATGGGGTTGGCTTTCGACAATACTCACAATAGCTGAATGAGCAAACCTGATGTGGAGCGGACAACAAAAATGTTTTAAATTTTATGACACCTCTCTCTCTCTTTCTCTCTTCCCCGTAGAAGCGTGTCAGGAGAGTGTGAGGAAAAATTAGGTGATTCGCCAAACTACAACGGGCCCTTCTTCATTTTCTCAGTTGAAAAATTCATGAACCAATTTATTATATACAACAGACAAACGCGATAATTTACAAACGTCGTTTCTCACAGCGTTGATTATTTGCAGAACAAGCTTTTTTACAATTATTTTACAAGCTTATCTACAATTAAAAAATACACCCTACGATTGTATCCTATAATGCCCCCATGGCAACGTTTTCGTGGTTCCAGGTATGATATACCGTTTGTCATCGCGCGGACTTAGAGCAATTTTTGTCTCGTTGGTGGTGTACACTTCATGCAACATCGATCGTATGCATGCTTGCTGACCAGTCATTTCGATCTGGTCATATAAGCATTTCGTGTAATCCTCGAAGGAGATCTTTCTCGCCCCGATGTTACTCTTATCGCGCTTCAGTTTCTTCGTAACGTCTTTACCATCGACTCGCACTGCATACATTTTTGCTCTAACCCCGACAAATTCCGTCATTATCCGACCATTATTTTCGTCTTTCATAAGTCCGGGAACATTTTTGTTGACAAGCGGTATGTCATACCCATTGCTCGCCGGGTACTCGCTCGTATCGAAACGATGGCTATTACGCTTCATGTCGTCGTACACATCCTCACACTCAATGTTGTATATTAGACTATCCGTATCGGTGTACAGCAATGTACATTTTTCTTTATACAGAGGCACCATGTACTCATGATGAAAATCATATAAACATGTCTTCGATATGTCGAGTATACACATACCCACATATATTGGTTTATTGAATTTCACCTCGAGCTTGCGTAATTCGACAGCAATAAGGTTTTCTGAAAAAACACTCCGGCTATGAAAATTTGGTTTTGCAATCATTGCCTCTGCACCGTACCTGCCCTCCCACCGTGTTAAAATCTTGACGTCTACGTGATTGCGCACATTTTCTATTGTTTTCCCAAACACCGCATTATTCATCAATTTATAGAGATTTTTTTCAAAATTATTCTTTGCTTGGGTTCGGAACTGCGCGTTCAGCTCGATATATGTTCGTAGCCAGGGCGATTGGGAGAATTGGAGTATTCTATGAATTTTGGTGATTTTGAGACCGTGTCGTACACACTGCTGCAGATTGCGATAATGAATAACATACCGTTCCTTGTTATGCACGGTTGCAAGGAGTTTTTCGTATTGTCCACCAGGTGGTTTACCATGTGTTGAACAAAACGGTAAGTCCGTGTGTGCATCGTGTAGACATGCCGGGTACTCTAAGTCAACCTCAAGAATGTAACCGGTCGGTGAATCTAGCGCGATAGATGATAAATCGAATGTCGACAACTCATCGACCCATCGAAATCCAGCATAGGGCAATGGTTGACACATTGCCCATCCATACGAATTATTCACATCGAAATACATCAAGTATGAGGAGGACCTTGATGGATCGAATGATTCCATGTATTTGTTATTGGCGCGCGCATACCTATTTGAGCACTGACTCAGGCCACCGCGTATACCCCGTTCAACAAATAATACCATGTCAATGTCGGTGAGCAATTCGAAGTTAACGCATGTGTGTTTCAACATTGCATCCCATGTGTAGCCGGGAAGAGTATAGTAATAAGCGGGGTCGAGCCTGTAACGCTCCATACAGCTATTGCGAAAGTTCTCAAAAACGTCGGCCAGCCACAAAACTTCGGTCTTCAAATACAAGTCACTATATTCACCTAACGTTTGAATAGAAAACCGTTCCCATACATTCTTGGCGTGAGCGTATTCGTTCTCACTTACAATGTCACCAGTCAAAGTACTGTAGAATGCGTTTCGTGGTGGTAGGTGATAGTCTTCCAATCGGTTTACACTATCGATATATTCATTGGGGAAGACGCCCTTTCGAGTTAATAGGATGAAACTATCGCTCGTTATGTCACGAAATTGCGAACGTAAAATTTTTAGTTTGTCCATTGTCAAAAATGAGGCCAGGTCATCCAGACTCGCATTGAGAAATTTGCATGCATCGATGAAGCGTAATTGAATCGAATGTGAATTGTCTGCCGTTCGAAATGTTTTTGTAAAAGAAATGTATTCCTCTTTAGTTATGGGCAGCATAGTGGTTTTCCCCTCGAATGCTGTGGCTAGTTCCTCGATGAAGAGCTGTGCACCATAGCCGGACAAATTATGAAAAAATACGGGGATGAAAAAATACCGTTGGTAATTCAAATTGCAGTTAGAATGGGCGGGACCTCTATAACGTCCGGTCAAAAGGCAATGATCACGAACACGTGTGTCGTCTTCGGCAAATGGTTTTTCACATATATGGCACTGAGCAGCGCTTCTAAATTTTGCCCGCTCATCTGGAGTTAGAAGTACCACGGGAACACTATCCGATAGAATATCGTTGATGCGCAAAGCTAAATTTTTAAGGTTCTCAACAAACCATGGGATGCAATTGGCATCGCGCCGCGAGTAGTATCCCGATAAGGAATCGTCATACGAGCAATGTACGTAGTACGCTACGCTAAACACTTCGTGCTGTTGCTGTATATTTTTGTTGTCAACATTTGCCAAAACGCACTCGAGATCCGCATAAATCACAAACGGAAGTCGCTCTTTTCGTTGAAAGTTTTCGAACGCTAGCCATTTGTCCGTTTCACCAGGTAATCGAATGGCACAGTCGTTTGATTTTCCACAATCCATCTCGTGCGATCGTAATTTAGCCTTCGTGTAAAAGTAGTGCAAACACCTATAACAAAACGATGGAAAGAATTATATTATTGAAGTACATACTTGCTCATATGTGTATTCTCGAGTATGCTTTTTGTTACTAACCGATCGCAGATGTGTTTTTTGCCGGTTCTTTTGCTCAGCTGTGCGCTCACCAACCGGGATAAATTTTTTATCCATACAAAGTGTCCCACGTTGTGGTCCGAGGAATCCTCCACGTACAACAAATTAATGTGTTTATCCAGCTTTTTGTCGCATATTCGAATTGGAACGATGTTTTTCTTTTCAGTTGTATATACATTGATCGAAACTTCATTTTGCGATTCAAATTTCTTTATTTGATTGAGAGTCATTGGAAAAGAAATTCCCTGAAGCTGCAGTACAGATGAGTAGTGCGGATATGAAGTTACTCGATCTACGTTTGTTTCCACTGGATAAAGAGCAGCGACCACTGACCACGCAAAACACGCGTTATCCTTCGACTTTACATTCACCACCGCTTTCTTCAGGATTATTTCCCGCGACAAAACAGTTTGACATCCGGCACGCATTGGATTGTATTTGTTGATATTTAAAGTTAAGTATAGTATCCGCGACAATGTCCATCCGCTATCCCGTTTTTGAAAATCTTCGAGGGATGCTAGAGTAGGCTTAACAACTCGTTGTGTATACCACTCACGTAAATTGGATGTGGTAAAAAGTTCAAAGTTCTTCGTGTTGATACGTTGAGTTGCACGTTTGTGACCTGACTCAAATTCACCCTTGAAAACTGTATTCACTTTTACACTGAAGTGTTTGTTGGTAATGTCTTGCACGTGTGAAAGCATCATATCACATGCCTCTTCGAGAAACTGACGAGGTTCAATATGGTTGTTATTGATGACGCAGCCAGTTAGGACACGATTTTCGAACGCCGTATCCATCTCTCGCCAGATCAAACCGCGATCACTGTGTCCCGCGCCCGCATGTAAAAATCGTCTGCGTAGAACATTTTTTAAACCTTCTAAGCGAGCGATTCCTGCTACCAATGATTGTCGATTTCCGAGTGATAATCGTGGTCGCTTAATTCGACTTTGTGTTTCCAACGACTCTATACACTGATCACATTGTTGCTCCCACACTGTATACTCTTCCGCGGAAATTACAAGGGCGGTTTGATCGCGCAGATTTTGTTCTAATTGTGGAACGTTCTCGGCCATTTTTACGTGAGTTCACAACGGAAGTTCCAAGAGGTGATGTCGGCAAAAGTGACTGCTCGATTCGTAGTGTGAAACCTGCGGTGGTAGAAGTCGTTTTCATTCGGGAATCTTTTCCCCATATTTTTCCTCTATCTTAGGAGTGCATTATAGGTCCACACTATAGTGTTCTTATATTGTAATACTATAAGAATAGTATTACAATATAAGGGGAGGCGTGGAAACGAAATGAACCATTCAAAAGGGAGTATAAGTGCGGAAGATCTCGGGTTTTCACACAAAAAATCGTGCGGTGGCATCCACGCATTATTGAGTACTTTGCATATGTAAATACCTCGGTGTTACCTGTGGAAATGAAAACAAAACCCTGATGTAGTGACATTTTGGAAGAGCGCGCCTCTTTGTTACTACTGCTGCATAAAATAAGTTTTATGGGGGAGAACTTTATTTCACATCCAGCATTTCTGCTGCATTCATTTTTCAAGTAGGTGTGATAGACCCCGACTTTAAGATCTACATGTACGGGCGCGCGCGCGTGCACACACGCACACGCACACACACACACACACACACACACACACACACACACACACACACACACACACACACACACACACACACACACACACACACACACACACACACGCACACACGCACGCACGCACGCACGCACACACACACACACACACACACACACACACACAATATGTATGAACGGACAAAATGTTGAATAAAAACTTCGATACATGTATTCACGGAAATCATCGCGTTTTTTCTTTACCCGAAGCTCCCTATCCCCATGGTGTAAGACCTCCCTCCCCCCGTACGATCCACGCGGCGTAGCCCCCCCCCCCGCTTGTTCCAGCGGTAAACAGGTCCTCGGTATATGCAAAATACACCACCAGTCGGTCTATTCAGAAAAGCAGCTCGAAACCACCCCCACTTAGCCACGAGCTCCCGAAAAAGGGCCCAATCCCCCCACCCCTCCGACACCGCTGACTCCCCCCACTACTAATTCCCCATACGTGCCACAGCGACGCAACCGCGACCGCCAGACACCCCCACCACGCGCCGCCGCGGAATACCCACTACACAACGCCTGTGACGTCACCGGCGCCGTCTCCCTATGGATGTATGTATCTACTAAGAGCGAAATCAAATGTGCGTACAGAATAAATTTCAGTAAACCTGACAACGTAGGATCCCTGTTGGGATTTTCATCAAATCGAATACTGCATCCCTGGAAATGGCAGGAATCTGATGTACCGATAAACATAATGAATGTCAACATTATCCGCATAGAATGTAGTGTCACCACTGGTGCGTACTGCAATGGCGAGCTTGTACACACGATACATGAATTTTCGCCGAGCGTACCACCAGGATATAAGATATCGGAAACGCCTGCGCAAATCATTTATCTTCCGATCGTTGTGCGGAGCATTACGGATCTAACGATACGTATCGTGGATCAAAAGGGAAAACTACTCGATTTTCGAGGAGAAGAAATTACGGTGAGATTGCACATACGAAAGCGACGCTTGTGATGCTCGTTCTGTACGACACGGAATACGCCGGAGACAATATTTCTACGCGAGATAATACGATCCCGCACGATAATACTCTTGCAAGAAGACAAGCGGCATTGAGTGTTAAATTACCCGCAAAGAAGAAACTCAGTGCAGCGAATGGTGAATTTTTAGAATCTCTGGGATTTATTGTACGACATACTTGAGGCAAAAGAATGACTGACGTTTTGAATATCAGTAGGGAGCCAATCTTTGACGATCGTATCATCAAAATTGAGACTCATACGTACAATCCGTATGCCAACTCAACGTTTGGATACAGTGATGAAATACGAATTCCTATACAACACCAAGGCTTGTACACCCTACCATCTGAAAGTTTCCTCTACGTTGAGGGAAAGTTCACTGTGCTTAAAAAACCTGATGATCAAGCAATAGTAGTATTGGGAAACAATTGCGTTGCATTCATGTTTGATGAAGTTCGTTATGAGCTCGATGGTGTGGAGATTGATCGCAATCGAAACGTTGGAATAACAACCACGATTAAAAACTACATCTCTCTAAGCCCTGAGAGGAGTCATACTTTGAAAAATGCTGCGTGGGATGTAACACATAATAATGGGGGAAAATACTTCAACTTTTGTGTACCTCTCAACATATTGCTAGGATTCTGTGAAGATTACAAGCGCGTTGTTATCAATGCTCGTCATGAGCTAATTCTGATACGTTCGCGCAATGATAACAATTGCGTATTCAGTCAGCATAAAATATTGCTCTCAAACGTTCGTGAGACGTTCATGAGACGTTCGGAGACGTTCATGGGACGTTCGGAGACGTTCGTGAGACGTTCATGAGACGTTCGTGAGACGTTCAGAGACGTTCGTGAGATGTTCAAGAGACGTTCGTGAGACGTTCGGAGACATTCGTGTGACGTTTATGAGACGTTCGTGAGACGTTCGGAGACGTTCGTGAAACGTTCGGAGACGTTCGTGAGACGTTCATGAGACGTTCGTAAGACGTTCGGAGACGTTCGTGAGACGTTCGTGAGACGTTCGTGAGACGTTCAAGAGACGTTCGTGAGACGTTCGGAGACGTTCGTGAGACGTTCAAGGGACGTTCGGGAAACGTTCGTGCGATGTTCAAGAGACGTTCGGAGACGTTCATGAGACGTTCGGAGACATTCAAGAGACGTTTGTGAGACGTTCTGAGACGTTCGTCAGACGTTCGGAGACGTTCAAGAGACGTTCGAGAGACGTTCGGAGACGTTTAAGAGACGTTCGTGAGACGTTCGAGAGACGTTCGTGAGACGTTCATGAGACGCTCGGAGACGTTCGGAGACGTTCAAGAGACGTTCGTGAGACGTTCAAGAGACGTTCGTGAGACGTTCGAAAGCGTTCAATGATGTTCGAAGACGTTCAATAGATGTTCGAAGCCATTCGTGGGTTTATTTGGGTTTGTTTGGGATTTCACCCAAACAAACCCAACTGCTTTAGTCGTTGGATGTCTAAAGTTAAATGTATATCTCGCTCTGTCTCACATGCATGCGATGCGGTCGCTCCATCTCTCATTCTCGCTCTCTCTCATGCATACGTGTAATCCGATCGCTTCTCTCAGCGATACGGGTTAACCAACTTGGCTCTCTGGCGAGAGTCGCTAAATAATAAAATCCATGAAGTAAACAATATAAGACAAAATAAATCAACAATAAATTTTAAATATATAAAGATCAATAATCGATGATCAATTAATCGATAATCGATATATACCCCCCTTCTCCGCTCCAACGATTTCCCCCTTCCCGCGTGACGTCAGCCTCTCCGACGAGTCCCCCTCCCCGCGTAACGTCATACACCGCCTCGCGTGAACCCCCCGCCCCGCACCCCCCCTCAGAGGACCTGAGTTAGAACTGTCACAGCTATACTACTATTGACCATATCTGGCTCATCGTCCATACTCAAGGCGCAATACTTTCCCCCCATCGAACTCTCGCCACACAAAAATTATACTCACGGCCTCGTGGAATTGTTAACCTTCAATTCTATTCCCAATATCGACGTTGACCACGATAAACTTTACGTGGGAGATGAGGTGTTGACGATACCTACGGGCAGCTGTGAAATAGAGGATATTGAGACGTTTGTACAAGCAGAGCTCTCGCGTAAAAACATCAGCATCAGCATTAAACCCAACAATAACATGCTACGCAGTGAGATCGAGTGTGATCGTGATGTAAATTTCGAGCCGAAAGATTCTATTGGGCATCTACTAGGCTTCACCGCACGCAAATTGAAAGCTAATAAAAGACACGAATCCGATCTTCCAGTAGCCATTCTCAAAGTGAACGCCCTACGCGTTGAGTGCAACATTACCGCTGGTGCCTATATTAACGGACAAAAAGTACACACAATTCATGAATTTTTTCCATCTGTGCCACCGGGCTATAAGATCATTGAAGTTCCCTCCCACGTAATTTATCTGCCAATCACAAGCCGAACGATTGACACGATACAGCTTCGCATAGTGGATCAAGACGGTGATTTGGTAAATTTCCGCGGTGAAGTAATCACCATACGCCTGCATATAAAGTCGGGGATAAAGATGGGCATTATTTTCAAGAGATCTTCCAATAACAATAAACGGCCATGGATAAAAACAATCAGTCGTCGACCAGCGTCCAGAGTGCTAACACCTCAAAACGTGCTACTCTTGAAGAGTTTGGGTCTCAAAGTGCGTGGCAAAAGCGTGTAAAAAATTATTTCGTCTGTGCTCTGTGAATCTGTTGCGTGAAATGGACGAAGAAATTGTAAACATTCAGGCGCGCGTGGTCTTTGATGAATCCATCATCCATTGTGAGATTCACGATCATCAGCCATATGCATTTTTTTTTATTGCATGTTTTTGAAGTATAAGTATCCGGGCCCATACTTCTGTATGGGCCCGGAATAGATGACTTTATGTAAGTTTACAAAAAAAAATATTCTCTTCGTGTAAACTGAAATTGAAACTTTAAACGCGTTTTTCTCAAAATGGCATTTCTGAAGTCGGTGACCAAGATTACTCGAACACTAATGAACCGATCTTCTTGAAATTTTGCAGGCTTATCTAATACATAAAAATGTAGTCTTTAATCGTTCGATTTTTTTTTTCGAGAAAAATGGCCGTTTTATAGCCCTAAAAACGGCCGTTTTTTTTCGTTAAAATCGAACCATTAACTTTGACTGTCCGCCATTTTGTGAAAAATGAATATTTTTTTAAAATCCTTCGATTAAAGACTAGTTTATACTTATATTTGACTAAATCCACCCGCATTTTTTTTTCAGATGATCCACTTCGCCGCAATGTTGGTCACCGCAAACCGTGTCTATAAAAACATTATTTCATTGACGGCCAATTGCCACTAAACAATGTAATATTTTTCAATAAAAAAATTACTGAAAGTTCTTCAAGATGTGTTCTTTAAGATGGTATATTGATCGATTAAAAAAGTTTTGTAGTTTTCTTTAAAAAAATTCATGAAAAAGGCCTTTTTTGCGCTACAAGTGGGGATAACGCCTTAATAACAGCGATGAAGTCCGTATTGCCATCCAACATCAAGACCTCTCCATCCTGCCAAGCAAGAGTTCCCTACACATATGTGGGAAATTATCCAAGCGTGACGGGGCGCCAACCACTGCTACAAGTCTCGTCAACAATGCCATTTGTCATTTGTTTGAGGAAGTGCGATATGAGTTGAATGCCATAGAAATCGATCGTAATAAGAATCTCGGTATTACGAGTGTAATTAAGGGATATTCATCTCTCTCACCGGCCAAAAGTTCTATGCTCGAAAACACTGGATGGCCCGATGTCGAAGAGACCAAGCAGATTGTAGATGTATCGGGAAACTTTGATGTCTGTATACCGCTCAGCATGCTCCTCGGATTTGCCGAAGATTATCGGAAAATTGTCGTAAATGCTAAGCACGAGTTGATTTTCACGAGATCAAAGACCGACGATAATGCCATTGTACAAACAGCGCCCGAAGACTACAAACTCGTATTGTATAAAATAGAATGGCTCGTGCCGTATGTGACAGTCTTGGATCAGCGAAAAATTCAACTGTTAAAGTTTCTCGCCAAAGACGCACCAATCTCCATGAGTTTCCGAACATGGGAACTGTATGAATATCCATTGCTGCCTGCCACCTCCATGCACGTGTGGTCTGTGAAAACTTCGAATCAGCTGGAGAAGCCACGATATGTCATACTCGCGTTGCAGACGGAACAGAAAAATAAGAAACATCACAATGCAAGCCACTTTGATCATTGTAACCTGAGCGACGTCAAACTATACCTCAACTCGCAATGTTATCCATATGGAAATTCGAATTTGAACATTGATCACAATCAATATGCTCTTCTCTACGAAATGTATGCAAACTTTCAACCGACGTATTACAACAAAGAGGCTGAACCATGGCTGAGTAGGATGGAATTTTTAGAAAAAGCCCCCCTCGTTGTCATTGACTGCTCAAAACAAAACGATTCGCTCAAGTCCGGTTCTGTTGATGTGCGTCTTGAGTTTGAATTGAAAAACAATATTCCACCGCAAACTTCAGCGTACTGCATGATCCTCTATGATCGTATTGTCGAGTACAATCCTATAAGTGGTGGAGTTAAAAAATTGGTATAAAATCATGCCGATGATTCGCGTCCACTTCAGTCAACATGGAGCTTATCGTCGATGTGCAGGGCTTCAAGAGACCCGTCAATGAATTTGTCCTGAAGGAGATGTCCATCGTCAGACTCCACGACAAGAATGCTGAACCGCTGACGCTCGCCTTCGACGCACCATTTGCATGGGGCTCTTTACCGGCCAAGTACAAAATGCCAAACAAGTGGCTGGAACGAAATTTCCATGGAATACGATGGGATCACAGCGGCATACCATACGAGGCAGCTAGAAAGACAATTCGAGAACTCTTGCATGGAGCTCCTACGATCTATGCGAAGGGATCCGAGAAAAGCGCATGGCTATCAAAATTCCGGATCCCGCAACAAACGTCATCGACTTGGGGACTCTGGACTGTCCATCGCTGCAGAAGCTGCCGAAAATCACAAACTCCAAATGTCCCCATCATCCCATCAACACGAACTGCGCCCATGAGAATGTAAAATCGGTGAAAAGCTGGTTGACTGTATACAAAGCATGGGCGATGGTTTTTCTGAATGAATAAAACACATTTCGATGAAACCATATATCATTTGTATTCTTTACTCTACGGCGAAAACATCCATAATTTACGATTCGATCAAACATATACATTTTTTACATAGTCAATACTAAACGATGGTAAGACGACTGTGGTGTGAACAGTTCGATGACGGTGTCCCAGCGAATTTAGTATTTTTTTCCGCCTCAGAGACGATGGAACGCTGTTGTATTTCCCACAACTGCATGTAGCCATTTGCGCGCCAGTTGCAGCATACTCTCGATGATGCGGCCAGCCGTTCGACGATGGTGTTCCAACGATTTTTTTCCCCGTCCACCATGTTGAGAGACGACCGAACTCGACACTGTTGTATTTTCCACCAATATACTGCATGCAGAGTTGACCATCGCGTGCCACTTGCAGCATACTCTCGAACATTGTCGGATCTTGGTCGAAGGCCTTCACAAGTCGCGCCGGTAAGAAGACAGAGAACTCATCCGAGATGTCTGCGATGTAGCGTTTCCCAAATTTGGTTTGTACGGCCCTCATGTCGGAGATTAGTCGTTCCGACTTAACGGGGAGTTCCGACAGCTTCTTCGTTGGGAGGAATTCCGCCATCCGGCCGACTTTGTTGATACTTGAGAGATCCAGTTTCCGCCCACTTTCAAAGTTCTTTTTAGATATTGATGGTGCAGTGGAATAGTGCAGTCTGAGCTTGGCCCACGAAATTATAAGCTCCCGCGCAAGCCTCCCACTCAAATTTTCAAACCTCCCCCCTCTTTTCCAATCGTGAAAAACAGGTTTGAACATGTTCGAAGAACCGTGGAGAGCGCAAGAGTGCAGCTGCGCTCAAGTGGTCCATCCGCGGTCACAGCCTTTGATCCCTAAAGATTATAGTTTTCCCAAGAAACCTGTCAGGACCTGTCTCGAGTGTCGGCGAGCTTGGAGACGAGGCGGATTTAATTGACATTGCCTTTCGGAATGGAACCAGCTGCCTGTCATAAATAATGGGCTTTGAAAGGTGCCGCCCTTCATGTGGCGCCTAGCGTTTTCATATTACCGAAAATTTTCCGACCCATATATGGTTGTCACACGCGCACGCACGCACGCTTTTCCAAGAAACCTGTCAGGACCTGTCTCGAGTGTCGGCGAGCTTTGAGACGGGGTGGATGCAATTGACATTGTCTTTCGGAATTGAAACAGCTATATGTCATAAATAATGGGCTTTGAAACGCCGCCCTTCACACACACACACACACACACACACGCGCGCGCGCGTACGCACGCACGCACGCATATACTTTCGCACCAAATTTGCCAAATTTCAGATCGTAATTCGTATTCCGCTTTTCGGAAGTTTATCCCGGAAATTATTCATTTGGCGGGACTTATCCCGGAACTTATGTCTGTTGAGTGAGAGCGCTGGGGGAAGGCTTCGCACGCAGCGCTGACTCGTTGAAGCGAGGCATATTTACTTGCACACGAAGAAATACGGTCCCTTCCCCTAGATGCACCGTGCCCGTGCCGCCGGGGATGCCAAAAATCAAGCGTGGCACTGTAGCTAGATGAGAGCGGATTTGAAACGTAGGCAGACGCTCAAGCGGGAGTGAGAAAGCAGTACAACCTCAAGAATAGTAAAGCGCACGGGTGTGAAAAAACGCTTCATTGTCCCGCGAGTAGAAAGGATGGTGTTGGAGTTTGTTCGGATTGCTCGAACGTAAAGAATGATGTAGTTTAAATTTGTATTGCCTCATTTTTACTATGATCAATTTTTTTGCATTTTCAAATTGTAGATTTCTAAATGAGCATCTTGAAAAATGAGTAAACGATTCTCGTAGGCAAAATTTTCCACAAAAACCATAAACCAACCAAAAAATTTATTCGCATCGCACTCCAACGATGGAAGTTTCACTCTTCTTAAGAAAAGACGTGGGCGAAAGCCCACTTTTTTACAATTACTTGCGAATTTCGTTGTGAAAAAGGGCCGATTAATTTTCTCAAATGAGTAACCCGATAATGGTAAAGCCTCGCACGGTTATCGATTGGGCATGATGCGCTCATAAAAGTGGATTCCGGAAGTTGAAAGTCGTTCTCAATTTTTTTGTGGCTTTCCTTAGGTATGGAGAACAATCAGCGCAAATAAAAAAAAACTGGGAATCCCTTTACCGCCGAAAATACGATTTTCATTCGACTTTCACTCCCTCACAAGCGTGGGTTCCGGAAGTTGAAAATCGTTCCCAATTTTTTTGTAGCTTTCCTTAGGTACTAGAAACAATCGGTGCAAATGAAAAAACTAGGAATCCCTTTATCACCGGAATTACAATTTTTATTCGAATTAGTACTAGGAACGATCGGCGCGAATAAAAGAACTGGGAATACCTTGATCGCCGGAAATACAATTTTTATCCGAATTTCACCCCCTCTCCCACCCCCGATAAGGGCGGCTTCCGAAAGTTGAAAATCGTTCCCAATTTTTTTGTGGGTCTCTTTAGGTATTAGGAACAATCAGCGCAAATAAAAAAACTGGGAAATCCTTCACCGCAAAAATACGATTTTCATTCGACTTTCACTCCCCCATAAGGGTGGGTTCCGGAAGTTGGAAATCGTTGCCAATTTTTTTATGGCTTTCCTTACGTACTAGAAACGATCGGCGCAAATAAAAAAACTGGGAATCCCTTCATCGCCGGAAATACAATTTTTATTCGAATTTCACCCCCTCACCCACCCGCGATAAAGGCGGATTCCGTTAGTCCAAAATCGTTGCCAATTTTTTTGTGGGTCTCTTTAGGTACTAGCAATCAGCGCAAATAAAAAACTGAGAAATTCTTTACCAGCGGAAATACGATTTTCATTCGACTTTCACTCCCCCCTAAAGGTGGGTTCCGGAAGTTGGAAATCGTTGCTAATTTTTTTGTGGCTTTTCGCAGACGCCCAAAATTGATGCCGCAAATAAAAAAACTGGGAATGTCATTATCACCCGAGATATCATTTTTTTCACTTTCAACCCCTCAATAAGGGTGAATTCTGGGCCACCAAATTTTTTTGAACTTTTTGTATAGCCTGTCCAGATATTCTGGAGTCATAATGTACCCGAAAAAAATTAATTAAAAATTAAAAAAAAATCGAAGATTTTTGTTGGAATCCAACGATGCAAACTTCAGGCTCATGAGTACCGTAGGAATAGATTCACAAGGTACCATTGAGCGAAGTAGCACTATAATTTTGTACTGCTTCCACGGCTTAGCTGCCCGCTACTTATTCTCCATACCTATAAAAACTCCCAAATACGTATATATGAACCATTGATCACAAGCAGATGCAGAAAAAGCAAGGTGCAAGCAAAAGTAAGACCAAAACGACACAGGCTTTAGCAAAAGCAAGGCCGAGACTGGATGTGCAAAGTCAAGGGCTAGACTATCATGGTCATGATATTTTGCTCATCACTGCTTAAGAGTCATCCAATGCATGAACATAAACGCCCAACTGCCCACTGAACAAATCAAGAATTTTACAGAGAATTTACGGATTGCGCTGAAAAAACAACACGTCTTATGTTTTTTATATAACTATTCCTTAAAGCACCATAAGACAAATTGGCCCAGTGTGCTTTCTCCATAACACTTTTTTTTATCAATCAACGAATTTGGACACCCGTGCGGTACCACTTCACCATACTCATTGGCTTTTTTTCACTTGGGAAGTTGGAAAGATAATCGATAATTCGTCAAGAAAAATCGGAGGTATCAAAGACACGTTCGGGGCCATCTTGCGGTACCTGCTTCTGCACTGCAAAAACAAGTGTGTTGTTTTTACACATTTTAGGTGTGTAAAGGCTCTAGACACTTTTTACACGTTTTAACGTGTGTAAAAAATAACCGTGTAAAAATAACACGCATTGATGCGTTCAAATAACACATTGACGTGTGTTATTTTCTTGCACACTTAATCGCATTTTTACAATACTATTTACATATATGTATCCTCCATGTAAATAAAGTGTATATACTCCATGTAAATAAAATGTACATCCTCCATATAAGTAAGTAAATAAATTCATAATCAATAGTCAGAAATATATATTGAGTACATTTATTATAGAGGGTGTGTGTGTGTATACTAAGAGCTTAACCCGATTTGGTTATCGTGGGTCGCTGGAGACCCGAGCCATTTTTAGTTAATGTCTGCATTTTTGGGAGGTGGGTGTGTTTATGATGAAAAATAAAATATTTGTTTAAATTGTTTTGCAATCTTCATGGTGTACCCTTAAAGTAGGAGTATTCAAGAGTATTCAGGAATTTTATCAGAATTTTTCATTGCAAATTATGTGTTCTAACATGCCTCGGGTCTTCAGTGACTCACGATAACCTGACACGGGGCCGAAAAAAGCGATAACCTGATCGGGTTAATTGAACGGGTTAATCGGTTAATTCATGGAGCCTAGATACCAGGAGGTTCAGCGGCAATGCAAAGGCGCTGAAAAAAGCGTCCCCGAAAATGTCCCGAAGTGATGGCGCTGGGGTGCAGCGGCACCTACATATATAGTAATATATTGGTCAACGAGGTGAAAGTGATCGGATGCGTTTCTAACCTCACGACAGACCGATCGTGACATCAAACGTCGAAATATCCGCCGATTCATAATTTCCTCATGACGGTTCGGAAAAAAACGCAAAAGCGAGAAAAGATCTCAAACTCAAACTGAAAATGGCGGCGATACAGCCCATCTAGAAAAACGTGTTTTTTTACATATAGCTTCACGGGAGAACGGTTTTCTCGTACAATATAAGACCTGAAACAAAAACCAAAAAAAATGATAATTTATATATTATTAGCTATGAGACTACCTAGAAATTTGCTTTCAAATTTTGCAAAAATAGCTCACTTTGAAGGAAATAAATCGATTTTTTGCCAAAAAAAGCAGTAAATTGTTTATAAACAGAAGTTTACATTTAATCAAAAAAGGGCTACGTACTCCCATAAAGAATATGATTGTGAAGCTGCTATCAAAATTTCAAATCGATGCATGCAGAGGTGGTCGAGTAATCCGTCTTCCGAGATCGAAAAATGTGGTTTCGAGAAAAACGCGTTTAAAGTTGTACGAGCAATTGAACGTGCGCTCCGAGGCGCTGCGGCCAAATCGATAATTGAACCTTTAAATTAAAAAAATCGCTACAGGACCAATTGCATATTGTGTTTATGACACCAAAGTGTATTTAGGCAAGAAAACGTCTTTTCAAAATCCTAGAGTGGTGTTATCCCTTAACACGAATGAGGGTTAGGTACATCATTTGTGATCTGTCTTAGATCGCACCCATGTTTAGCGTATATCTATATACATGTAGGTGCCGGAGCACCCCAGCGCCATCATTTCTTGTTCTCGTTTTGGGGACGAGTTGAAAGGCCTCGCTGAACTTCCTGGTATCTAGGCTCCATGGGTTAATTGAAGACCAAATGTAGTTTTGTTAATCTGTCAATCAATCAACGTCAAACCAACTAATGAGTTTGACGTGATGCCGTAACCATGGTGATTTTCAAAATAGGATCCATAACTCGCAATTAACACACCTAAACTGTGTTACTTTTTTCCGTATTATTTTTGCTCGTGTGTTGCTATCAACGCGTGTTGTTTAGTCCAATGTGTGTAAATATGCGTCTTGTATGTTGTTTCTACACGCTTTATGTGTGTTCGCATAAGCGTGTTATTGATGGTGACGTTGCGAACGTGTGTAATAATCTAATGCATAAAAATTACACACTCACGTGTGTAATTTTAACGCATTACGTGTGTAATTGTAACGCATTACGTGATACCAAATGCATAAGTGTGTAGAATCAACATGGCAACGCGTGTTTAGACTTTATGTTGTGTTATTTCTACACACTTTGAACACACGTCAAACACGCCTTGTTTTTGCAGTGTGAGCTCGCAGTTCCAGCTTTCCAAGTTAGGCTCACTGTTAGTAGATGTTACTAAGAATGGACGCACAGCAGTAACGACGTAAGACGTCAGGCATCTACCTGATCTGCTTCTCCTGCCAGTAAAATGGCCGAGGCCCGACCTGCAATAATCAGTGTCACTGATCGGTTCTATCTTTCGATATCGATAATCGTAAATTTGCTAGCCTCATCATTAATTCGGACCAAATTTCCCACAAGCGGCGCTTCGATTGATTCACAGTTGGTCAACGTTGGACAACGACCCCCCAACTCTGTTCCCAAAAATGGTAGACTCGATATATATTTCTAAAGATATCTCTCTATCCTGTTTGAAACGGTACGCCTGGTATAAATATTCCATTGTGCCTCATCTTTGCCCCAGGAAAGAACAGCTCGCACGAGTTTTCGCTTCTCATATCGCGTATTCTCGTTTTGCAGATTAAAAATCAAAGAGCGCGAATATACATGGGTAATTTCAGTACCTTCGGACTCCTTTCTATCAACATTTTCGCCGCGTATTCTCTCGAATCTAGTCTGAGAGTGTGCATTGTATTAAGAACTCTGAACACCTTGTAGTTTTTCTGCATATCTGCGAGTCAATATTTATATTAATAATTTCAAATAAATACATTAATATATGTGTATATAGATATAATTCATTTAGCACGATACATCATTTTAAAGTTATGGAAATTTAAGGTAAGGTGTTATTTTTTCACCTATGTATAAAAATAATTCCAGAATAATTATAATATTTGTCCATTTTGTTCTTTGTACTCCGCGATATGAAAGGTTTGGCATACAAATTAGGACCCCCAAGTTCCTAAATGCATGAGTAAGATATTTTTGTGAATGTTTTCAGATTAGTGGAGAGTGACCAATTATAGCTCATGTGATATTTTTTAATCGTATTGTCGAAGCGACGAAAATAATATGCCGACAAGAACTATGAGTATTTAAGAGTTGTACCAAAAGCTGATAAAAATTATAGCCGTGATTCCTGCATACGGGGTTTACAAACTGATCGTTTTCACTTGAAATGCTGTGTAGAGTCACCTCACGCGTGAGTTATCATCGACACCTTTTTTCCTTTTCGTTTTTCTTATTTCGACTTGTCGCCCGCACAGCTCGAGGGAATACACTCGAGAGAGGCCCCGTTTTATTCTTCGCGGAACGAAAACGAAAGACCGTGGAGGAAAAAGGAAGAAAGAGATATATTTCTCGAATGAACAGAAAGACAGAGACTGAGAATAAAAAAAAACGCCGAGCATGCTTTTGTAGCCCTCCAGTGATTCACTCGCCTATTATGCAAAATTAATGATAATATTGCAACCGACTGTCTCCATCAGTAAATCTTAACGGTTAAACACGGGATAATGCGAAATTAGATAAAGGCTTCCGTTAAATGGCGTTAGCAACTGTTCTTTTTTATTCCTTGTTACTTCGAAGTCATAGTTGTAAGAAGCTCACTCCCGTTTCTAGAGATTTATGATAGAGAAAAATATAGAAACACGTTGCCCATCCGAGTTTTCAGAAGTTTTTTCAAACCGAGGCTCCAATATCCGTAGACACTAGTTATAACCTTCAACGCACTGTGCATCGTTGGAACACAGCGAAAATTAACTTTTCTCCATTGCCCATTTTTTTCGCGAAACTTGGGCTACGTCGCGTGAACGTTTTTCAGGTTCCGTTTAGTAAAGATCTTCAGCCTATTTTTAATGAATGATTTCAGATAATAATAAAAATGAGCAAATAAAAAAGTTGCCGTTGCTCTCTGAGGATGCCAACTTCAAGATTGTCAACCTTCGTCTTTGTTCCTAGTTGGGTAGCTGAGCTGTAAGGCTGAATTTCAGAAGCATTTACTTGAAATAACTATTTGGATACATCAGATTTCGTTTTCATTTCACTTCTTTTATTTTGTCTATCTCTATTCATAGGGATTCTCATTTACCTGATCCACAAAATGAAAACCTTGCGCTCCCAAATCCAACGCCTAAGGGTCAGCCGGTTGACGAGAGGTTAATTCTCAAGTTAAGTAAGTGAATGCAAAATTTTCTCGCCAAACCGTAAAAAACGTACGCAGAATACTTGAAAGTTGGACCATTGTCCGTTTATTCGATGTTATTCGAAGTCTATAAAAAGTAATGCCACCATTGCAAGGTTGTAACATTCTTTGATGTTTTCAAACTTTTTGCGAAAATTTATTTAATAATTGTTCGAATTAATAAATTCAAATTTTCAACTGATATTTTTACTGGAATAAATTTTCGAGTGTCTGAAGACTTAAAAAATTGTATTATTAATGCGTGAATAACTACCGGAGGTCTGTCAATAAAATCTGAATCCTATGCAAAATTAATTGTTTTCTCCGACGCAGAGAGACTTTTGTTTACGAGCAGCTTTATTTAGGGGACTTTTTTCCTGGGGAATTTTGAACAAGGTATGGGTCGCCTATAACCGGGCGAACCTGCACTGACAAGGGGGCAGTACGGCAGTCGGATTTTTGTAATTTTTCGTACTCATGGTACGTGAAGTTCAGAGCTCGAATATTAATATTCCAAAGCAGTTCGACGCCATATTCAGAAATTTTCGAGAAAATTGACTTTGAAGTTTTCGAACGCACTCTTATCCCACAAAGATGCAATGATATTCGAACCGGGCTCGTGGCGTACCCGATAGCGCTCGAGTCTAGTAATCGCGGGGTCGCTGGTTCGAGTCTCACTTCGAATTTTTTTTTTTTTCATTTTTTTAAATTCGCATACCTCCGTCATTTAAATATCCCGATAAATTTTTGTTGTATATAATCACATATTATTATATATAATTAATATAATATATCTATATATGTTTATATATGGACAAAATCCATATATAGTTATTTATGTACAAAATTCATTATAGTTATACATAATTATATATTTTCTCATATATGATCATATATTATTTATATATAACAATAGGTGATTATTTATAAAAAAAAAAATAAATAATCCCGGGATAAAAATCATAAAATCTATGCTAATTCACATATATGTAATTATAATTGTCAATGATAAATGCAAGTCTTATTTTTGATTATCTCTTGCTTGAAATTGCGAATAGGCGACGTAAAAATATCCAGTAATAATATTTACATAAACTCCCTTGTAGATTAATAGGAATATAAATAGAAGAATAAATGTTGAAATATGTGAATATAACGCTTGCTTTGGCAACCGTCGATATTGTGAATAACAGTTCTGCGTACATCGTTTGCCTTTGTCCTGATCAACTACCTGCGAAGCGGGCACAGCTGCTTGTGCACAAAAGATTTCTGGAATGAAGTTTGTTTTCCGATCGATGTATTGAAAAAAAATTGCGAATGTAACAATGCAGCGTTTGTACGGTGTGCGAGATGCCGTGAAAATTACTGTTTTCCTTGTTTTTACGATGGTTATCACTCTGGCTCGTGTAACATTACACCCGATGTATAAAACAAACGAATACAGACCGAATAATAAAGTATTCAATTCCTTACCCGACGTTTTTCATTTTCATCCTAAAAATGTTGTTGGTTATAAATATTGATACTTGAAAATGTATGTTTATAATCAAGAGATAATTAAAAATATGACTTGCGTTTTTTCATTTTAAAAAAATGAAAAAAAAAAAAACAATTCGAAGTGAGACTCGAACCCGCGACCCCGCGATTACTAGACTCGAGCGCTACCGGGTACGCCACGAGCCCGGTTCGAATGTCGTTGCATCTTTGTGGGATAAGACTGCGCTCGAAAACTTCAAAGTAAATTTTCTCGAAAATTTCTGAATATGGCGTCGAACTGCTTTGGGATATTAATATTCGAGCTCTGAACTTCGCGTACCATGAGTACGAAAAATTACAAAAATCCGACTGCCGTACTGTCTCCTTGTGAGCTTCGGGCCCACAAACCGCAAACCCGCATCTTCCCAATGAAGTGCAGACCGAGGCTTGTACTAGAGTACGATCGTTCCGTGAAAATGGGAACACGAGATGAATTTAACCTGTGTCCTGGGTTTAACAGTTTCATTCTTTTTGTTAAGAGCGCAACATGTATTCGCTCGTGAACCTTGTAGTTATAATCATTTTGCAAATATCGCAGACTCGTCAAATGAGTACCTACATAGAGAACAATTGATGTGCGCGATAACTTCAAGGGGAGGCATGCAATTGCGGGAGATTTTCGCGCCGTTGTGCTCAAAGAGAGTCATATACCGACGCGTCTCTCTCGCTCACCTGCGGCTGTTTACACCCATTTCCTTCTTCTCAACATCATTCGGCGACGCGCAGAGTTGCACAATAAATGACAAACCGTGGATTATATAAAGTCGCGTGTCTAGTTTATCGCAGCAAATGAAAGATGCCCAGGGTAGTATGTGTGTATCTATATATATTTACATAGAGGTCGCACACGGCACGTCATCAACAAACTATCACGATAATTATAATTAGATCCTGTGGCCGATTAATCAACGGGATGGCATATTTTCCTAATAATCGTTATAATATTTCACCTCGGTCTAGTGTGCGGAGGCGAAGCAAGGAATTTATTATCGTGAGGATGTGTCGAATTTTATTGGTTTTTCCGTCTGCCTAAACTGTATATTTGGAGCCAAAAAAACATCCGGAGCAGACGCAGTGACGTGAGAAATGACTACACTAGAGGAAAGGTGTTGGCATACCGAAGAAAAAACGGTTGTATGTCCGAGTGCCAGTCACGCAACTTCGATCACATTATTTATCAATGCAAAAAATAGTTCTCCGAACGGTTATTCTCTTTCAGATAATTGCGGGTCGGTGATCCCAAAATATGCACGCACAACTTTGGCTCACTCATAGAAGCTTTGCTTACATTAAAAAAAAATCGACTTGCAGTTGAAATGCGTTTAGAATGGTCCGAAACGTTGAAAAGGAGGATTCAAAAAAAAGTTGTCTTCACTTCCGCCCGCGTGCGTGAGTATGAGTGTAGTGAGCCGACTGAATTTCTGCACACCGATAGGGTATCGCAGGAAGCACGTTTTAAATGAACTGAGTGAACATCGATAAAACGCATTTGATTCGACGGAAGTGTTAATTTTCAGAAAAAAATGACTTTGTGCGCTGTCATTTTCACAGTATTCTTTGGTGTATTTAAAGATAAGACAGTAAAATGTCTGCAGGGTGAAAAGTTCCCAACATTTACGTTATTTTAATATGTCTTTGCATATAAATCGAATATTATTCGGGAACTTTTGTCGTGGTTCTACTTTCACCAATTCCCGTAAATTTTACGGGAATTGGTGAAAGTGTTTACATTATAAGGGAGTTTGAATATTCATTGGAATTATCACGATGTATCTTTCTGAAAACATAACATACTTGAGTGATATTTAGCACAGAAGTAGGGCATTATAAAGGAAATGTCGTGAGAACCAGCGAAAAAGTTTAGATTTCAAGTGCTTATGATTTTTTTAATATTGAACATGCTTTTTAAGCTGTATACGTTTGTTGAGGTAATAGTCCAGTCAAAAGTGGCCAAAGTCGAAAATTTTTGCGACCGCTTAGTGAAACACGTATTCCTATGTTAATCGACCCGGGGAATCTGAATTTCTAGGAATTTTAACTATTAACAGTGAAGAAAAGGGTTAAATACCGAAAAATATGCATTATTTCGAGAACGAAGAGGAAATCGCAAAAAAGTTTCGAACAAAAGTTGTAGAGGGGAAGATTTTACCCCATAGGTGTATATGATGTTTTTTCTCTATCTCCAATAGTTTAGCCGTAAAATTGAAAAACAAATTCACACCAATACTATCACCGCGCGAGGCACACGGACGTGACGAAATCGAGAGGTATGAGCATCGCTGGGACGTCCTCTCTCTCTCGCTCTCGCACGGCCGCTACCGCGCTTCGTTCGGGGGTCCCCGACGTTCGATCGGGTATTTTCGGCAGCCCATAGGTACGTCCGCGGCTTCCCCTCTTGACGGCACAGCGCGCCAACCGGCAGCTTGGCTCGAGAGTCGCCGGGACCAATCAGGTGTTTTCGCGGGAGTTAGATAGGACATTTAAAAAGACAAATCCGTTACCTGCTAATATTTCGTACACTGAAATAAAAAGCGCGAGAATAGAGCATTTCGTTGAAACGATGTACAGAAAAGTACCTTTTTTAAAGGGCAAGCTGTATTATTGGAAACGCCTATATGGAAAGGATGGTTATGAGAAATTTTGTTTAATAATGATTTTAACATAATTTGTTTTCTTTGTGTATAAAGTTTTTAATACAGTAAAGACATAAGATTGAATGATAGAAATTCTAAATTCTAATATTGATAATATAATTTGTGTTAAAATGATAACGTATCATAAAATTATTATTAATGAAATAGCTGATTCTTTTATTAAAGTTAAAAGTAAATATCCTGCAAATATATTTGCTGTTCATCGAATTTATCAAGTTAAAGGACAAATAATATTTCTAGTTGTTTCAATTAAAACTATAAAAGGTATTAAAAGAAAGGGGGTCTTTTGGGGGATTACATGCGCAAATGCAAAGTTTGTATTGTTTAATGAAAGGAAAATTATTAAACTAAAACAAAATGGGAGGGAAATATCAATTGAAAAAATTAAATGTCTTGAACTTGTAAAAATATATGGGACTTGTGAAAAAATATATAAAACTATTTCTTAAAATTAATATAAATAAAATAGTCAAATCAATTATATCAAAACAAATAAATTTGTTCATTAACTAATTTTTAATTCTTTGAATAAAGTTATGGAAACAAATTTTTTTTCATTAATCGAGAATCAACTATTCGGAATAATATTTGAATAATAACAAAATTTGAATAGAATAAATTCAATTTAAATCAACCATTGAATTGGTACTAGAATAAAAAATAGAAAATAAATTTCTTATCATTTTACGATACATTTTTTCTAATTTTTATTATTATACGAATTAATATGTTTTTCAATCTAAATAAAATTATATTCAAAGTTAATCAATTGTATAGTGATACTTGTGGAATATAAAAAATATTAATTTTAATGATTCAAAAATTACATTTTAATGTTATATTTTAACTCATTTCTTTCATTAGAGGTAATTTTAATTACTATATATTGATTTAAGAGATCATAACTTTAAATTCAGTTATCCAATGAAAATGGATAAGAAATTCATTGTATAAAATTTTCATGATTAGTTCTTTCAATTGCAATAGGTATAAATCTATGAGTTATACCACGCATTCATTTTCACACCTAATGATGGAACAGTTCAGGAATGAATTACATCTGAAGAATTAATTAATATACGAATTTGATTTTTATTTGGAATAATTATATTATTATCAATATCTAATAAACGGAAATTATTTATGTTCATATTATTATTTTTAATTATAAATAAATGAAATTTAATTTTATTGAAATCTGAATATTCATAAGATCAGTAACATTGATATCCAATAGATTTAATTGTTAGAGTTGAAATATAAATTTAATCTGTTAAATATAAAACGTTGAATGCAGGAATTGCTAGATAAATTGAAATTAATATCGGAATTAATGTTCAAACAATTTCAATATTTTGATTTTGTTAAATACACTTATTACAGTAGAACCTCGATTATCCGAACCTCGATCATCCGAACCCTCAATTATCCGAACGATGATTTAGTTTATCCGAACGCTCAATTATCCGAAAGTTGGCGCGAAAGATACATTCTTGCTCGCTGCCACCGCCGTGAGCAACAATGAGCAACCCAACGCAACTTCTCCTTCTCAAACGGCTGCGAGACTAAGCCGCTCAAAAACGCGTTACAGCCGTTCGTCACTGAAAAAAGAACGATTTTATTTTTAAAAAAATATTTAAAAAAAGCATTCGACTTTTTTCAGGTGTTTAAAATACATATATATTTCAACGTTAATATGTATGTCAAATTTTTATATATATGTATGTACTATTTTTATATAAAAAGGTGTTGTTTATGATCTCGTCCCAAAAAACCCACGTTTCGATTATCCGAACTAGTCTCGGTCCCAATTGGTTCGGATAATCGAGTTTCTTCTGTATTCAAATTATTAATGAATGAGGAAAAAATAATATGAATTATTATAATCGTAATTAGCAGCAACATTATTAATAAATGATCATAAATGTGTTTTAAGTTTTCTGTAAATTGTGAATTAGCATCTTGTATATTAATGATGAATTAGGTAGAAATTGCATTAATTTAGCGTGAATTAATTATGATATATTAAAGCAGTTTAATTAAATCTATGATTTAATGGGGGGTAAAATATTCTTAATCATTCAATTGAAGAAATGGTATACATTGAAAAAAGATTTAATAGTTGAGGTGATATTCGTTCTCATATTAGAAAAAGAAAATATATAATTTTTAATATTGAAATTAAAGATCCTATAAAAGAAAAAATATTTTAAGTTATATATGAATCAGGATAATTAGAATATCGTCGAGGTATTCCATTTAGACCCAAAAATCGATGGGGGAAAAAGTTAAATTAATTCGAAAAACATTCTGTACAATTGAATTTTTAATAATTTTTTATGTAATCTTAGGCCGTTTATTAATGGATATCGATAAATAAAAACTCCGATAATAGCAAATACAGCTCCCAGAGATAATACATAATGAAAATGAGGTACTACATAATAAGTATCATGTTAAGTAATATCACTTGGTGAATTACCTAGAATTACTCCAGTTAATCCTCCAATTACAAATAAGAATACAAATCCTAATCTTCAAAGGTTTGAAGGATTAAATTTTATTTTTGATCCATGGATGGTAGCTAATCATCTAAAGACTTTAATTCCTGTAGGGATTGCAATCATTATAGTTGCTAACGTGTAATAAGCTCATCTATGTCAATTGTACATATATGATGGGATCATACAATGAATTCTAAAAACCGAATAGCTAATATTGCATAAATTATACGAATAGAACAAAAAGTTCCTTATTTTTCCATTTTGGTAAAAAATTATATGGGAAACCAAATATGGGAAATTATATGGTATAACCAAATCCTGGTAAAATTAAAATATAAATTTCACGATGTCCATAATATCAAAATAAATGTTGGGATAGAGATGGATCTCCTCCACCTGATGGATTAAAAATTGTATTTAAATGTCGGTCTGTTAAAAGTAAAGTGACCCCTGCTAATATAGAAACAGCTCATAATAATAAAGTTGTTGTAATTAATATTAATCATGAAAAAAAAACCCGATGAGTTGGTCTGGTGGTTAGCGTTGCGGACCAGCGGATCGGGAGGTCGCGGGCTCGAATCCCAGTCGCGTACTTTCGTCAGGAAATGTTTTTCTTCGACATTTTCTCGGCAAAAGACTAGTTCCGACACTGGGAGGCGAACTTGGGACCGACTGTATCGGTATAGGTTTTCGGCAGTTTCCCTATGCCCATGACTGGCGAAAACATGAGATATGCATGGTGAATACGATACGGACGAGGAAGTCGGCTGTGGACGCAAGGGGGGGATGATGGAGACAAAGAACAAGT
>OX101788.1:37371247-37532830 GCA_944452715.1 Ophion slaviceki | reverse complement strand
AGAGATAGAGAGATAGAGAGATAGAGAGATAGAGAGATAGAGAGATAGAGAGATAGAGAGATAGAGAGATAGAGAGATAGAGAGATAGAGAGATAGAGAGATAGAGAGATAGAGAGATAGAGAGATAGAGAGATAGAGAGATAGAGAGATAGAGAGATAGAGAGATAGAGAGATAGAGAGATAGATAGAGAGATAGAGAGATAGAGAGATAGAGAGATAGAGAGATAGAGAGATAGAGAGATAGAGAGATAGAGAGATAGAGAGATAGAGAGATAGAGAGATAGAGAGATAGAGAGATAGAGAGATAGAGAGATAGAGAGATAGAGAGAGATAGATAGAGAGATAGAGAGATAGAGAGATAGAGAGATAGAGAGAGATAGAGAGATAGAGAGATAGAGAGATAGAGAGATAGAGAGATAGAGAGATAGAGAGATAGAGAGATAGAGAGATAGAGAGAGAGAGAGAGAGAGAGAGAGAGAGAGAGAGAGAGAGAGAGAGATGAAATTGTGGGCCAGGAGAACCACCACAGTGAGTATCAAGTCAAGGGGGGCGTCTTGCGTCGACGGGCGTCTGAGAGAATATATGGATCGGGTTGCATGAGTTGGTCGTAAACCTAACAGCTGTTTCTTCATATCGGATAAGACAAAGGGACAACGGCCCAAGGCGAGGATTTTTCCTTCAAAGGGGGAGGAGGAGTGATGCATTTTTTCGAAGACAACTTTTTTTATTAAAATGTTTTTTTTTTTCACAAATCTTCTTTGTCGATCCAACTGTTGTGCGTATCGTCGAAACTGAGCCACTTGTCGAGCATTCGATTTCCACGCTTCTTCACCACCTTCTCAACGAGGTAAATGTCGGGATACTTGACTTTCTGGAGCTCCTCTTCGTAGAAACAGCCGGCGATGGTTTCGTTCCGATGGTCCTTGAGATTGTACGTCGTTGGATTCCTTCTTTTCACTCTGCATATCGTGAATATTTCCGTTGTCCAATTGGGCGTATAACCCTTCTCAAATTCATTCTTAAATTTGCTAATTCGCAAATTATCGCCAATTTTCAACTTTTGTGATTTTTTTGCCGTTAATCGACGCTGGCGTAAAATACGATGGAGAATCTCTTTCATTGGTGCGATTGATATTTTTCGGTTTTTCCCGGATGGTTCGATGCACGGTGTTGTTCTATTCGGTAACGAGAGAATCCAGAATATCCATCCATTTGTACATTCCGCGAAGACTGAATTGCATCCACATTTTATTTTTTAACGTTCTATTGAAACGCTCGCAGATTGATGCTTTCAAATTGCTATACGTTGAATACATGTTTACATTGTGTCTTTTCATAAGAGCTTCAAACTGTGAATTATAAAATTCTTTACCACGATCGACGTGCAAGTTCTTGGGTATGCGACCCTGATTGAAAATAGATTTCATGGCAATCGTCGTATCTTTACCGCTCTTGCTTCTCAACAGTATGGCCCAGGCGAATTTGGAGAATATATCGATGACTGTCAGGAGGAACTTATGTTGCGAGTTTTGCGTCGCGTACGATGACATTTCTACGATATCAGCTTGCCACGTTTCATCCAGACCTCGAATGTCAACGTGTCGACGAGTATAATTTCTTCGTGCAGGCTTATGCAGCTCTCGCACGAGAGTGAGTTTTTTGTCATCATTCATGGCGCGCGGAGATCCACACACATCAACGTTCAACATGCGAATGGAAAAACGCTCGTTTTTCCTAATAAATAATTCCAGCCTCGCGCAATTCTTCGATAATCGATAAGATCTCATTGGAATGCGATGAGTTGCCTGCCGCTTGAGATGCGTGGAGTAATCGAAGACGATCTACAAGCTCATTCGGATTGTCCCAGTAAACATAGTCAAATTGCATATTTTTTCTGGCCTTTTTATACATCCCCCGACCCGTACGTGCTCGAATTATTTTCGAAATATAAATCTTGAATTTGTAACTGTTTTCACGTCGCACAGCTCCGTCCGGTTTGTAATATTTTTTATGCGCGTTCGTGCCAATGATGATATTCTCATAATTTTTCAAATCGTTCGGTTCGAGAAAAGCGACATTTGGCACTTTTTTAAATAGGAGCTCTGTCAATCCCACAGTTGTCGCATAACTTTTCTCCCCCACACGAATATGCGGAAAATCGAAAATTATCGGAGAATCGCCAATCATTAATTTGGTGCTGGCAAGCATTCGCACACCGTATGTGGTATCCAGACTTTTCTTTTTACCCATACGTAACAATGCGAGATATTTTTTTATCATTCATCGACCCGACTGGGTGAATCATCATCATCATCATCATCATCATCATCATCAGCATCGACATCATCATCATCGTATTCAGAGGCATCATCTTTGTGCTCATACGCCGCTGTGAAAGTTGAATCTTTCGGTGACTCATTCTTAACTTTACTCTCATTTTCTTCCTTTTCATTCTTGATTTCCTCCTCCTCCTCCTTCTTCAATGGTGACGTCTTGTGAGAAACGAGCTTTTCCAATGGTGTGACTATCGGCTTAAAGACATCCTGCATCGCCTGATCAGCATTATCTCTACCCATCTTTATCATTCGATGTTTTCGTCTAATTGCATCACTGGCCTTGACGGTTTGCTGCAACACATATTTTTCTTGCAAAAGTTATCGACACTTCATGCTGTTGTCAGTTTGACAATACAAGCAATACTGTATGCATTGAAACAAAGAGCACCTTATTTATTGACTCGGAGGAAAGAATCAAACCCTCGTCTATACCTACCCTCATTGATACTACTATCCTTGTTAATTGTAAGGAATCCATACTTGCTGGAATTCCAACATTCGCAACATATATTTTTGAATTGTGTGTATGACATATCGGTATTGACATGGTCATCGTACACATGTTTAAGGTTCGAGTCGTCCTGCTTGAAGAGAGCTATAAAATTCGTATTATCGCGTACGAGATGCTTAGGAATACGAGCGTATGTTTGAGAAAGATAGAAACAGTCCACATTTTCATGCCTTCCCATGGAGAAAAAGGCTCTCACGTTGTCCTGTTTCTCGCACGCTATATCGTCAAAGATGAATATGGAGTTTGGTCGTGCGTCGCTCGGTGACACCACTTGTTCATGCTCGTTAAATGGATGATATTCGAGACCCTTCACGGGCTGGAGAAATTGTTCGAGTAACTGATATTTCGGCTGTTTCAGCGACTTTGAATAGAGATAAACGTTTTCGAATCTGAGACCATTCGGGTGTATCGCGAGGGTGAGCAACGCGTTGGTTTTTCCGCAGTTTGACGGACCGCAGAATACCGCGCGAATCGTATTTGGCAGCAAATCACCATGACGCTTTTGTCCACCCTCTCCCCGAATTTGCGTAAATTCATCAAAGTTTATCACCGGCAGCTTTCCATACGTCTTGGACTTCATCTTCGTCGCGACTGACATAATTTTGGTATAAAACGAGCTTTTGTATCTATTGCCACTTCAGTCGAGCGTCAACCTTCATCATGATTAAACGTCGAGGAAAGAAGTCCGGTAAAGGTCTCCTCAATCGTATCATCAACAAACTTCTCGTTGAATTGCACTTGCCTGGATATCAGTATTGCGGACCCGGCACAAAGCTAGCTAAACGTCTTGCACGCGGCGATCCTGGAATAAATCCGTTGGATGCAGCTTGCAAGGAGCACGATATCGCGTATTCGAAAAATCGTGAAAACCTCGAAGCTAGACATTCTGCGGATAAAATATTGCAGGAGAGAGCTTGGCAACGAGTTCGCGCCAGCGACGCTAGTATCGGGGAGAAAACAAACGCGCTTGCCGTAGCAGGAATCATGAAAGCGAAGAGTAAATTCGGCATGGGGATTAAGAGGGGAGCAAAAATTGTTGGCTTGAAGAAAATCATCGATGCAGCGAGAGAAGCCATGATGAAGAGCGAAGATTCAAATGCAGTCGCTGCGTCGGCCTTAAAGGGCGCCCGAGCAGCTGTCGAGAGGGTCACAAGTGGCGCGCACAAAGTGCGTACGCCTCGAGTGTTGCCTGTACCTCGTAAAATCGGTGGCTTCCTACCGTTTCTCGTACCCATCTTTGCCGGTCTCAGCGCTGCAGGGGCGCTAGCAGGTGGTGCGGCCAACATAGTCAAAGCGGTCAAGGCCGCTCAAGCAGCGAAACGTGAGCTCGAAGAGAGCAAGCGTCACAATCGAACGATTGAAGCAATAGCATTGGGCAAAGGCTTACATCTCAAGCCGTACAAACAGGGAATGGGTCTTTTTATCGCGCCAAAAAACGTAAAGTAGAGCTACCTAATCGATCACTCACCCATGCAGATTTGCTAAAATACGCCAAAATAATGAAAATCCCCTATTTTCGTAGATGTTACATTCGAAATCAATTGCCCAAGGGTGGACCATGGCTACGCGAATGTGCCATTGTAAGTCTCGATGAGGATATGGGGTCTGGCACACATTGGGTGGCGTACAAAAAAACCAACAATAGAGTCCGTTATTTCGATAGTTTCGGCGATCTTCAACCACCTGCCGAACTTTTGAAATACTTCGGTGTGAGTAGCGTGAATTATAATTACAAGATGTACCAGACATACGACACATTCGAGTGTGGTCATTTGTGTCTCAAGTTTCTCTGTCGACAATTACCGCGACGAGAGAGATTTTATCTGTATAAAAGTGGGTGATGAGGGAAAAATCGAGTCAGTTTGTCAAACGACATTATGGATAACAGTCTTATGTTGACCTTATCGGGATCATCGTCTGTGCTCGAGGCTCAATACTTTCTCCCCATCGAACTCGCCCCCCACAAGAATTATACCCTCGGACTCATCGAACTCCTAACCTACAATTCTATTCCAAATATAGGCATTGGACACAACAAATTTTACGTTGGCAAGAACGTTCTTACCATACCTACTGGAAGTTACGAATTAGCCGATATTGCGACATACTTGGAAAAAGAGCTGGCAAAGCAAAATATTACCATTCGCATTAGGCTCAACCACAATACGCTGCGCAGTGAAATCGAGTGCAATTATGAAATATATTTCACGCCTGAGGATTCTATCGGACGTATGCTAGGATTTGCACCCCGTAGACTACGAGCTGGTGAAAAGCATCAATCGGATAATCTAGTGACCATTCTCAAAGTGAACGCCTTCCGCGTCGAATGTAACCTTACAGCTGGCGCGTATATTAACGAGCGAAGAGTACACACAATCCACGAGTTTTTCCCATCCGTACCACCAGGCTATAAAATCATCGAGATACCGTCGCACGTCATTTATCTACCAATCGCGAGCAAGACGATAGACAACATTCAACTGCGAATAGTGGATCAGGACGGTGATTTGGTGAACTTTCGCGGTGAGACAATAACCATACGATTACACATCAAATCGCAATGGGTATAGTCTTTCACAGAGTCGCGAGCACTTATAAAAACAATACTTCGTCGATGAGAGAGTCCAGTAGTCGATGGATACGCACACCGCTAACACCGCAGAACGTGCTGTTTTTGCGGAGTTTGGGTCTACGGATACGTGGAAAAATCGCATGAAAAACTACATAATCTGCATTGCGTGCGTATGCTGTTTGAAATGGAGGCGGAAATAACTGATATCAAAACCCCCGTCATCTTCGATGATTCCATCGCGCACTATGAGATTCATGCTCATCAGCCGTATGCATCAACAACCTTCAATAACAGTGATGAAATACGTATTTCCATTCAGCATCAAGACATATGCATACTTTCCAGTCAAAGTTCGCTACGCGTATGCGGGCGAGTCACCAAAGCAGATGGCACAATCGCCGCCAATACACATTTCGCAAACAATGGCATTTGCTATTTGTTCGACGAGGTGAGATACGAGCTCAATGCCATGGAAATAGATCGATGTAAAAATGTCGGCATAACGAGCTCGATGAAGGGATACGCATCCGTGAGTCAATCCAAGAACTATAAGCTCGAGAATGCTGGCTGGTATGATGTTCGCAGCGGGCACGCTATCGCAGATGCCGATGGGAATTTTGACGTATGCATACCGCTAAGTAGGATCCTCGGTTTCGCCGAAGATTATCAAAAAATCATTGTGAACGCGAAGCATGAATTGATTCTATTGAGATCGAAGACTAATGATAATGCGATATGGCAAGCCGCAGGTGAGGATGACATCAAATTCACGTTGAAAAAAGTACAATGGCTCGTACCGGACGTGACACGCTCCGATAAGCGTAAAATCCAACTTCTCAAGTTTATCGGTAAAGACACACCGATACCCATGACTTTCCGCTCATGGGAATTGTACGAGTACCCAATGCTCCCCGCAACCTCAAAACACATGTGGGCCGTGAAGACATCTACGCAACTTGAGAAGCCACGATATGTCATTCTAGCCTTCCAGACCGATCGTAAAAATAAGAAAAGCGCAAATGCGTGTAATTTCGATCATTGTGACATCACAGATATCAAACTCTACCTCAATTCGCAAAGTTATCCCTATGGGAATTTGAATCTGGACATTGCGCAGAACCAATATGCGCTTCTCTATCAAATGTATGCAAACTTTCAATATTCGTACTACAATAGAGAGCCCGAACCATGCTTGAAAAAATTGGATTTCATAAAGTATGCTCCGCTCATTGTCATTGATTGCTCGAAGCAGAACGATTCTCTCAAGTCCGGCCCCGTTGACGTACGCATCGAATTCGAATCAAAGACCAATATTCCCACTAATACTTCCGCATTCTGTCTCATTCTCCATGATCGTATTGTCGAGTACAATCCGATAGGTGGCGGGGTAAGAAAGTTGATATAAAGTTGAGATCACGCGCCCCCCTTCAGTCATCATGGAGTTTATCGTTGATGTGCAAGGCTTCAAGCGACCGATCAACAAATTCGTCCCGAAGGAAATATCAATTGTCGAGGTGGCGAGCGTTGACTGCAAGCTCTTGACGTTTCTCTTCGAACCACCGTCAGTGTTGCCAACTGCTACCGAAGGCCTGTAGCTAAGAATTTTACAGAAAGTTGCTAGATTGAGTAATTTGTTCGTCCTGAAAAGTTGCTAGAAATAGCTAAATTTCCCAGTAAAAATAAATACCGTTTTACATGAATACTAGAAATCACACAGCGATATTTTATTAAAGGCTTTAATATTTATTGCATTTAGAATGTAAGTCACAAAATAAAACACAAATAAATCAGCTATAAACTATAATAATAAATTTTAAATTTTATTATACATATTATTATACATATAACACTATATAACTACTTAATTGACAATTTTAAAAAGGAACATTATTCAATTAAATACTAGAGGAAAATGTAGAAGGTTGTGAACACTAAAATAATGATAAATCTTGTGCAGCTGAATCAGCTCCACTTGATTTTGAATATTTTTCTACAGTTCCTATTTTGTCAAATACGGACTTAGGAAGGACGTAGTTGTGACAGCATTGGCCGCTTTTCCTGAGCGAATCTCTTATACAGAGGATAGAATTAAGAGTAACTAAACTCATTCTATTCCTTTGTTTATTTTTTATTAAATTCATTTGGGAGAATAATCTTTCTACCTCAGCATTTGAATGTGGAAGTGAAAGACATGCTATAGCGAGTTCGCTTATGTCTTCAAGTATATTATCTCCAGAAGCATTTTTATATTTTTTAACTTCCACCCAAAACGGTATAATTTCTTGCGATACCCATTTGAACGAATGAAGACTATGCCACTGTTGCATTATCTTATCTATTTTTTCTGGTGTGAATCCCAAAATTTCAGCAAGATTCATAATATCGTTTGTTTTCACGGGTTTTACTGCTTCTTCAGGACTTAGTAACTCCATAGATTCTAATTGTTTATAGTTATCTGGAAGTCTTTGTTGTAATTCGGTAACCAGGCGCATTAAAAATGTGACGCAGCGTTGTCTTATTGCATTTGAAGTCTCGGTATCAAATGAATGTTTAGATATTTCTTTTTCAAATATACAACCAAGATACGGCCTAGGGTTTAAATCTGTATCAGTTATGGGATCCAAAATGTTTCTCTGCAATCTTGTTGGCATTAAAATTCTTTGGCTAACTGACTCTATTAGTGTTTTTAGAGTGTTCAGCAGTTTTAATGGGTTAGAGTATTCGCTCTCAAATGCCTTAATTGCAATCTGAACATCATTCAAAATGCTTCTTAAAAATATTAAATATAAATAGTTTCTATTATCCTCAAGCATACTGTATATAAGTTCAGCAGCGTAACAATGTTCATTTCCCCTTGCCAAGTTAAAATGCAATTTCAACTCTTCCCATTGCGATAGAATCTTTGTAACTGCTGGCTCTATCGACAGCCAACGAGTATCGCACACCTTTGTAATTTTTAAAGGTGCTTCTCCACAGTTAATAAGCTCATATATTTTTTTATATTCATCTCTCCTTTTTGGAGAAACAGAAAACCATTTATAAATCTAACTAAAAACTCAATATTTCTTGGCAGAGAAAATTCAGACGCATGAGTCACTGCAAGCTGTAATGAGTGACAGACACAGCGTATCAGTATCAAATGTTGAAGACCATAGTCACGTTTTAATATAGCATGAACGCCGTTGTTTATCCCTGTCATAACTGATGCGTTATCTGTACCTATACCAATCATTTGATTAATATTTGACTTGTAATTCTCCAAACAAGCAACTAAACCCTCCACAATGCCTTTTGCATCTGCTCTTTCGATAGAAACCAGCTCCAAAAAGGAGCTTACTATTTTTTCTTGTTTATTGCTATAATATCTAATTACAAGACCAAGATGTTTGCTGACGCTCACGTCTGTTGACTCATCTAGTAAAATACTGTACTTCTGATTCCCAATGTCGTCCAAAAGTTCCTGGCGAAAGTGAGAGGCTAACACGTTTTTCATTATTTCTGTGCATTTCGTTCGATGTAACTTTAACCCATCAGTGGCTTTAGAATCTTTGAAGCACTTGCTGCATAGCTCGCCCAAGTGGTCCACACTCATAGTAGAACAATGCTCTGCGATAAATAAAGTCAAAGGACCTTCAGCTGCATCACAAGGCCTGCTTGAACTTTCTTTGGCAATAACTTTGAAAGTAATCTCTTTATTACCTGTAAATAAAGATAATAATAATTATAATTTTTTATAAAATTGGAAACTGTCGAGAAACTGATGGGAATAATACAAATATTATTTCCAATTTATATTTAATTTAAAGATAAAGCCGTGATGGCTTAGTGGTTTGAACGTTCGTCTCATTTTTTAACACTGACTTGTATCGTTTGTCTATGATCATGAGCATTTTGCGAGAAGGTAAAAACTTCATGCAAAGTCTAAATTCGTACAGGGCACGCGTGGAAATTATAGCCGTGCCCAGCAGTGTGAATCGATTAATGATTAGGTGAGGTAAAATAAAATTCTGAACTATAACACCTACCTATTTTGAGTTCCAATTTGTGTTTATGTTTTTTCGTCCTGGCATGTTTCTTAATATCAAACAACTTGGCAATTATTTCCATGGAACAATATGTACAAAATGCTTTGGTTAAGTCTCCACTTGATGGTTTTAACCAGCCTTTGAACTCATCCATTTTTTCCCACTCTGATCTATACTTCTGGACGTAAGCCTTTTTTTTATACGGTAAATCCATTTTCCCTTTGAATATTATTTTCCTTCATTTGAACCAACTATTTTATTTCGACCAACGAACTGAGTCTACCGATGACGATCGATGGAATGAAAAGAATAAAATGAAATTGAAACACAGACGTATGAAAGTAGTAAAAGGGGAATCCCAACAGGCCATAGTCAGACAATCAAGGGAATCCCCAAAGTGACTCCGCTCGGATTTCAATTTTCATACGAACGAGCAAGCAAGTCGCATGATACGTTATCTCGCTCACTCTTGTAGGTGTTCATTGCTACTAGTCTATTTTTCGGGGATTCCCGGCCGGCACTTTTTTCTTTTCACCGCTCTGGCCAACAACCAAAAGTTGCTAGAAAAAGTAGCTAAAAAGTTTAGCTACAAGTTTCGAGAAATTGTAGCTGCCTGACATCAAAAAATTGCTAAATCTAGCTATAAAGTAGCTAAGTTAGCAACAGTGACCACCGTACGCGTGGAATTCTCTGCCGGGAAAGTACAAGAGTACGAATATGTGGTTGGAGCGCAATTACCATGGTTTGCGATGGGACGATGGCGACTTTCCACACGACACCATCCCCATGTTCATTCGATCAATCTTACAACACGCTCGAATCGTCTACATCAAGGGATTGGAGAAATCGCTGTGGTTGAAGAAATTCACCGACCTAGCAACGGAGATCATCGAACTGGAGACTCTGGATTGCCCATCGTTGGAGAAGCTTGCGACAAAAGAGCTGAGAAGCAACGGATGTCCATACCATGCGACTCTCCACCCGAAATTCAAATGTGCCTACGAAAATGTAAAATGTCTGAAAAGATGGTTGAAAGAGGATGCGAGGAAATAAATTGTTTTATTGTCGATTACATAATTTTTCTTTTTATTTACAAACAAATTTTTTTTTACAAAATGTTGTCCCATTCATACGCACACACATAGAAAATGTTCTTAATACTGTGATGGCGAGGTTCGTGGATTTCTTCGCACCAGATCTCATCTAAGCGCTGACGTCAGCCTGGAGCGCCTTGGTGATCCGAAACCCAATCTTTTTGCCATGGATTCGCTGCCGCGAGGTTAGCAGAATTCCAGGTCTGAACACCTCCGCCAACATCGAGCCTTTGTGATGTGTTTTTTTTTTCGGAGACCCCATAGCGACTCGAGGTTTCTTCACCTGGAGAACAAAAAACAACAGCATTTTTTCACTTGCAATTCACTTGAGCAGTCAATCGACATTAGTCGCCTTCCTCCTCACCGCGCACTGCATTCGCGAGGTTCGTTTGCCAGGTTTTTGAATTCCATGCTATTGAACTTTCCACCGATGTAGACCATGCATAGATCTCCGTTGTACGCTGACGCCAACATCGTCTGGAACGTCGCCGGATTCGTTTCAAGTACCTTGCTGATCGTCCCCGGTAGAAATATGGTAAACTCGTTGCGAATGTCAATCACGAACTTTTTGCCATATCTCGTGTTCACTTCCTGTATGTTGGTGATGGGATACTCCGAGTCGGGGGTCAACTCGTTCAATTTCTTCGCCGGAAGAAAATCTGCGTATTTACCAATCTTATTGATCGCGTCCATTTTTCACTTGCCGTCTGATCGTTCGAAGCTGTCTTCACGAGATTATATACTTGCCCCCTCCACCATTCCCCCTCCACTCTGAATCCTCGACCAACGACGTTTGTCGGTGAGGAGATTCTTCGCGCCGTGGCTCCAAATTTATTTTTTCAAATATCATCCTCAGCGAATGAATCTGCGCCCACGAGTCTATTTCTCCTTTCAATTGTTGAATGTCTTGCAACAATCGTTCGATGCGCACTTTTAATTCACGTCTCTTGCACGCATTTTTTTCGTTGCGGCGCATGATTCCGCCGCCTTCCGTGGCAACTTCTCAACAAGAGCCTATTTTTTCCGTGAATCACCTACAGCTCCGTATCGCCCGGGATGAACATTATCATTATATGCTTCACTCCCTTTGATCTTTGGAACTTTTCAATCGGAAGGGGGAGGGCCTTTTCGAAATTGATCTTCAGCAAACTTCTTCAAATTTTGAGAAACAGGATTTTTTGAATCTCTGAAATGACTCATGTTGACGGGGAAACGCTATACTGACGAATATTTTTCTATACACCCCCACTTATAGTCCCCTTCATCATGGTGGCCGAGTTTCAACGCGTTTATCGATATCGCATTTTATTGGGGGGGGGGGGGGGCTTTGTCAAGCGCAGCATCCACAAGGTGTGTGTTGTGTGTGTGTGTGTGTGTGTGTGTGTGTGTGTGTGTGTGTGTGTGTGTGTGTGTGTGTCGGCACGCGCGTGCAAATGGAACGTCGCATCGCTCGAGTATAAACAGCGGTCTTTTCATCTGTTTATTTCCTCCTGCTATCGGGCTAAATTGATGGCACGAGGGTCCGAGCGCGGCAAAATGTTTAAAAAATATAATTCGAAGAAATCTGACAAAATCCCGCCGCCATTTTAACGCTATCAAATGACACCGGCCGATGATAAATTCTCGGAAAATAATCATTCAACTCCTCAATTCGCCGGTTTCAACACGTCGATAAACAAAACTATCGCATCTCGGCGAGGGGGGGGGGGGCTTTGTCAAGCCACGGCAAGCGCCCGATGACTCACCACCCACAAATGTTTAAAACAATTTCTGAGAAATCGGACCCTCCACTCTTCCTCCCACCGCCCCCCTCTTCCCGCGGAGGGGAGGGGAACTCCCTTTTACTACAAAGCACGTCAACTCTTTGTCAGTCGTTGCGCGGCCTCGCTAGTAATCGGACGTGTGTCCCCGTGTCTACCCGCCCCCCCCATTCCGCCGAATTCCATTCGCGGCGAAGAGGGACTCACCACCATCGGTCGGTAAGCAGGTGAGCCCTACCATCGCTCGGTAAGCAGGTGAGCATCACCATCTGTGGGTAAGCAGTGCAGCCCTACCATCGGTCGGTAAGGACAGACATCGACAGTCGATCATGGGGCCAATTCTAAATCAAAACCCTACCCGACCATCCGCCGATAACTCAGAAATTTACCATTTTTTAGTTCGTTCTCGGTCGGTAAGTGTCGGTAAGGGGATCTTGATTTAGAATCGGCCCCATTACACTACTAACCTATTTAAAAAATCAAGAAAGTAGCTTTTTTTAAGCGTCTGAAGTGAGAAAACCCCTTAAATATACTTTTAACATAAGCGTAACGAAAAAAATGATCTATTGAAAAGCACCGCTAAGTTAGCTCCAAAATTTTAATTTTCGATCACAGCGAAGTTTAATCGTAATGTAATTTAAAGTTTGACGGCAAAAACATCAAGGAAAGTATTAAATCATTTCTGGTTTTTGTTCTTTCCTTTCATTTTTCTCGAGAATGCTGATAAAAGTCGATTTTTTTCTTCCTCTTTACGTTTATGTACCACATTGCGGCAAAAGTCGGGAATTTGAGCTATCCGCAGATGACATTCTCCCTATCTCTGTCTCAAACGAATTCCAAAAGATTATAATGCAAAATAATCGAAGTTATATATGCAAATGATTTTTTTTGACCGAACAATGCTGAGAAATTGGTCAAACTTCATTTTTTTATTTTTCATCTAAGGTGATCAATCAGTTGCCCGGTCAGTTAAACTCCGGCTGCACGTTTTATTCGGAGAGGCTTTTTATTCAAAGGAAAATTTAAGTTGTACTCCGTTCGTCAGAGAATGAGGTAAAATTCTGTTTTTCCTCGAAATATCAAGGATGTCCAAGAAAAACGTGTATCTGCTTTTCGGTTATTTCCAAACCAATATTGGATTATATTAAATGAACATTTTCATCGATGTGTTTGTTAACTACAAATGATTCCGCATCCATCTATCCACCCATCCATCCGTCCATTTATCCATCCATTCATCTATATAGTACATACATCATGTATCCATCCATCTAAACAGTACATCCATCCATGGATCCATCTATACATACCTCATGTATCCACCCATCTATACATACACAATCTATCCATCCATCTATCTATCTATCCATATATCTATCCATCTATCCATCTATCCATCCATCCATCCATCCATCCATCCATCCATCCATCCATCCATCCATCCATCCGTCCATCCATCCGTCCGTCCGTCCGTCCGTCCGTCCGTCCGTCCGTCCGTCCGTCCGTCCGTCCATCCATCCGTCCATCCGTCCATCCGTCCATCCATCCATCCATCCATTGTAATGGGCAATGCAAATGTTTCACATTACAAAATATAATGTAATGAGGAATGGATTTTTTTTACATCACAAAATCCAATGTAATGAATAATGGAAATTTTTCCATTACAAAATCCAATGTAATGGGTAATGAAAATTTTTACATTACAAAATCCAATGTAATGAGTAATGGAAATTTTTTACATTACAAAATCCAATGTAATGAGTAATGGAGATTTTTTACATTACAAAATGTAAAGTAATGGGTAATGAAAACGGTAATGCATTACAAAAAGTAATGCATTATTTGCAACCCTGCTCCCTATCCTAGCCTGTATGTACGAAGTTCTTTCAATCGGTCGCAGAGATGTAGTGCTCAGTTCCGCCGCAGGCGTCGCTAGTGTTCCCCAGAGCCCATAATATATGGGCAAATACAAAACTGCATAAGGGCCGAGCTCAGTGCAGCCAGATCGCGCGAAAAGTTACCCCCTCTGTAGTCTCTTTCGCGCCCATCACACAATCATAGTAGCGCGTGTCCGTGAGCGAGCGACGCTCGGACACAAGGAGACTAGAGTAAAGGAGTCCAAACTCCCTATCCTAATCTGTATGTATGAAGTTCTTTCAATCGGTCGCACAGATGTAGTGCTCAGTTCCGCCGCAGGCGTCGCTAGTGTTCCCCAGAGCCCATAATAATAGTAATAAAAAACTGCATAAGGTCCGAGCTCCGCCTCAACGACCAATCACAAAACTGGAGTGATCGTGTTTCTCTCTCGTACTCACTGGGAACAGTCATGGTGCGTTCTCTCTCGCACACCCGAGCGATAATACACCCAAGTGGGTATTCCTTCAATTATAATATATTATAATATTGTGTACATATATATAATAAATAAAATATAAATAATATTAATGAAACAACTCGTGTTGTTTTATTCACCTAGGCTTATTATATAATAAGCACATCAGATATAATAATTATATAATAAGTACAATACGACTTATTTTATTATGAAAACTTATGATTTGCCTGTTATGTTTAAAAATATAGCTAATTATAATGAAACGCGAATAAAGCGATAAACCAACTGTAATGTATCTCGTAATGTATTTATTATTCGGATGCGCGTTACTCTGTTTTCCTGTACAATAATAATAATAATAATAATAATAATAATAATAACATGTACATGCAAGAAACCGGGCGAATGCGGGAATGTTGGCTCTACATGCTGGGGTTGTCTTTTCAACACGTGCTTATTATATGTATACCCATGAAAACTCGATATTTGCTAGTTACGTTTGAAAATGAAGCTAAATATGAATTAAATTAAGCGATGAACCAACCGAACAAGCCGTCAAGCCTATTTGAACCCCAAGCGCGGCAATCACTTAAATATGAGAAGATTGTATTTATTGACAAATGATTGTGTGGCGAAGTTGGTAGAACGCTAGATTACTCTATTGAAGGTCCTGCGTTCGAGCCTCGGTAGTTTTAATATTTTTTCTTTTGCATTCGTACAGGTATCTGGTTGTACGAGCGAATTGAAGCAGTTTCAACCAATCAAAGAACTCGTCCAATGCCAAAAGAATTCGAACAAAAATAACATGGAAGAATATATCTTTTAATTTACTGCCATCAATACTTAAAATTTGTTTTATAATTCCTACCTAGAGTGTTTACTTTTACCCTTTATCTCATTGACTCGCGAGGAGTCATCTCCATTATTATACACTGTAACGGGTTTTCTGGTCCGCACACTTCCGGGCCCGTACCACTCCCGAAGCCTACCGGGTGTCCGAGAATCCGCCGGGTGGACGTGGGCGCCAGGTACCGGAGTACCGCCGACTGAGGGTCGACTTGTGATTTTGTCCACCCGCGCGCGGTCCCTTGATGTTGGGACACCCGGTGTGGAGCGGCACGACCCGGGCGGTCCAACTAGCTCTGCTCGCCGGAGGATATGGTAGAGGGGCAGGGTCGAAGGACGAGTGTCAAGGATGACACCTGATAGGAGGTATCCGCTGAAGTAATCAACACGCGTTAACAGTATGACTGGTATTCGTTTATTGGGCCCGAGACTTGCCAATACGGGGTACAATTCATAAGGGCGCTCGACATAAATCTCCAACTTCTATCCACGCTTGGATAAGCTACTGGCGCACCGGCGACGATCTAGCGACAATCCCGACCACTCCCAGTTTCGAGGGAATACGGCCAGGGGCGCGACATTGGCAGTAGGGTCTGTCCGAAGGGCGTATGTACTGGTGTAGGCAACAGTGTAGATAATCGTGTAGGCAATCGTGTAGGTACTCGTGGACTAACTCAGAAGAGCGTAGGCAAGTGTGTAGGTAATTCGTGTATTAATACAAAAGAGTGTAACCAACTGTGTAGGTAATTCGTGTATTAACTCGAAAGAGTGTAGGTAATTGTGTAGGAAATCGTGTATTAATGCAAACGGGTGTAGATAATTGGGTAGGTAATCGTGTATTAATGCAAACGGGTGTAGAGAATTGTGTAGGTAATCGTGTATTAATGCAAGAGAGTGTAGATAATTGTGTAGGTAATTCGTGTATTAATCCGAAAGAGTGTAGGTAATTGTGTAGGTAATCGTGTATTAATGCAAACGGGTGTAGATAATTGTGTAGGTAATCGTGTACTAACTCAAAAGAGCGTAGGTAATTGTGTATTAATGTAAGAGAGTGCAGATAATTGTGTAGGTAATTCGTGTATTAATCCGAAAGAGTGTAGGTAATTGTGTAGGTAATTGTGTATTAATGCAAACGGGTGTAGATAATTGTGTAGGTAATCTTGTACTAACTCAAAAGAGCGTAGGTAATTGTGTATTAATGTAAGAGAGTGCAGGTAATTGTGTAGGTAATCGTGTATTAATGTAAAAGGGTGTAGGTAATTGTGTATGGCCCAGACATCGAAACTCGATTAAGTATGGTCGCCGGCGCGGACACCCGGTGGGTGCGCTCGATTGGCCCAATAATGACCTAGGTGACCAAAAGCCCGAATAATGTCCACTAACTTTCCGGACACCCCGTATGTTCACTCGAAATACAATGTATTATGGTGGTCCATCTAAAGCCCAAATAATATCGACCAACTTTCCGGACACCCGATATATTCGCTCGAAATACAATGTATTATGGTGTTCGACCGGAAGCCCAAATAATATTGACCGACTTTCCGGACACCCGATATATCCGCTCAAAATACAATGTATTATGGTGTTCGACCGGAAGCCCAAATAATATGGACCGACTTTCCGGACACCCGATATATCCGCTCAAAATACAATGTATTATGGTGTTCGACCGGAAGCCCAAATAATATCGACCGACTTTCCGGACACCCGATATATTCGCTCAAAATACAATGTATTATGGTGTTCGACCGGAAGCCCAAATAATATCGACCGACTTTCCGGACACCCGATATATTCGCTCAAAATACAATGCCTCATGGTGGGTGACCGGAAGCCCAAATAATATCGACCGACTTTCCGGATACCCGATATATTCACTCGAAATACAAGGCCTCATGGTGGGTGACCGGAAGCTCAAGTAATATCGACCGACTTTGCGGACACCCGATATATTCGCTCAAAATACAATGCCTCATGGTGGGTGACCGGAAGCCCAAATAAAATCGACCGACTTTCCGGACACCCGATATATTCACTCGAAATACAAGGCCTCATGGTGGGTGACCGGAAGCTCAAATAATATCGACCGACTTTCCGGACACCCGATATATTCGCTCAAAATACAATGCCTCATGGTGGGTGACCGGAAGCTCAAATAATATCGACCGACTTTCCGGACAACCGATATATTCACTCGAAATACAAGGCCTCATGGTGGGTGACCGGAAGCTCAAATAATATCGACCGACCTTCCGGACACCCGATATATTCACTCGAAATACAATGCCTCATGGTGGGTGACCGGAAGCTCAAATAATCTCGACTAACTTTTCGGACACCCTATATATTCGCTCGAAATACAATTGTCGCGGCGCCGATAATAATCGAGTGAATATTACCAAGGGTTTTGCGCGAGTATAATTCTCGAGTGAGCTGGATTTCGGCGACTCGTAAACAACGCGCGAGAACAAAGGAAACAAAGACAGAAGCTCAAAGGTAAACAAACGCGAGACCAAGCGCTCGATGGCCCTGAGCGCGCGGAGAGACTGGACGAGAGATATACGCACGAACTATGTCGTATTACATTTTCCGACTCGAAATAAAATATTACTCTAAATTACATAATCTCGCGGAAATTCGTACTTTTCTTTGGGCCAATTTTCGCGGGACTTCAGCAAACGCTTTTAATTTAATGCCCTGGCTTAACGAACGATCACGCTAATTAATGATCGGTAACAAAGAAAAACAATTTGCTAATTGACGCGATACGCAATAAACTTGACCGGAACTTGACGGAACGACCGAGGATAAGGTCCGAGCTCCCTTACAAAATTTAATGACTGAACCGGAACTTCCCTAGAGGCGGAAACCCGGGAACAAACGCGACTTTATCGCCGAAAAACCCCTCCGCCGAAAGTCCCCTCTGGGGACACGAAATTTCCCTCCGAGGGGCAACCCGTCGCCACTTGGCGCAATTAATAAACGTAAAATGAAAAGAACCCCACTTTAGAGCTCGTACCTTAAGAACGTAGAGAGACGAGAGAGATCGGGCTCACCGTTGAAGAGTCGCAGCACGGAGAAGCTCGCTGCCTGTATCGGGAGGATCCCGGCTCGCAGTCGATCGGTGGTAAGGCTCTCGTGCTTCGAGTGACGCGGCTGGGCTCGTGGACTCCGAAATCGTGACTAGCCCAAATCGCCGCGCTCTCGCGGTGCTCCCGGCTCTCGCGTGCCCCACTCACGCGCCCCTCCCCTCTTTTCACGCGCTCACGTGTGATCGCGTTAATCTCCGTCTAGGAGATTTTCCCCTATTTCCCTCAGATGCCACGGCCACGGCCCCGCCCTGCCGCGCTACCCCGCGCGTACGCGACTGTCCTCGCAGCGATTAATTGACTGCCCCTCCAACCTCTTCCCCTAGGAACCGAGGCGGGACCTTGAACGCGGGGGGGGAGGCCTCCCTCGCATTTCCCCAGCGTCCTGGGAATAGCGGTGGGCCCACGCGATATACTACCAGGTGAACTACACCCCCGGTCACCGATCCACCGCCCCGACCCCCTCCGACGGGGCGCCGGTCTTACGCGGTCCATGAGGCCCGAGGGGACAGTAGGGATGGTGCAACTCCGGGTTGCTGAGTCGAGAGGGACGGGCGACACGGTAATCTTGGCCTTATTCCGGCGTCTCCTCAGGCATCCATTCCGCGAGCACTGTTGTCCGACGCTCGCCTGCCTCTGAGTGGAGGCGCGTGTGTGTCCTCGTGGACCAACCCGCGCGAAGTTTTGCGGAGCGCGAAACCGGAAGCCGGGACATCTCGGGTATCAATAATGCGTTACTTCGGGGGAATATGGACGCGCGAGCGATCGTTCCCCGATACATCGTTCCGTCATCCATACTAACCGTCCTAAAAAACTGTCCCAAACGTTTTATTTACAGGTTACCAATTTCGTCCATTCATCCGCGGCTCACGAGCCGGTAGGTAAACACACAGGTAAGACGTGGCGGTTTCCGAAATAAAATTACAAAAAGGTATTATATCCCGCCACGTCGTGAGTCGACGATTTCGGAGCCACCCAGAATCGAACCAGGACGCCTCAGGGTCGTAAACCCGACCCACTGGTCGACACCGTTCGAAAATGGACCTGACCCCCTAATTTGTTACGTCACAACACATAGTTCGATAGCTGCTGTGCTGGTGGACACGACAGATATATTTGTGTTTGACAGGCGCACACAATTTTGCCGCCATAACACGGTCAGTTTCACCTTTTGCAGTTTTGTATTACTATCTATTATGGGCTCTGGGGAACACTAGCGACGCCTGCGGCGGAACTGAGCGTTACACCTCTGCGACTAATTGAAAGAACTGTTTGAGGCGGGAGTGTCGACTCCTTCTCTCTAGTCTTCTTGCTCAGACATCTTCAGCAAGAGTCGAGCGGGGTCGAAGTTTTCCGACTGCGCCTTCGGCAGCTACACCAACGCATGGACTCTCAGCACGTTCATGTGCGGCCAAGCCGAAACGAAGGCTTCGAGGGAAAAAGCAATCTCAGCACGACTCGCGCGTGACGTCACCCGACGGCACGCGCGAGGCTTTTAGATGATTTCAATGCTTATTTAGCTCTTGATTCTCTGCGTTATTAATCTATACAAAAAAATGTATCGCGCACTCTAATCGCTTTTTTTTTTGTTTATACGTTAATTTAAATATAATAATACAGTAGAACCTCGATTATCCGAACGATGACTTAGTTTATCCGAACGCTCAATTATCCGAACGTTGGCGCGAAAGATACATTGTTGCTCGCTGCCACCGCCGTGAGCAACAATGAGCAACCCACCGCAATTTCTCCTTCTCAAACGGCTGCGAGACTTGGCCGCTCAAAAACGCGTTACAGCCGTTCGTCATTTAAAAATGGTAGATTTTTTTTTAATATAAAAAAAGGCATTCGACTTTTTTCAAGTATTTAAAATACACACGCACGCACGCACGCACATATTTTAACGTTAATATGTATGTGAAATGTTAATATATATGTATGTACTGTTTTTATGTAAAAAGGTGTTGTTTATGATCTCCTTCCAAGAAACCCACGTTTGATTATCCGAACTAGTCTTGGTCCCAATTGGTTTGGATAATCGAGGTTCTACTGTAAATCTAAATTACAACTTATTTATCTTCTAAAAAATTATTTACGCTTTGCTCACCCCGTCCTTATGCCAAATAAATTATAATTCATAAAAGTAAGCGGAAATATATTTATATTCGTATTATTATATTAATTCTCATACTTTCATCAAGCGAGAAAGCATTATCCTCAAAAACACGCCAATCATCCATCCGGCCGCGAATCGTAAGTTCCAGAAAGTGCACATATTCTACAAGCGATGAGATGGACCCGTTGACAGCGTTCCTGGCTTCGGTCCGCAGGGGCCCCTAGTGCAAATTTTTCATAATTTCTCATATTTTAGTCATATTTGAGATTTTCGGAGAAAAAATGATTTAAAACAGATTCAAGTACTGGTCTATTTCCCAAAAACACATTTCTGGAAATTTCTCTTTTTCCCATGACTTGAGGCTGTTTAGATATTTGGAGAAACGTTAAAGATCAAAAGAAATGAGATTTTCGTAAAAAAACATTATTATTATTTTTTTTCCGGAAATTTCCCTTTTTTTCTATTACCTGAGTCAACGGCTGCGGAGACATTCGGAGAAAATTTAAAGATGAAAAAAAATGAGATTTTCGTAAAAAAAACTTATTACATTTTTTATCCCTCATCATTCTGAGAAATAATTAATTTCCGAAATTTTTGCAAACATTATTTTCTTTAAAGGGTAACACCACTGTAACGGCCTGCCACGAAGTGTTTTAGACAAATAATACTTGGGGTAATGATTAACCATATATTGAAGTATATCGCAAAAAAAAAATCATGCGAATATATTACAAAATGGCGAAACTGCAGCAAATTCTTCCTAGGCATGTTGAACTTAAGGTGCTCTGCGGCACGCAGTATAACTTGTGCCAATGTTAATCTGGACAAAATAATTTTTTTTTAATTAAATCTAGATGAGTGTAGCTAGTGAACCACGTAGGGGATTTTAGAAATATTGATTTTTGAGTAATTGCCGAGTGCTTGACTAAAAAAGTTCAATTTTTTTTTAAGACCGTTATTTGTTAATAAATATTGTTTAAATTAACTTATCGAAAATCCCCTACGTGGTTCAGTAGCTACACTCATGTAGACTTAATAAAACAAAATTCTTTTTTTTCGATTAAAATTCGCACAGTTATACTGCGTGTTGCAGAGGTTCGACATGCTTCGGAAGAATTGCTACAATGTCGCCATTTTGTAATATTTTCGGATAAAAATTTATAGCAATATACTTAAATATATGCTCAATAAATACCGCAAGTATTATTTGTTTATCACATTTTCTTCCGCCAGAAGAAAATATCAAAAAATACGCTTCCTGTAAGGCCGTTACGTGGTGTTACCCCTTGAAGTCTTCATTTAATTTCCGAGTTTTTCCCGTGATCATAATTAAAATGATGAAATATTCGGAAAAATTCGAAAAAAATTGGAGAAATTCGGAGAAACTCGGATGTTTGCATAAAAATAATTGTCCGCAAAACTCCGAATCCTTCATATTTGTTCGAATTCATAGAAAAATCCGGAAAAAATCGGTGTTTTTCAGAAAAAAATTGCACTAGGGGCGCGGGATCGTTCCCCGCGCTCAGTGCTTTTTTTAAAATTATTATTACTATTAATTCTTATTTGATTAGTTATTTTGATTAGTTATCATTATTATTTTAATTAGTTATCTTTTAGTGTCGAAAAATTTATCGCGCACTCTGACCGCTTATTTTATTAGTTTGTACGTTACTTTAAATATAATAATAAATCTAAATTACAACTTATTTACCTTCTAAAAAATTGTTTGCGCTTTACTCACACCCGTCCCTATGCCAAATAAATTGTAATTCATAAAAGTAAGCGGAAATATATTTATATTCGTATTATTGTATTCATTTTCATATACTTTCATCAAGCGATAAAGCATTATCCAAATGTATCCGGCCGCGAATTGTAAGTACCAGAAAGTGCACATATTCTACAAGCGATGATGGTCCCATTGGTAGCGTTCCTGGCTTCGGTCCGCAGAGGCGCGGGATCGTTCACAGCGCTCAGTGCTTTCTTTTTAATTATTCTTACTATTAATTCTTATTTGATTAGTTATTTTTATTAGTTATCATTATTATTTTAATTAGTTATCTTTTAGTGTCGACAAATTTATCGCGCATTCTGACCGCTTATTTTATTAGTGTGTACGTTAATTTAAATATAATAATAAATCTAAATTACAACTTACTTATCTTCTAAAAAATTGTTTGCGCTTCACTCACACCCGTCCCTATGCCAAATAAATTGTAATTCATAAAAGTAAGCGGAAATATATTTATATTCGTATTATTATATTCATTCTCATATACTTTCATCAAGTGATAAAGCATTATCATAATGCTTTATCGCTTGATGATAGTAGTAGTAATCTTTATTCGCTTCCCCGTAGGGTTACAAAGGACTTCCGCGCCTCTCTCTTACATCCGTTCTTAACCTATTTATGCTACTTAACCTACGCCGCCACGCACCTGCTTTCCGCTGCCTCCTCCGCTCCGCCTTATTTTACTTAAACCTAGTTCCAGCCGGCTATTCTTTACATCTACTCCTCTCCGTCCTCTCTCCGCTGGTCCGACTTCCGTTTCCCTCTTTCACTCCATTCCTCTTTCATTCCGACCTTCCTCTCCTTCGCTTCTTCCATCGTCCCTTTCCCTCTCCCTTCGCCGTTCCTCCAGCCCTTTCATCCAGGCCTCTCCCCCTCCCTCCTCATCCAATATCTCCCTTACCCTCTCCCCTATTCCTCTTTCCTCTCCGCTCCCTCCGCCACACCTGTCCAGCACATGCTCCCGCGATTCTATCTCCTCCCCGCATATCCTGCACTCTGTCTTCCTCCGCCTCCCAGTATCTACCTTCTCTCATTTCGTTCCCCATCCTAAATCTCGCCACTCTCTTGTACCTCTCTTCCCCCCATTCCGATTTCATATACCCTCTAATCTCTTCCGCTTTTATTTCCTTGTACCATTTATTGTACCTCGATTCTCTTATCTTTTCCCACCTCCTTCTTTCCTGGTTCTCCCTGTCCTCCTTTTCTTTCCTTGCATACCCCTCATTTGCTTGGTCCTGTTCTCCCGCTCCCCCCCCGAACTTCCGAAACGCTCCCCTGCCTTTCTCCCAATCCGATCTCTCCTGCACCCCCCTTCTATCTCTTTCCCTTATTTCGTCCCAGCACCTCCTTGCCCACGCACTCCCTCCCCCCTTTCTTAGCTTTTCCTCATAATTCCAGGCTCTCCTCCCCGCCCTGGTTCTTATTTTGTCCCTCTTCGTTTCCTCCCTCACCATATATCCCGGTGTTCTCCAATCTAGCCCCAATACCCATCTCAGATATCTTTCCTGTGCCCCTTCTATTGCTCCACTCTCTTCCCACTCCCAGATTTCTGCCCCGTACCCCATCACCGTCCATACCAGCGTGTCAAACAACCACACCCTCCTACCCACATCTTTTCCGAATTCCCTTTTCCCTATTCCCCATACCTGTCTCATAACCGTTCCCGCCTTTTTTAAGCTATCGTTTATGTGGGCCTCTTGTCCCCCGTTCCTTCTGAATACGTATCCCAGGTATTTGAATTCCTTCACTTCCTCCATCCCTTCCCCCCTCCGTTTCCATTCTTTTTTCTTATACCTTCCCCCTCCTTTCCTAAACCTCATCACCTTCGTCTTACCCACATTGACCTCGAGCCTTTTCCTCTCAAAGTACCTCTCGAGTCTCCTAATCATATTTTCCATCTCCTCCTCTCTTTCCGCTACTACCACCATATCATCCGCGTATGCTAGCGAGAATAATTTCTTATCTCCTATCTTGACTCCCCCCATTCACCCTTTCTAAGCTCCTCTTCCAGGTCCGCTGTCAGAAGGTTGAAGAGCAGCGGACTCAGCGGACATTCCTGCCTTACCCCCTCTCAGTTCAAAATACTTCTCCTGCCTCCCCCCTGCTTTCACTCTGTTCCTTGTCTCCTCGTATATTTCCTTTATCCTTTCTCTTAGTCCCTTCCTTATTCCCCTCTCCTCCAGCGCCTTCCACAACTCCTTTCTATCCACTGAGTCGAAGGCCGCTTTCAAGTCTATGAAAAGCGCCACAAGCTTTTCCTTCCTTTTCCACACCTGCTTTCCTATTATGTAGTTTAAGACGTACACATTGTCTAACGTTCCCATCCCTCTTCGAAAACCCGTCTGGTTTTGTGGCACCGCCCCTATCGCCTCCACTTCCCCTTCCAACCTCTTCGCCAGCACTCCCGCATATACCTTGTACAGGGTGCGCCAGAGAAACTTACTTATTTGAAAGGTCAATAAAAACAAAAGTACTTCAATTATTGTTTAAAATTTTTTTTTATTTGAGAATACAATATCCCAATTTTTTTTTCATGCAGTCTTGAAAATGACATCGGATAATTGGCGACCCCCATTGCGCATACACTGATGAAGTCGATTTTTGAAATTCGGATCCACTCTTTGCAGCATATCAATCGGTATGTTGGGAATGGCGTCGCGAATGTTGTTCTTGAGGTGTGCTATGGTCCGTGGTCGATCGACATAAACCAGAGATTTCAAATAACCCCATAAAAACAAATCGCATGGAGTAAAATCTGGAGAGCGTGCCGGCCATTGGAGATCGCCTCTGAGAGAGATGAGGCGGTCGGGGCGGTCGGACAACAGCCAATTTATAGGGATGAAATTGAAGGTCTTCATGGAGAATTCTTCGAACAGTGGTGTCAGAAATTCCCATAGCAGCTGCGTGTTTGCGAGCCGAACGCCGGGGAGAACGCACAACTGACTGCCTCACTCTTTCGACATTTTCCGGAGTTCTGATGGTCCGTTGAAGTCCATTTCTGGGTTTAGCGACACTTCCACACTCCCGAAATGAGTTAACCCACGACAGAATCGAATTACGGCCAGGAACGAGTCTGTGAGGAGGAATTTCAAAGCGAGCGCGGAAGGCACGTTGCGTAGCAACAAGTGAGCGACCGTTAGAAAAGAAGCTCTCGACTGCGAAGGCCCGCTGCTCTCTAGACCAGAGCATGATGGCAACTGACTGGAGGGAGAAACAAACTTGGGAACTTCCCCCTCCAGATGCGCCCCTCTCGCCCCTCTACCCGCCCAACTCACCGCGCGGGAATTTTTTCAAATAAGTAAGTTTCTCTGGCGCACCCTATATATCGAGGGCATCAGTGTCACCCCCGTATACTCCTCTACCCTTATCCCTTGCCCGTTTTTCACTATCGGGACTATTATCCCCTCCTTCCAGTTCTCCGGCCAACCCTCTCCTCTCCACACCCTTCTACATATTTCCCAGGCCCATTCTATCGCTCTTTCTCCCCCCCATTCCACGCCTCATTTGGGATTCCATCGCCTCCCATCGCCTTTCCCTCCTTCAGCCTCTCCACCGCCTTTCTTATCTCCTCCTTTCCTAGTTCCTCTTCCGTGTCCCCGTCTCTCTGTCGTTCTTCGCCATTTCCCCCTCCTCCTTCCGTTCCTCCTAATAGCCCTGTGAAATATCTTTTCCATTCCTCTGCCTCTATCTTCTCATTTACTCTACTCCTTTTCTTTCTTCCTCTGTTTACTATCTCCCACACCTTGTTCTCTGTCTTTGCTTCCGCTGCCTCTCTTATTCTTCTTTCCCTCTCCTCCTCTTTTTTCCTTTCGCACAACTCCCCATACTCCCTCTTCCTTTCCTTGTATGCCTCCTTTGTGCCTTTACCTTTCCTCCATCCCCTCAATTCCGCTCTTACCTCCCCCTTTTTTTCCTACTTTCCTCGTCCCACCATCCTTCCTTCGTAGCCCTTCTCTCTCTACCCCCTTCTTCCTCCCCCACTTTCATTACTTCTTTCAGTTTTCCCATAATTTCGTTCACCGTTTTTTGTATCTCTCCATCCCCCACTGCTGCCTCCTCTATCCTCCTCCCGAATTCCACCTTCATTCTTTCCGACCACCTCCCGCTCCCTACCCTTCTTTCCGTCCTACTTCGATTCTTCCTTTCTCTTTTTCCTCGCTTTGTCGTTACGATCACCAGGTGGTGATCCGACTCTACTCTATCCCCTACCCTCATGCTCTCCACCCCTTCCCTTGTTTTCCTGTCCCCCATCACATAATCGATTACTGTCTCCCCTCTTCCCCCTGTATATGTAAATTCTCCTTCTTCGTCGCCCTCTATGTTACCGTTAAAAATTTCCCACCCTGTCTCCTCTATCATTTTTATTATTTTTCTTCCCTTTGTGTTTATTTTCCCGTCCTTTGATCTCCTCCGCTCCTCTTCCTCCTCTCTGTCCTCCCTCCCTCCTCCTCCATCCTCTTCTGTCCGTGCGTTGAAATCCCCCCCCCCCACTAACACCCTCCCTTCGCTCCCTTGCCTTTCCATCCATTCTTTCAAACTCTCCACTTTCCTTTCCGTGTCGCCATTCACATATACTGCAGTTATCGTCCATGTGTCCTCCCCTGCTTTCACCTTCACTGCCATTAGCCCCTCTTCTTCCCTCCTTTCTTCCCTCTTTTCGGCCTCCATTTCTTCCCTTACTCCTATCATCATCCCTCCCATTGCTCTCCCCTTCCTATTCCTTCCATGTGAACCCCCTCGGCAGCTTCCCTCTTATTTTTTCCCATCCCTTTTCTTCTACCCAGGTCTCTATCATCACCACCACCTCCCATTCTCCCAGTCCCTTCCAAAACTCTCCGTCCTTATTGGCGATGCCCGCCACGTTCCAAAATGCCACCCTCCAGCTCCCCCTTTCCTTCTCCCTCCTCCTACTTTTCCCTCCCTTTTCTTCCTCCCTCTCTACTCGTTTTTTGGTATTTCCCTATTCCCCCCTCGCCCCTCCACTCCTGCCTTACTCCCTCCCCTTCTACTTCTCTTTCTTTTCCTTTCCAATCTATCAATCTTTCTCTTCTTTCGTCCCAGAACCACGTGGTCCCTTCTATTATCACCTTCCCGTATCTCACTTTTATTCTTTTTCCCCTCCGTTCTTCCTCTTCTCCTATCCTTCTCATTGTCAGTCTCCACTGCATTTTTCTTTCTTTCCACGTTAGGTCATCCTCTATTCTTTCCTTTCTCCCTCTTAATTCCCTCTTCTTCCTCATAACCTCTTTCTTCCCCTCTACGTCTTCCATTCTTACCTCGATCATTACCTCTTTCCTGTGGTCTACTCCTTTCCCTATCTCTCTCGCCTCCTCCGCCGCCCTTGTACTCTCATTCTCTCCATTAACTTTTCCACCGTCTGTTTTATTGTCCCCTCTTTTGTTACTCCCCTTGCTATGAAGTTCCTCCGTCTATCCTCTCTTTCTCTCCTCTCCATTTTCCTTTCCATTTCTTCGACCCTCCTCTCTGTCCGTCCTTCCACCCCCCTCTCCTCCGTATCTTCTCTTTCCCCTCCTCTCCTTCTTCCCCTCCCCTCTTCACTCTCCAGTTCCCTTAATCTCTCCCCCATTTTTCAATCTCCTTCTCTTGTTTTTCCACCTTCGCCAACCTCCCTTCCACTTCCCTTATCCATTTTTCCATCGCCTCTTTTTCCCTTCTCCATCTTTCTTCGGCTTGCTTCATCTCCCCCCTCATCCTCCCCAGTTCCTCCACGACTTTTCTTCCTTGCCCCTTGACCTCCGCCAGATCCCTCCTGACCTCCCCCCTCATCGCCCTTATCATTTCTTCCAGGTTACCCCCTCCTGTCTCCCGGTTTCGGGCGACCGCAGCACCTTCCTGTTTTTCATGGAGGCTTCCTTTTCCTCCTACTCCTTTTCTTCCAACTGCTCTCTCTTCCTTTTCCATAGCTCGCCTATGTCTCCTACACTCGTGCTCCTTTCCAATCGCAACCTTTCCGCGTTCGTCTTTCTTCCTGTTCTCCTTGCCAGTTCCTCCTCCTCTCTCCCCTCCCCGCCACTCGACCGCTCTCCGCCCTTCCCTTTCTCGCGTCGCTCATTCCTTCCTTCTCCTTACCCGACGAACCGTTTAACCACCACTCTGTTTTACCTGCCTACCTCTCCTTCTCCCTTTCTCCTTCTGCTTCCTGTCCTCTTCGTCCTCTGTCGCTACTGTTCCCTCATCTCTACGCGCCTTTTCCCTACTCGCCCCTCCCCCTCTGCCGAAGCCGCTCACCTGTCATTCTTTCCTAACCTCTTTTCCCACCTGTTTTCCTCCTTTTCCTTCTCAATTTGCCTGCTCCCTGCGCACCTACCTTTCTACTCACTTCTCTTTTTTCTGCTTTACCTGTCCCACCACTCTCACTTTTTCTCTACCACCCACGTCCTCACTTTTCTCCACTTTTCTTTCGCCGTCTCCTTTCACTCACCCGCTCCAATCACACCGGAAACGGAAGTCCGCTTGATGATAGTATATGAGCGGAAATATATTAGCGATCGATGAGGGATGTGGATTGGAGAAAATGGTGGGAAATGTAAAAAGGGGAAATCCCTGTACATGGAAGCTACAATTAGCGAAGCGTTCGCCATAGCAGATACAATAAAAAAAAAATAATGATAACTAATTAAAATAAAATATGAAATAAGAATTAATAGTAATAATAATTTAAAAAAAGCGTTTAGCGCGGTGAACGATCCCGCGCCTCTGCAGACCGAAGCCAGGAACGCTACCAATGGGACCATCTCATCGCTTGTAGAATATGTGCACTTTCTGGTACTTACGATTCGCGGCCGGATACATTATGATAATGTTTTATCGCTTGATAAAAGTATTTGAGAATGAATACAATAATACGAATATAAATATATTTCCGCTTACTTTTATGAATTACAATTTATTTGGCATTGGGATGGGTGTGAGTAAAGCGCAAACAATTTTTTAGAAGATAAATAAGTTGTAATTGAGATTTATTATTATATTTAAATTAATGTACAAACTAATAAAATAAGCGGTCAGAGCGCGCGATGAATTTTTCGACACTAAAAGATAACTAATTAAAATAATAATGATAACTAATAAAAATAACTAATCAAATAAGAATTAATAGTAATAATTATAAAAAAAGCACTGAGCGCAGGGAACGATCCCGCGCCCCTGGTGCAATTTCTTTCTGAAAAACGCCGATTTTCTCCGGAAAATTTTTCCGACTTTTTCTATGAATTGAAACAAATATGAAGGATTCGGAGTTTTGCGGACAATTATTTTTACGCAAACATCCGAGTTTCTCCGAATTTCTCCGAATTTTTTCGAATTTTACCGAATATTTCATCATTTTAATTATGATCACGGTAAAATCTCGGAAATTAAATGAAGACTTTAAGGGGTAACACCACGGTAACGGCCTTACAGGAAGCGTATGTTTCAATATTTTTTTTGGCGGCAGAAAATGTGATAAACAAATAATACTTGCGGTATTTATTGAGCATATATTTAAGTATATTGCTATAAATTTTTATCCGAAAATATTACAAAATGGCGACACTGCAGCAATTCTTCCGAAGCATATCGAACCTCTGCGGCACGCAGTATAACTGTGCCAATTTTAATTAAAAAAAAAGAATTTCGTTTTATTAAGTCTACATGAGTGCAGCTACTGAACCACGTAGGGGATTTTCGATAAGTTAATTTAAACAATATTTATTAACAAATAACGGCCTTAAAAAAAATGAACATTTTTAGTCACATACTCGGCAATTACTCAAAAACCAATATTTCTAAAATCCCCTACGTGGTTCACTAGCTACACTCATCTAGATTTAATTAAAAAAAATTATTTTGTCCAGATTACAATTGGCACAAGTTATACTGCGTGCCGCAGAGCACCTTAAGTTCAACATGCCTCGGAAGAATTTGCTGCAGTGTCGCCATTTTGTAATATTTTTCCATAACATTTTTTTGCAATGTACTTCAATATATGCTTAATAATTACCCCAATTATTATTTGTCTAAAACGCTTCGTGGCAGGCCGTTACAGTGGTGTTACCCCTTAAGGAAAATATTGTTTGCAAAAATTTCGGAGATTAGTTATTTCTCAGAATTATGAGGGATCAAAAAATGTAAAAAGTTTTTTTACGAAATTCTCATTTTTTTCATCTATAACTTTTCTCCGAATATCTCCGCAGCCGTTCACTCAGTAGGAAAAAGAAAAAGTTCCGGAAAAAAATAATAACAAGTTTTTTTTAAAGAAAATCTCGTTTTTTTTCATCTTTAAATTTTCTCCGAATGTCTCCGCAGCCGTTCACTCAGGTAATAGGAAAAAGGGAAATTTCCGGAAAAAATAATAATAATAAGTTTTTTTGCGAAAATCTCATTTCTTTTCATCTATAACTTTTCTCCGAATATCTCCGGAGCCGTTTACTCAATAGGAAAAAGAAAAAGTTCCGGAAAAAAAATAATATCTTTACGAAAATTTCATTTTTTTTTCATCTTTACATTTTCTCCGAATATCTTCGCAGCCGTTCACTCAGGTAATAGGAAAAAGGGAAATTTCCGGATAAAAATAATAATAATAAAAAGTTTTTTAACGAAAATCTCATTTCTTTTTATCTTTAACTTTTCTCTGAATATTTCCGCAGTCGTTCACTCAGGTCATAGGAAAAAGAGAAATTTCCGAGAAAAAAATGAGAAATCATGAATTTTCAGTAAAAAAAATGTGTTTTTCGGGAAATAGACCAGTACTTGAATCTGTTTTAACTCATTTTTTTCCGAATATCTCCGCAGCCGTTCACTCAATAGGAAAAAGAAAAAGTTCTGAAAAAAAAATAATATCAAGTTTTTTTTACGAAAATTTCATTTTTTTTTCGTCTTTACATTTTCTCCGAATATCTTCGCGGCCGTTCACTCAGGAAATAGCAAAAAGGGAAATTTACGGAAAAAAATAATAATAATAAAAAGTTTTTTAACGAAAATCTCATTTCTTTTCATCTTTAAGTTTTCTCTGAATATCTCCGCAGCCGTTCACTCAGGTCATAGGAAAAAGAGAAATTTCCGGGAAAAAAATAAGAAACCATGAATTTTCATTAGAAAAAAATGTGTTTTTGGGAAATAGACCAGTACTTGAATCTGTTTTAAGGCAGAACACCACTGTGACCCCCGTTTTTTTGCCATTTTTCAAGAATTTTTTTTGTGGGAAAAAAAAGAGATATTCGAAAATTTTTTTTGTTTTGTTCGTTGTTTATTGAAGATACATAAAAAAAAATTTCAAATTTTTCACGCCCCATGGTGACGCTGGGGAAGCTCCCGCGTCAGGTACTGTTGCCTCTGCAGTGGTTCGCGGTACGCAGCAGAACTCTCTTCAAAGTCGATATGAAAAAAAAAATACCGAGTGTTTTCGTTAATTATATGATATTTTGAAGAGAAGTACACAGGGATTTGAAAAAATATTGATTTTTTAAAAATAGGCACGCTTTTGAAATTAAAGAACGATTTTCGAGCAAAATTTCTCGTCGAAAATAGGCTATAACTTTTTTTATTACTGCGATATCGAAAAAATCCTATGTACTTCTTTAGATAATCTAGTTTTATTGATGCAGTCCAAATTTGAAGTCAATCGGATAAAAATTGCTCGAGTTCTGCTGCGTGCCGCACTCAAAAAAGTGGTTTTGAGAAAAACGTGTTCAAAGTTTTAGGTTTGTTAATTTATGCGATAAATTGGAAAAAAATTTTTTTACCTTTAATCAGAGATGCCGGCACCATATAGCTGGCCTTCAAGAAGCAAATCATTGTCCCTAGCATCTTTTCTCGAACTTGTAGGGGCTCTTCTTGCCTCTTTTGCAGCGTCTGTGAGCGAGCGCTCCGCCAGCTCGATCCGCGCTGCGTCGGTTTCAACGCAAAAATTGAAACAATTTGGGCCGATAGTTATCCCCAACGTCTCCAAAACTTTCATGAGGCTTCTCAGGCCATCATTGAATAATAATACCGCGATATCAGCTACAATATCGACGATTTTTTTGCTCCCGGACTGACACTTGGGGGCTATTACCCAAACTGATTTGTTGTAGCTTTCGTTGTTGTTTTGCGTGAAGCCGCCCAAACAACGCTGCAGCAAATCGTCTCTGCTCAAATTTTCGAAGACTGGCGTAATTGCCTCCAATGCTTGATCAGGAAGAGGCGGCTTATGGCGATATTCAGAAATATTATCGCTTGCGACCGCTCGCTGCCACGAACACCACGACTCGGCTCCCTCTGGGCAATCGTCATGTTGTGGCTCACTATCTGTGGATATTTTATGTTTCATAGTTGCCCAAATTGCCTTCCTCATTTTTTCAACATCATCGCTGTTCCTCCGAATAGCCAAGCCGTAATATGTGCTCAACTCGTCAATCAATTTTCCGGTGAGCTTTCCTCTGCCAGACAATCCTTTTTGTTTTTTCACGATTTCGCGGAGGCGCGTCCCCATACGTTTTTGGACATGATCGATGCACTCTTTTTTTTATCTCGAAACCGTCGTATGGATCGCTATTCGATATGCCCAGAAACGTTTTAGAATCGCCGTCACCAATATAATATTTATATTTTATGCTATAGAGCTCTTCAGACCGTTGAAACATTTCGACAGCTGAGTCGACTTCCATTCTTCCGGAGGAGCCGCTATGGTTCGCCTGGCACTCATCGTCGTGGGTACTTTTCCATTCCCAGTACTCCGCGGTGCTTTCTTTTTTTCCCAATGCTCGCGAGCTTTGCAATATTTCGATTTCACCATAACGTCGATCACTTTTTTAGTGTACCAGCCGATTAGCGATGTTATGCCGAAAAGCGAGCTGAAACCGCGCTTACGTTTACACGATCCGTCGCCTGAAATGATAATTCCGTCCTCCACCCCATTTTCCAACGAAATTGTCTCCTCCTCAAGTGCAGCCTTTTGTTTGCTCACTGTGCTCACAGCATTAGTGACAATCGAAATCGAATTTAAGATTCGATCGTAGAAAGACTGAAATATGGGGCGCGGTAGGTCCATAAATGCATAACACATCATCAGGCCATTCAAACCGACGCATACTGAATACGATCCGACGATTTATTTCGTATGCATTGTCAATCATAGGACACGAATTGATTTGCACTTTTTCACAATGGCCGCAATCGATCTCGATTTTGAATCCGAGTCCGCGCAAACCTTTTTCAGTAAACTTTATATCGCGATCACACGCTTTGCACTTCACTAACGTCAATATAATGTTCAATGCATTGACGAGGTGTACTATACGATAACCGAAATCGTTAGTAACACCGACCTCTAAATCGTCCGACGATTTTAACTTTTTCTCCGACGTGCTCACATACTCTGCAGAACTATTTTCGGAGCTATAACGGTTCGGAGGTTTTCGATTCGAAATTTTCGTTCGACTCCTCGTCACATAGCTCCGTTTTGTTCCCTGTTTCCCCGCGTACACTTTCGGATTATCCATTTCGATGTGCAAAGAATAATTCTGAGCGTTCGATATTTATAAACGAAACGATTCGGAGCGTTTAGACACGAGTAGCGTCGCTTCTATTCGCAAACTGACGCTATGACGCTATCCCTATACCTGCCTTGAAAATTTTTCAATTATCGCCACCGATGGCTTTTTTTGGAAACTATATTTATAACAATACCCGGTTTTTGTGAAGGGAGACAAAAGAATACCTGGGAAAGGCCCGCAGGACCTGGGAAAGGCCCGGTATACCTGCCGACCCTGAGGCGCGCAGCTGCGCGGGGCCCCGAGCGTCACGGAGCGCTGCACCGCTCCACAAAATATTCAATATCTCCGAAAATAATTATTTTTTCGACCTGGGTCATACGGCATCTTAATCTTAAATGTATTTAAGATTTTTCTAGATGGTTTTCAAAAAATCGATTTTCTGAAGCCGATCGAAAAATCGATTTTCTGAACAGTGGTGTTGTCCCTTAAATCATTTTCTCTCGGAAAATCTCAAATATGACTAAAATGAGAAATTATGAAAAATTTGCACTAGGGGCCCCTGCGGACCGAAGCCAGGAACGCTACCAACGGAACCATCTCACCGTTGTAGAATATGTGCACTTTCTGGTACTTACGATTCGCGGCCGGATGGATGATTGGTTTGTTTTTGGAGATAATGCTTTATCGCTTGATGAAAGTATGAGAATTAATATAATAATACGAATATAAATATATTTCCGCTTACTTTTATGAATTATAATTTATTCGGCATGAGGACGGGTGCGAGTAAAGCGTAAACAATTTTATATAAGATAAATAAGTTGTAATTTAGATTTATTATTATATTTAAATTAACGTATAAACTAAAAAAATAAGCGATAGGAGTGCGCGATACATTTTTTTTGTATACATTAATAACGCAGAGAATCAAGAGCTAAATAAGCATTGAAATCATCTAAAAGCCTCGCGCGTGCCGTCGGGTGACGTCACGCGAGAGTCGTGCTCACATTGCTTTTTCCCTCGAAGCCTTCGTTTCGGTTTGGCCGCACGTGAACGTGCTCAGCGTCCATGTATTGGTGTAGCTGCCGAAGGCGCGGTCGGGACACTTCGACCGTGCTCGGCTCTTTCCGAAGATGTCCGAGCGTCGCTCGCTCTCGGACACGCGCTACTATGATTGTGTGATGGGCGCGTAAGAGACTAGAGGGGGGGTAACTTTTACGCGCGATCTGGCTGCACTGGACTAGCGTAAAGGAGTCCAAACTCCCTATCGAGGAGACTAGAGAGGAGTCGACCAGAGATTAGTAGCGAGATGTACAACGCTCCCCTTTTCGGCGTGCCTCGGAAATGGCGCTAAATCGCGGCGGCGAGTTCGGGAATATGATTTTGTGTGCATCGCCTCTGTCGAGGTTGCAGATTCCCTTGTAGCCGCGTGAGTCGTGAGCATACCTCAAGTCGATACCGCAGTCAGCGTGCACAGGAATGGGTAGCTCGGTGGGGGAAAAGTCTCTGCCCCTCACTCACTCGACAGGCGAACGGAGCGAGGATTTCCGTCCGATCGAGCTCGACATATATGTGTGGCCGTACTGCGGATTGAAATGTGCGATAAATGAATTTCAAAGAGAAAATCATGTATCGAGAAAATTGTTTTCTCTCGATTAGCCGTTTATGCCGAGAATGCGGGTTAAAAAAAATTAACGACGAACCGCGTTGAAAAATAAAACGCCGAAACGACCGTGGAAGCGTCAAAAAGAAATCTTGAGCCTTTGCCGCGGTCGTTGCGGCATTTTTTTTTTCAACAGTAAATATTATGGATAAGCGTGTATCATAAATGTTTATCTATCCTAAATGAGCGTCGTGGCTGAGTTGGCAGCGTGACGGATCAACGATGCTTGCGGTCCGGGTTCGATCCCTGGTGAATCGACTTTCTTAATCTATTTTTTTTCTTCATTTTATATTCAAAAAATTTCGAACTTACTCTCGCTTTAGCTATTCTCGCCTGTCCAGGCATTAATTATGATATTTAATTCATATATGTTTAATTTAAAAAAGACATTGGCTACCGGGGATCGAACCCGCGTCGTCTGTACTCAGAGCCCGCACGCTGATATATCAACCGCGAGGCTCTTGTGACTGCAAACCTGCCTTACGTATACACAGTTATCCAGCCTTAAAAAAAATCTCTGCAGGAGCAATTGCATATTGTTTTTATGACTCCAAAGTATTATTGAAGACAAAAGAAAACGATTTTTCCGAATTCCTAGAATGGTGTTATCCCTTAAAGAAAAGAAATTTATTTTTTGATCGTTGTAAATGTATATCCCCTCTTAAAGACTTTAAGGCATCTAGTCACCTTGGCCGATCTAAAAATGGGTATATATTAAAAAAATAATGAACTCGAAAGCATGGGCCGGAATATTTTAATTTTTATACACAACGTCGGAAAGGGCTTTAAGAATAACGTTAATAAATTTCCGTCTAAAATATTAAAAAATGGCGTCGTTGTGCACATTGCCGCGGGGTCCCTCCGCACGATACGCGCGGTCTTTCCCAGCTGTTACCCGGTCATGTCACATATGCAAAAAAAAATCAGCTCATTCGTGTGTAGTGTCGCTATAATGTAGCGAAGCGGTTTTTTTCAACCATTAAAAAAATTATGGTGAGCCGAAGAAAAAAATTTGTATTTTTCATCGAAATTATGGCTCACCATAATTTTTTTAATGGTCGAAAAAAACCGCTACGCTACATTGTAGCGACACTACTCACGAATAAGCTGATTTTTTTTCAGATGTGACATGACCGCGTGACAGCTGGGACAACGTTCGCGCGTATCGTGCGGCAATGTGCATAACGGCGCCATTTTTTAATATTTTGAACGGAAATTTATTAACGTTATTCTTAAGGCGTTACCCCCACTTGTAGCACAAAAAAGGCCTTTTTCATGAATTTTTTAAAAGAAAACTACAAAACTTTTTTAATCGATCAATATACCATCTTAAAGAACACATCTTGAAGAACTTTCAGTAATTTTTTTATTGAAAAATATTACATTGTTTAGTGGCAAATGGCCATCAATGAAAAAATGTTTTTATATACACGGTTTGCGGTGACCAACATTGCAGCGAAGTGGATCATCTGAAAAAAAATGCGGATGGATTTAGTCAAATATAAGTATAAACTAGTCTTTAATCGAAGGATTTTAAAAAATATTCATTTTTCACAAAATGGCGGACAGTCAAAGTTAATGGTTCGATTTTAACGAAAAAAAACGGCCGTTTTTTGGCTGTAAAACGGCCATTTTTTTTCGAAAAAAAAATCGAACGATTAAAGTCTACATTTTTATGTATTAAACAAGCCTGCAAATTTTCAAGAAGATCGGTTCATTAGTGTTCGAGTAATCTTGGTCACCGACTTCAGAAATGCCATTTTGAGAAAAACGCATTTAAAGTTTCAATTCAGTTTACACGAAAAAAATATTTTTTTTTGTAAACTTACATAGTCATCTATTCCGGGCCCATACAGAAGTATGGGCCCGGATACTTATACTTCAAAAAAATGCTATAAAAAAAAATCGTTTTTTCCAAAATCGCAAGTGGGGTAACCCCTTAAAGCAAAAAAGTCCATTTTAACTATGACAATCAATTACTCGAGAACTAATGATCGTACAGAAAATAAAAGTAGGGTTTTGGAAACTACAAAACATTCTCTATGACATGCAATTAGGGGCTGTTGATAAAACTTTTTTTTTCGGAGTAATGATGTTGACTGAAAAAAGTTGAAAATTGGCCAATTTAAGGATATTTGGAAAATTTGGTATAACTTTGGATATAATGCATGATCAAGGATATCGTCGGTAATGTTTTAACCTCGAAGTGTCCCCAAAAAACCCTCAAAGTTGCAAAGCGCTGCGATTTCTTTTTCTTAGTGCCCCGAAGGTTCAAATTTATCGTTTCTGTCAAAAATCACCGTAACAAGCAATTTTTCGATTTGTATTTATTTTTTCATCTTCAAAATGTTTTTTTTGAGCAATAATGCGTAATTTATTTATTCAAAGACCTCAATTACCAAGAATTTTTTTTAATAAAAAAAATCTAATTAAAAAAAATTAAATTTTTAGGGTAGTTTTGAAAAAAAAAACTGTTTTTTGTGTTTGTTAAGAAAGTGTATTTCAACGATTGAAGCTGCAAAAAAATTAAAAGTTCGAGATTTGTGTGAAGAGAATCAGTCGATAGAATGGGGGGTATAATAACAACAAAGGTGGTTAGACTGGTAAAAAAATCGACCAATTTTTTTTTGACAAGAGGAGATCATCGTTAACACGTGAAAGAAAAAAATTCGATTTTTTTTTATTTGAAAGAAAAATTTCAATAACATTTTTTTTCTATTAACATTTTTTTTTCAAAAGTAAAATTTTTTTTAATTTCAAATTTTTTTTTCACGTGTTAATGATAATCTCCTCTCGTCAAAAAAATTTTGGTCGATTTTTTTCGACCAGTCTAACCACCTTTGTTGTTGATATACCCCCCTGCTGGCGACTGATTCTCTTCACACAAATCTTGAACTTTTAATTTTTTTGCAGCTTCAATCGTTGAAATACATTTTCTTAACAAACACAAAAAACCGTTTTTTTCAAAACTACCCTAAAAATTTGAATTTTTTTTATTTGAATTTTTTTTCGTTTTCTTTCCTTGGTAATTGTTGTCTTTGAATGAATAAATTACGCATTATTGCTAAAAAAAAATTTTGAAGATGAAAAAATGAATAAAAATCGAAAAATTGCTTGTTACGGTGATTTTTGACAGAAACGATAAATTTAATCCTTCGCGGCACTAAAGAAAAAAAATCGCAGCGCTTTGCAACTTTGAGGGTTTTTTGGGGACACTTCCAGGTTAAAACATTACCGACGATATCCTTCGTTCATGCATTATATCCAAAGTTATACCAAATTTTCCAAATATCCTTAAATTGGCAAATTGTCAACTTTTTTTCAGTCAACATCATCACTCCGAAAAAAATGTTTTATCAACAGCCCCTAATTGCATGTCATAGAGAATATTTTGCAGTTTCCCAAACCCTACTTTTATTTTCTGTACGATTATTAGTTCTCGAGTAATTGATTGTCAAAGTTAAAATGGACTTTTTTGCTTTGATCGACGATTACTCCGCGCCAAATCATCGTATGGAGGTCGTTAAAAGATCAAATTGAAGCTGATTCAATTATCTAAAAGACTTTTATAGTCGTATGATAAAAAAATTCTTTGAAGTCGACTGACCAGTTTAAAGACGAGCAAAAATTGGGAAAAAACATTTCGTTGGTTTTCGGGTGATTACAAGAAACCCGCCCACGCTAGCAAATTTTACAGTCCAGAACTGAAAACTAGATACTTGAAGCTATAATTTCGTTTTTTTGTTTTCTGTACGACCATTTTTCTCCGAGTTATCCCTTGTTGAAAATCAGCCAAAACTTTGGAATTTTTTTAATATCCCTTAATTTGTGTGAGTAGTGTATTTTATTTGTACATTTTATTATTTATTTTTTACAGTTACAAAGAAGAAATTTTGGCGCCGCAACAAAAAGAAAAGTGGTCGTCAGCAGCAGCCGCAGCGGCAAGAGCCACCCGCTGTAGCCCAAGGGCGCGAGAACAGCAGGCCATCGAAAGAACAGCGGCACGAGCGAGGGGAGCGGCCGCAGCAAGGACGCCGCGGTTATCGTCGACGCGACCGAACCCGTAGTCGTTCACCCCGCCGGACGCATGTTGAAGTTGCTCAAAACGAGCTGGCATTCCAAATTTTGTGCAAACAGTATTGGAAAATATGACAAAAAAATTAATGTTTCCCCCAATACGTAAATGAGTTTTTACTGTTCCCCTTAGAAAATTAATTAGAAAAATTGTTGAAGAAAAGTGCCGAAACGATCGAGAAAGGCTCGAAGAGAACTTTGAGTCTTTCTCGATCGGCATTATTTTCAAAACACATTTCACATTGGATAAGTGTGTTTCGGCATTTTTTACAACACATTTCACATTGGGATCATGGTCAAAACTTGGAAAGGCCAAATACAGAACGAGAAAGATTTCGATATGACAGAATTATAAACTCAATGTAACGAACTGTAAATTATTCAAAATGTCATCCTTCGACCGATGGTGAAGTTGAATAACTATTAAACCAAAGGATTATTTATTCGAGAGCTCATTTATTCGAGAACCTGTATTCAGATTGTCTGCAGTTTGAATGACTCATGTCATGTATGACACAAATACAGATTCAAACAATCTAAGACATCCATATCTCCGAAATGGAAAGACGTGAGTATCTAATATTGGTAATACCATCAATAGCAAAAAGACATATATCGAGGATACAAACTTCGAAAGTGTAGATCTCAGATAGGCAAACGAGCGATGGTCCAAAATAGCGAACATCAAAGAAGTGGACGAGTTGCTTCATAATTTTCTGCCGGTTTTCGCTAACACGTATGAGATTCTTCTAAGGCGTCTGACCACCTTGGCGGATCGAAAAATGGGGATATTAAAAAACAAATAATAAACTCGAAAGTATGGGCCGAAATATTTTTATTTTTTTACATAACGTCAGAAAGGGCTTTAAGAATAACGTTAATAAATTTCCGTTCAAAATATTAAAAAATGGTGCCGTTATGCATATTGCAGTGGAAGCCCTCCGCACGATACGCGCGGTCGTTGTCCCAGCTGTTATCCGGTCATGTCACATCTGAAAAAAAAATCACCTTATTCGTGAGTAGTGTCGCTACAATGTAACGTAGCGGTTTTTTTCGACCATTAAAAAAATTATAGTGAGCCATAATTTCGGTGAAAAATAAAATTTATTTCTTTCGGCTCACCATAATTTTTTTAATGGTCGAAAAAAAACCGCTACGCTACATTGTAGCGACACTACTCTCGAATGAGCTGATTTTTTTTTGCAGATGTGACATGACCGGGTAACAGCTGGGACAACGACCGCGCGTATCGTGCGGAGGGCCTCCGCGGCAATGTGCATAACGGCGCCATTTTTTAATATTTTGAACGGAAATGTATTAACGTTATTCTTAAAGCCCTTTCTGACGTTGTGTAAAAAAATAAAAATACTCCGGCCCATACTTTCGAGTTTATTATTTTGTTGTAAATATACCCATTTTTCGATCGGCCAAGGTGGTCAGACGCCTTAAAGTCTATAAGAAAGAATATACATTTACAACGATCAAAAAATTAATTTCTTTTCTTTACGCGATAACACCACTCTAGGAATTTGGAAAAATCGTTTTCACTTGTCTTCAATAATACTTTGGGGTCATAAAAACAATATGCAAATGGTATGCAGCGATTTTTTTTTAAGGTTGCATAAGTATGTATACGTAAGGCAGGTTTGCAGTCACAAGAGCCTCGCGGTTGATATATCAGCGTGCGGGCTCTGAGTTCTGCCGACGCGGGTTCGATGCCCGGTAGCCAATGTCTTTTTTAAAATTAACCATATATGAATTAAGTATCATAAATAATGCCTGGACAGGCGAGAATAGCTAAAGCGAGAGTAAGTTCGAAATTTTTTGAATATAAAATGAAGAAAAAAAATAGATAAAAAAGTCGATTAACCAGGGATCGAACCCGGACCGCAAGCATCGTCAATCCGTCACGCTGCCAACTCAGCCACGGCGCTCATTGAGGATAGAAAAACATTTATGATATACGCTTATTCATTATGTTTACTGTTGAAAAAAACGCCGTAACGCCCGCGGCAAAGGCTTAAGATTTCTTTTTGAACCTTCCACGGTCGTTTCGGCGTTTTATTTTTCAACGCGGTTCGTAGTTAATTTATTTTACCCGCATTCTCGGCATAAACGACCAACCGAGAGAAAACAATTTTCTCGATACATGTTTTTCTCTTTGAAATTCATTTAATGTATATTCAAATCCGCAGTACGGCCACACATATGTCGAGCTCGATCGGACGGAAAACCTCGCTCCGTTCGCCTGTCGAGTGAGCGAAGGGCAGAGACTTTTCCCCCACCGAGCTACCCATTCGTGTGCACGCTAACTGCGATATCGACTTGAGCGGTGCTCACGACTCGCGCGGATACAAGGGAATCTGCAACCTCGACAGAGGCGATGCACACAAAATCATATTCCCGAACTCGCCGCCGCGATTTAGCGCCATTTCCGAGGCACGCCGAAAAGGGGAGCGTTGTACATCTCCCTACTAATCTCTGAGTCGACACTCCCGCCTCAAACAGTTCTTTCAATCGGTCGCAGATCTGTAATGCTCAGTTCCGCCGCAGGCGTCGCTAGTGTTCCCCAGAGCCCATAATATATAGTAATACAAAACTGCATAAGGTGAAACTGACCGTGTTATGGCGGCAAAATTGTTTGCGCCTGTCAAACACAAATATATCTGTCGTGTACACCAGCACAGCAGCTATCGAACTATGTGTATAATAATGGAGATGACTCCTCGCGAGTCAATGTGGTAAAGGGAAAAAGTAAACACTCTAGGTAAGAATAATAAAACAAATTTCAACTATTAATGGCAGTAAATAAAAAAATATATTCTTGCATGTTATTTTTGTTCGAGTTCTTTTGGGATCAGACGAGTTCTTTGATTGGTTGAAACTGCTTCAATTCGCTCATACAACCAGATAGCTGTACGAATGCAAAAGAAAAAAAAAATCAAACTACCGAGGCTCGAACTCAGGACCTTCGATACAGTAATCTAGCGTTCTACCAACTTCGTCACACAATCATTTGCCAATAAATACCAGGTGTGTAAGTATGAAACCGGAATTTGCCCATAGGTGGCGCTAGATGTCGATGCAGTTACCGACACATCACGTCAGCGGTGTCTGGTTATTGTATTGATATCCGACAAAGATTTCCAACTCACAATAACACGAGTTTCATTCAGTAGCATTAGTTTATTAGAGATAAACATGTCGAGTTTTGTGCCAACAAATTACGATTTGCGGACATTACTACTTTTCTGTTTTCATCTGAAGAAAACCGCAGCCGAATCGCATCGAATGCTTGTGGAGGCGTTTGGTGAGCATGCTCTCGGTAAAACACAGTGTTTCGAGTGGTTCAAACGGTTCAAAAGTGGCGATTTTGACGTGAGGAACGAAGAACGTGGAAGACCACCGAAAAAGTTTGAAGACGCTGACCTGCAAGCCTTGTTGGACGAAGACGACGCTCAAACACAACAACAACTGGCGGATCAGTTAAAGGTGACCCGAGAAGCCATCTCCAGTTATTTGTATCATATCATTACAATAAACGTGTTTTTTCTGTACAAAAATTCCGGTTTCATACTTACACACCTGGTATAATCTTCTCATATTTAAGTGATTGCCGGGCTTGGGGTTCAATTAGGCTTGACGGCTTGTTCGGTTGGTTCATGGCTTAATTTGATTCACATTTAGCTTCATTTTTAAACGTAACTAGCAAATAACGAGTTTTCATGGGTATACATATAATAAGCACGTGTTGAAAAGACAACCCCAGCATGTGGAGCCAACATTCCTGCATTCGACCGGTTTCTTGCATGTACATGTTATTATTATTTATTATTATTATTATTATTGTACAGGAAAAAGAGAAACGCGCATCCGAATAATAAATACATTGCGAGATACATTACGGTTGGTTTATCGCTTTATTCGCGTTTCATTATAATTAGCTCTATTTTTAAACATAACAGGCAAGTCATAAGTTTCCATAGTAAAATAACTCGTGTTGTACTTATTATATAATTATTGTGTCTAATGTGCTTATTATATAAGAAGCCCATGTGAATAAAACAATACGAGTTGTTTCATTAATATTATTTACATTTTATTTATTATATATATGTACACAATATTATTATATATTATAATAGAAGGAATCCCCACTTGAGTGTATCATCGTTAGGGTGTGCGAGAGAGAAGGCGGCATGACTGTTCCGAGTCATGCGATCGAGAGACACACGATCACCCCAGTTTTGTGATTGGTCGGTGAGGTGGAGCTCGGACCTTATGCAGTTTTGTATTACTATATATTATGGGCTTTGGGGAACACTAGCGACGCTTGCGGCGGAACTGAGCACTACATGTCTGTGACCGATTGAAAGAACTTCGTAATTACAGGCTAGGATAGGGAGTTTGGACTCCTTTACTTTAGTCTCCTTGCTCCCTATCCTAGCCTGTATGTACCAGAGATTAGTAGGGAGATGCACAACGCTCCGCTTTTCGGCGTGCCTCGTAAATGGCGCTAAATCGCGGCGGCGAGTTCGGGAGTATGATTTCGTGATCATCGCCTCTGTCGAGGTTGCAGATTCCCTTGTAGCCGCGCGAGTCCGTGATCACCGCTCAAGTCGGTATCGCAGTTAGCGTGAACACGAATGGATAGCTCGGAGGGGGAAAAGTCTCTGCTCCTCGCAAATCGCGCTCGCTCGACAGGCGAACGGAGAGAGGTTTTCCGTCCGATCGAGCTGGACATAAATGTGTAGCCGTACTGCGGATTGGAATATGCATTAAATGAATTTCAAAGTGAAAAACATGTATCGAGATCATTGTTTTCTCTCGGTTGCCCGTTTATGCCGAAGATGCGGGTTAAAAAAATTAACGACGAACCGCGTTGAAAAATAAAACGCCGAAACGACCGTGGAAGGTCCAAAAAGAAATCTTGAGCCTTTGCCGCGATCGTTTCGACATTTTTTTTCAACAGTAAACAGTTTGGATAAGGGTGTATCATAAATGTTTCTCTATCTGCAATGAGCGTCGTGGCTGAGTTGGCAGCGTGACGGATTACCGATTCTTACGGTCCGGGTTCAATTCCCGGTGAACCAACTTTGTTTTTCTTTATTTTTATATTCAGAAAATTTCGAACTTACTCTCGCTTTAGCTATTCTCGCCTGTTCAGCCATTATTTATCATATTTAATTCGTATATGCTTAATAAAAAAAAAACAAGACATTGCTACCGGGGCAGTGCAGTCAGATCGCGCGTAAAAGTTACCCCCTCTCTAGTCTCTTACGCGCCCATCACACAATCATAGTAGGGCGTGTCCGTGAGCGAGCGACGCTTGGACATCTTCGGAAAGAGCCGAGCACGGTCGAAGTTTCCCGACCGTGCCTTCGGCAGCTAGACCAATACATGGACGCTGAGCACGTTCATGTGCGGCCAAGCCGAAACGAAGGCATCGAGGGAAAAAGCAATCTGAGCACGACTCGCGTGTGACGTCACCCGACGTCACGCGCGAGGCTTTTAGATGATATCAATGCTTATTTAGCTTTTGATTCTCTGCGTTATTAATGTATACAAAAAAATGTATCGCGCACTCTGATCGCTTATTTTTTTAGTTTATACGTTAATTGAAATATAATAATAACTTTAAATAACAACTTATTTATCTTATATGAAATTGTTTACGCTTTACTCACACCCGTCCTTATGCCAAATAAATTATAATTTATAAAAGTAAGCGGAAATATATTTATATTCGTATTCTTATATTAATTCTCATACTTTCATCAAGCGATAAAGCATTATCCCCAAAAACAAGCCAATCATCCATCCGGCCGCGAATCGTGAGTACCAGAAAGTGCACATATTCTACAAGCGATGAGATGGTCCCGTTGGTAGCGTTCCGGGCTTCGGTCCGTAGGGGCCCGTGGTGCAAATTTTTCTCCAAATTTTTCATAATTTCTCATATTTTCGTCATATTTGAGATTTTCGGAGAAAAAATCATTTAAAACAGATTCAAGTTCTGGTCTATTTCCCAAAAACACATTTTTTTTCACTGAAAATTCATGATTTCTCATTTTTTCCCGGAAATTTCTCTTTTTCCTATGACCTGAGTGAACGGCTGCGGAGATATTCGGAGAACAGTTATAGATGAAAAAAAATGAGATTTTCGTAAAAAAAACTTATTACATTTTTTTATCCCTCATAATTCTGAGAAATAACGAATTTCCGCAATTTTTGCGAACATTATTTTCCTTATGGGGTAACCCCACAATAACGGCCAACCACGAAGCGTTTTACACAAATAATACTTGGGGTAATTATTAAGCATATATTGAAGTATATTGCAAAAAAAATGTACAGGAAAATGTTACAAAATGGCGACACTGCAGCAAATTCTTCCGAGGCATGTTGAACTTAAGGTGCTTGTGCCTTTTCAAACGGCTGCGACACTTGGCCGCTCAAAAACGCGTTACAGCCGTTCGTCAATTAAAAATGGTAGATTTTTTTTAATATAAAAAAAGGCATTCGACTTTTTTGAAGTATTTAAAATACACACACACACACACACACACACGCACGCACGCACGCACGCACGCACACACACACACACACACACACACACTATATATATGTATGTACTGTTTTTATGTAAAAAGGTGTTGTTTATGATTTCCTTCTAAAAAACCCACGTTTGATTATCCGAACTAGTCTTGATTCCAAATGGTTTGGATAATCGAGGTTCTACTGTAAATCTAAATAACAACTTATTTATCTTCTAAAAAATTATTTACGCTTTACTCATCCCGTCCTTATGCCAAATAAATTATATTTCATAAAATTAAGCGGAAATATATTTATATTCGTATTATTATATTAATTCTCATACTTTCATCAAGCGAGAAAGCATTATCCTCAAAAACAAGCCAATCGTCCATCCGGCCGCGAATCGTAAGTACCAGAAAGTGCACATATTCTACAAGCGATGAGATGGACACGTTGGTAGCGTTCCTGGCTTCGGTCCGTATGGGCCCCTAGTGAAATTTTTCATAATTTCTCATATTTTAGTCATATTTGAGATTTTCGACGAAAAAATTATTTAAAACAGATTTAAGTACTGGTATATTTCCCAAAAACCCATTTTTTTTACTGAAAATTCATGATTTCTCATTTTTTTTCCCCGGAAATTTCTCTTTTTCCTACGACCTGAGGCTACGGAGATATTCGGAGAAAAATTAAAGATGAAAAGAAATGAGATTTTCGTACAAAAAAACTTATCATTTCTTTCCGGAAATTTCCCTTTTTCCTATTACCTGAGTGAACGGCAGTAGTGTAATGAGGCCGAAACGGAATCAAAATTCCTACTACCGACATTTACCGACTTAGTTGAGAAACGAACCAAAAAAGGTTGATTCCCGACTTATCGGCGGATGGTCGGGTAGGGTTCGGTTCCGTTTCGGCCTCATGATCAACTGTCGATGTTTCTACTTACCGACCGATGGTAGGGCTGCACGGTTTACCGACCGATGGTGATGCTCACCTGCTTACCGACCGATGGTAGGGCTCACCTGCTTACCGACCGATGGTGGTAAGTCCCCTTTCGCCCCGAATGGAATTCAGTGGAATGGGGGGGGGGGGGGGTAAACACCGGACACACGTCCGATTCCTAGCGAGGCCGCGCAACGACTGACAAAGAGTCGAAGTGCTTTGTAGTAAAAGGGAGTTCCCCTCCTCTCCCGCGGGAAGAGGGGGGGCGGTGGGAGGAAGAGTGGTGGGTCCGATTTCTCAGAAATTGTTTTAAACATTTGTGTGTGGTGAGTCATCGGGCGCTTGCCGTGGCTTGACAAAGCCCCCCCTCCACCTCGCCGAGATGCGATAGTTTTGTTTATCGACGTGTTGAAACCGGCGAATTGAGGTGTTGAATGATTATTTTCCGAGAATTTATCATCGGCCGGTGACATTTGATAGCGCCAAAATGGCGGCGAGATTTCGTCAGATTTCTCCGAATTATATTTTTTAAACATTTGGGGGGCGGAGGGTGAGTCATCGGACGCGCGACATTATTCCGCGCTCGGACCCTCGTGCCCTCAATGCGGGGGGGGCGGGGGGGGGGGGGAGTACATAATCGCGCGATTCAAGATTGGACGCACACATGAGAAAGAACTACGTGCACACGAGTGAAAAAATGGAGTTCATCGATAAAATTGGTAAAATTGCCGATTTTCTGCCGACGAAGAAGCTCAGAGAGTTGTCGCCCGGGTCGGATTATATCATCACCAACATACGGGCGGTCAACACTAAATTTGGCAAAAAACACGTCGTCGACATTCGCAACGAATTCAGCGTGTTTCTACCCGGAACGATCATCAAGGCGCTTGAGGCTGATTCGACAAAATTCGAGAGCATGTTGGCAGCAGCGCATAGAGGAGATCTATGCATGGTCTATCGCGGCGGAAAATGTCACAGCCTGAAATTCGCGAATTCAGCAACATTCCAGCTAATATTGGCAGCTGCGTACAAAGGAAATGTCTGCATAGCCTACATCGGTGGAAAGTTTATCACATACGTTACGGGTCATGAAAATCGAGAACAGCTAGCTCAATATGAAAAATTATCTAGTTATTAAAACGTTGGACGCGGACTCTGAAGTTATGGATGCATAATGCATAATGAAGGATACTAGTAAAGCATTTCAAGAAAAAATCATCTTGGGTTCAAGATTGAAAACCACGAGAAAGAGCGCCCACCGTCTCGCTGTTTGGAACTCGATATTGTGTATACAAACTCGACGTTCGAGCGCGTGCCGGCACACACACGCACACACACACACACACACACACACACACACACACGCGCGCGCGCGCGCGCGCGCGCGCGCGAGGTTGTATAGAGATTTCCTTCTTAAATACATTTGCGAGGCCTTCTGCATCGATATTTCATTTCGATTCATCGTGCAGTCTGGACCATGGACGATTGCGATAAAATTGTCGATAAGTTGAGCGGTGCGAGGGGCAATTTCTCTCACGTGGATAAGTGGCTAAAGTTCTGTGAGGTGCACGTCAAACTTTTGGGGCAAACGTTGAAAAAACCGAGGCTCAACGTCGGTCAAAAACTGAAAATACAATCGACAATAGCGAAATTGTTGTCGGTGAGGGAAAAAATCGTGCGTGGAGCAAGTGTAAGCAGCGCAAGTGTAAGCGGTGCTCGCGAAAAACTAAAGTGGGTCGATCTCGAGTCGGCATTCAAAAATCAAATAAAGCCAGGCTCGATTGTGAATTTCGAGCACAAAGATGTGCAAAGTTTCCTCGAAGATGCGATGCGCGTGGTGGTTTCGAAACTGGACAAAATCGTGCGCGAGGAGGGTAACGTGAGGGTAACGAGGAGGGTATCGTGAACTCTCCGCCAAAATCGAGGACTTCCAGGAAAAAGAGACTTTTTCCTGGAAAAGAGAGAGGAAGAAAGACTTCCAGGAAAAAGATCTACTTGTGAACATTAACAAGTACGAACCGCTGCGAGGGAGCTTATCCACATACACGCGTCTCCCGAGGGATATACAGATGAAAGGGGCCGTCATCAATATTCAAAACAATGACCCCTATTGTTTTCTCTGGTCCGTCACAGCAGCACTCTCTCCACCACCGAGGATGAATCCCCAACGTACGAGTTCTTATCCTCATTATAGTGAGATGCTCAACTACGAAGGTCTGGACTTCCCGATGAGTTTGTCAAAGATTGCAAAATTGGAGCAATTGAATGGCTTATCGATCCATGTGTATGGGATTGATGGTACGACAAAAGACGGTACTAGTAAAATTGTGCCGATTCATCTGAGTAAGCAAATGTCGGATAAACCAACGATTCATCTACTCATGATCAAAGCGGAAATCGTCGAGGAGGAGGAGGACGAGGATGAGGACGAAGAGGAAGACGCAAGTGTATCATCATTACGCGTGGATTAAGAACATGTCGCGACTCTTGAGTGCGCAGGTGTCGAGGAAAGGACATCACATGTGGATTTGCGACCGGTGTTTGTGTTACTTCAGCAGAGAAGAAATATTGCAACGACATAAAGAGGACTGCCGTAATAATTGTCGTGTTACTTTACCCGAAGGTACAAAAACAAAATTGAAATTCAAAAATTATCAGCACAAGGAGATACTTCCGTTTGTAATTTACGCAGATTTGGAATATTTGCTCGAACCGATCACAGCACCGCAGGCTAACACTGTAAATTATCAAAAGCATACCCCTCATAGCATTGCCTACTATAAGCATTGCAGTTTCAATGACGATCTCTCGGAGTACAAGGCGTTTCGTGGAAAGAACTGTATCGAATGGTTCATGCGTGAATTAGAAGGACTGGCCGGCTCATTGCACGGCATTTTTCAGACCATAGTACCAATGAAACCTTTGAGTAGCGACGAAAGTCGAAGTTTCAAGTTGGCTGAAAATTGTCACATTTGTGAAAAACCATTTGCGCCGACAAACGTAAGAGTCCGAGATCATTGTCACTTTACGGGAAAATTCCGCGGCGCCGCTCATCAAGACTGTAATATGAATTACAAAATTGCCCACGTAGTCCCGATAGTTTTTCACAACTTGTCCGGATATGACGCACACCTTTTGATAGTCGCATTGGCTCGAACCTTCGAAGGATCCATGAGCCTTTTGCCGATTAACAAGGAGAAATATATTTCTTTTTCGAAGCGCGTCAAAGGTACACATGTGCAGTATCGATTCATCGACTCTTTGAGGTTTATGCCGAGTAGCATAGAAAAATTAGCGTCTTACCTGAAAAACGATCAAAAAATAGTAACACGCAAGCATTGCGCTAACGCCACGGAATTTGAATTATTGACGCGAAAAGGCGTTTTTCCCTACGACTATGTGGACTCTTGGCTGCGACTCGATGAGACGCAATTGCCTGCGAAAAATAATTTTTTCTCCCGATTGAGTAATGAAGATATTTCGGCGGACGATTACGCGCACGCGTGCAATGTTTGGACTGTCTTTAATCTCAAAACGTTGGGTGAATATTCCGACTTGTATTTGAAAACCGACGTACTCCTTCTGACAGATATTTTTGAGAACTTTCGACGAAATTGCATTAACACATACGGCCTCGACCCATTGCACTATTTTACCGCACCCGGTCTATCGTTTGATGCGATGTTAAAATGTACCAGCGTAGAACTCGAACTCTTGCTCGACGTTGACATGTTAATGTTCATCGAGAAAGGTATTCGCGGTGGTGTAGCGCAATGCTGCAATAGGTACGGGAAAGCGAATAATCGCTACATGCGTGATAACTTCAATCCAAACGAGCCCGAGTCATACTTGATGTATTACGATGTCAATAACCTGTATGGTGCAGCTATGTGTGTCACTACCATTCGGCTCGTTCGCTTGGGTGGAAAGATTCGGGGAACGTATCGAGAATATTCCCGACGACGCAGAAACGGGCTACATTTTCGAAGTCGATTTGGAGTATCCTCGAGAGTTACACGACACCCACAAAGATCTGCCTCTGTACCCCGAACACTACGTCCCTCCTGGTAGCACTCAACGAAAACTAACGACCACACTGCTTCGAAAAGAAAAATACGTCATTCATTATAGAAATTTGAAGCAATGTTTGAAATTAGGATTGCGTCTCCTAAAAATTCACAGAGTCCTCAATTTCTCACAGCGCGCATGGCTGAAAAAATACATCGATATAAATACGGAATTTGAGAAAGCAATCGAACAATGATTTTGAGAAAAATTTTTACAAACTCATGAACAATGCAGTCTTTGGCAAAACAATGGAAAATGTCAGGAAACATCGGGAAGTGCGACTCGTGACAAAGTGGAAGGGGCGGTGGGGGGCCGAAGCGCAGATTGGAAAGCCAACGTTCCATAGCTGCACCATATTTGACAATGACATCGTCATAATCGAGCTCAATCAAGCATGCGTCCTATTCAACAAGCCTATATACACCGGATTTTCCATACTCGATATCTCCAAGCTCTGGATTTATAATTTTCATTACAATTTCATGCGCGAAAGATTCGACGATCGAGCAAAATTATTGTATACGGACACTGATAGTCTCATCTATCACATCAGCGTGCCCGACATGTATGAAACGATGAAGCGCGATATTGACAAATTTGACACGTCTGATTATTCACCCAACAATCCGTATAATATGCCTTTGCGTAATAAGAAAGTACTAGGTCTCATGAAAGATGAGAATAATGGTCGCATTATGACGGAGTTTGTAGGTTTAAGAGCGAAATTGTACTCGTTTAAAATTCTCGCCTGTGACGATGCGAAGAAGAGAGCTAAGGGTGTACGGCGGTCAACCCTGAAATCCATCACATTCGACGACTTTAAAAATTGCTTGTTTGCGCACGAAAATCTTGTCAAGGCGCAACAATTGATCACGAGTAAAAAACACATTGTACATACGGCGACGCAACAGAAAATTGCTCTCAGCTGGAGAGATGACAAAAGAGTGCTAATCCCAGATTCTACGGACACTCTTCCATGGGGTTATGCTTCCGATGATATGGAACATTAAAAAATAAAATCTCAACGAGGTAAATGTCGGGATACTTGACTTTCTGGAGCTCCTCTTCGTAGAAGCAGCTGGCGATGGGTTCGTTCCGATGGTCCTTGAGATTGTACGTCGTTGGATTCGTTCTTTTCACTCTGCGTATCGTGAATATTTCCGTTGTGCAATTGGGCGTATAACCCTTCTCAAATACATTCTTAAATTTGCTAATTCGCACATTATCGCCAATTTTGAATTTTTGTGATTTTTTGCCGTTAATCGACGCTGGCGGAAAATACGATGGAGAATCTCTCTTTCATTGGTGCGATTGATATTTTTCGGTTTTTCCCGGATGGTTCGATGCTCGGTGTTATTGTATTCGATAACGAGAGAATCCAGAATATCCATCCATTTGTACATTCCGCGAAGACTGAATTGCATCCACATTTTATTTTTTAACGTTCTATTGAAACGCTCGCAGATTGATGCTTTCAAATTGCTATACGTTGAATACATGTTTACATTGTGTCTTTTCATAAGAGCTTCAAACTGTGAATTATAAAATTCTTTTCCACGATCGACGTGCAAGTTCTTGGGTATGCGACCCTGATTGAAAATAGATTTCATGGCAATCGTCGTATCTTTACCGCTCTTGCTTCTCAACGGTATGGCCCAGGCGAATTTGGAGAATATATCGATGACGGTCAGGAGAAACTTATGTTGCGAGTTTTGCCTCGCGTACAATGACATATCTACGATATCGGCTTGCCACGTTTCATCCAAACCTCGAATGTCAACGTGTTGACGAGTATAATTTCTTCGTGCAGGCTTATGCAGCAAACTGACTCTCGTCAGTTTTTTGTCATCATTCATGACGCGCGCGCGCGGAGATCCACACACATCAACGTTCAACATACGAATGGAAAAATAAACGTTTTTCCTAATAAATAATTCCAGCCTCGCGCAATTCTTCGATAATCGATAAGATCTCATTGGAATGCGATGAGTTGCCTGCCGCTTGAAATGCGTGGAGTAATCAAAGACGATCTACAAGCTCATTCAGATTGTCCCAGTAAACATAGTCAAATTGCATATTTTTTCTGGCCTTTTTATACATCCCCCGACCCGTACGTGCTCGAATTATTTTCGAAATATAAATCTTAAATTTGTGACTGTTTTCACGTCGCACAGCTCCGTCCGGTTTGTAATATTTTTTATGCGCGTTCGTGCCAATGATGATATTCTCATAATTTTTCAAATCGCTCGGTTCGAGAAAAGCGACATTTGGCACTTTTTTTTAAAATAGGAGCTCCGTCAATCCCACAGTTGTCGCATAACTTTTCTCCCCCACACGAATATGCGGAGAATCGAAAATTATCGGAGAATCGCCAATCATTAATTTGGTGCTGGCAAGCATTCGCACACCGTATGTGGTATCCAGACTTTTCTTTTTACCCATACGTAACAACACGAGATATTTTTTTATCAATTCATCGACCCGACTGGGTGAATCATCATCATCATCATCATCATCATCATCATCATCATCATCATCATCATCATCATCATCATCAGCATCGGCATCATCATCGTCATCAGAGGCATCATCTTTGTGCTCATACGCCACTGTGAGAGTCGAATCTTCCGGTGACTCATTCTTAACTTTACTCTCATTTTCTTCCTTTTCATTCTTGATTTCCTCCTCCTCCTCCTCCTTCTTCAATGGTGACGTCTTGTGAGAAACGAGCTTTTCCAATGGTGTGACTATCGGCTTAATGAGGTACACTAGCTTCAGCAAAATGGTGATGGATCAATAAAATTTGGTGAATGTATTCTTTAGTATTATTCATGTAGATACAAATTTTTTCAGATTTTTTGGTTGTGCCGTTTTGTTACAAATAATTCACAACCGTTTATTCTTATACCCGGAATATATACCTATATGTATAAAAACCCTATGCTTATACACGTGAACTTCAATGTTCAATTATTCGATAACGGCACAATGAAAAAATCTGAAAAAAATTGTATTGACATATATAATACTAAAGAATATACTCACCAAATTTTATTGATCTATCACCATTTTGAAATTTGACCATGGTTTAGCATGGCAACATTGTATGAAGCTGGTGTACCTCCTTAAAGACATCCTGCATCGCCTGATCAGCATTATCTCTACCCATCTTTATCATTCGATGTTTTCGTCTAATTGCATCACTGGCCTTGACGATTTGCTGCAACACATCTTTTTCTTGCAAAAGTTGTCGACGCTTCATGCTGTTGTCAGTTTCACAATACAATACAATACAAGCAATACTGTATGCATTGAAACAAAGAGCACCTTATTTATTGACTCGGAGGAAATAATCAAACCCTCGTCTATACCTACCCTCATTGATACTACTATCCTTGTCAATTGTAAGGAATCCATACTTGCTGGAATTCCAACATTCGCAACATATATTTTTGAATTGTGTGTATGACATATCGGTATTTTTTTTTATTGTTTAAAGTGTGAAAACCGTGTGTTGGGTTTATTTACACTGTCGGTAATATTTACAGAGATACCAATAGCAATAACAATTTTATATTTTTAATTTACATTCAGTGATGAACTTATGGATGATAGTGAGCGCAATCCGATCAGTCGCCGTCATAATTGAGACCGTGGAGAAAGGTGCACGGTAGCCTCGCAAATTTAGTTTTTCTATCATATTAGCTCTTTGTTCAATGTACTTTTCGCAGTGCCAGAGGACGTGATCTATGTCCTCATTGGCAGGGCCACAGGTGCAACTAGGATCGTCGACTATGCCTATGCGGGATAGGGAAGCGTTAAGGTGGTAGTGGTTAGCTCTAACACGATTAACCCAAGAAATAAGCTCGCGGGGAAATTTCGTCCCTCTGTACCATGGGCGGCAGGACTCCTTGTAGCAGTTTCGAAAGTACTCCCTGCCTTTTACATCAGCCTGGTTCTTAATTTCTAAAACAGTGTTGCATTTTTCTTCAGTCTTGAACATCGATCTTAGGTCTGAGTAAGGAACACGATACTCGCGTTCCTCTAATTCGCTAGCACTCTTAGCGAGACTATCTGCCTCCTCATTCCCTTCGATCCCTTTGTGAGCCGGAATCCAGTAAAACAAAATTTTGCTATTGTGACTGTTATCATTATTATATTTCCAGTATTTTTCTTTAACGGATAGTGTAAGGATTAGTTTTTGCCAATAGTTTTGAAGATTTTAGGCTCTGTAACGAGCTGTAGGAGTCGGAGAGAATGAGAAAGCTGTGTTCCTTGTACTGAGAGGCAAGATCAACAGCAAGCTTGAGAGCGACGCATTCGGCAGTAAAGATCGAGGCGTCTTTATACAGTTGAACTGATTTTCTGTAGTCTAGATAAGGGCAGTAACAAGCTGCACCCACGTGTTCAGAGCCTGGGTCCTTACTTCCGTCCGTGTAAATACATAATTTATCTGGGTTACGATTGATGACTTCTGTGACGATCGTGTCATTAGCATTGCGAGCGGATTGGGCCTTGAGTCCAGCCTCCAAGTCGAAGTCTATTGACATAGTTGAAACTGGGTAGTCATGCTCGAATACACTGTAGCGATGGTTGTTGAATATTGTTGGATACAGGGGCAGGATAACCCTCGAACATTTGGTTATGAGTCTTTCTTGCTTTCGCGTTGGAATGTTTTTCGTTTTTAGCAAGTACTTTACAGTCTGCGAGATTTGTGTCGAGTGGTTCGAAATTGCTTTCGATAGATAGGCCTCACACAAAAATTTGGCTCTATCTTTAATGAGCGGAAGCTTCGATTCTCCGAGTAGCACATTCGTGGGGGTCGAGCGCCTGTATCCAAGGGCTAGTCTGATCGCCGAGAATTGTATTGATTCGAGTTTCGAACTTAGCTGCTTAGTACTAGGGAAGTAAATGTATAGTCCGTAATCAATAACTGATCTTACAAAGCTTTTATATAGAATAACTAGGGTTTCTGGGTCGGATCCCCACCAAGTACGGCGCAAAAACTTAATAATGCTCATCGACTTAAGGCACCTTTCTTGTACTTTGCTAATGTGGTATTTGAAACTTAGCTTTTGGTCGAAGTGAATTCCTAGGAATTTAGCAGTCGGAACAGAGGTTATTTCATGCGCACCTACAGTGATTCTGGTATCGTCAGGGTTAGAGCCCTTTTTGCTAAACCGGAGAAGCACAGTCTTCTCAAGTGCTAATGCTAGGCCGATCTGGTCTAAGTTACTAGAAATCGTCGCTACAGCATTATCCAAGAGATCCAGATTTTGTTGAGACTGTGTTAGGCGAGTGTACAGTGCGATGTCGTCGGCGAACATAGAAAGTACAACTCTGTTATCAATGTTGTCTGCGATATGACTAGTGTAGAGAGTATAGAGGAGAGGTGAGAGCACTCCACCTTGTGGTACCCCTTTAGAAACAGTTCTGGTGCAGTCGTCTAATGCTTCGCAATGGATGTATCTTTGACGCGTAGAGAATTTGACATATTCCAAGATTTTTGACGGGCATTTAATTTGAGCTAGCTTTTCTGTTAGAATCTCGCTGTTCACATTGTCGAACGCGCCTTGAACGTCGAGAAAAGCTACAACCTTGTGTTCTTTATCCCAGAAACTGTCCTCCACCTGGAGAATTAAGTTACTCAAATTATCTGCGCATGATTGTCCCGCTCGAAATCCAGTTTGGCAGCTCGGTAACAACTGCTCAGATTCAACCCACCATTGAAGACGGTTTTTGAGCATAGTTTCGAACAATTTACCAACGCACGACGTAAGGGAAATAGGCCTTACACCGTTATTATTTGGCTTTGGAACAAAGTGAATGCATGCTTCCATACCGAGGGATGGTCTGTCGATGCATACATTTCGTTAAAAATATCTAACAGTATTAGTTTCAAGTTGGTGGGAAGTCTCTTAACGAGCTCATAGTTAATACCATCCATGCCTGGAGAGGAATTGCTGTTTCTGGAGTTAAGAGCAGTATTGAATTCTGTGAAGTCGAACATCTGGTTAAGAAAAGAATCGTTTTCGGCCGAGACATGGTCGACTGGATTCGTTGAACAGCCAGGTGGGGCAATTTTGTTAATAGTCTTCATCGTATCCTCGAGAATATCTTTGTTATCTTTGAGATCTCGCGGTTTGGTATTGACCCAAGCCTTTTTGAGTATTTTGCAAGTATTCCAGACATGGGTGATATTAGCTCTCGCATCAAGGCTAGAAGCAAAGTCAATAAAGTTGCGTTCCTTTTTCATTTTAAAAGTCTTCCTGGCAATAGCAACTGACTTTTTATAAGCTATAAGTTCGATTAAATTTTTTGTACATTGCCATTTTTTATACGCGGCCCTCCTAAGTCTTTTAACCCTCGCACATTCTTCATCCCACCACCTCACTGGATTCCGGTGGACTCTATCTGACACTATTTTCCTTTCGGATGTACATTTCGCAACATTTGATTTGATAGCTTCAATGAAATAATCGTACTTTTCTGCGGGCTTAAGGTTGTCGTACGAAGGGCTGAAGAAAAGAGCAAAGGAGTTGTCTAATAATTGGCTGAGTTCTGCCCAATCAGTTTGAACAGATGAGATTTTAAAAGGCTTGCGACGATATGTGGTCCTTTGTACTCCGAGGTGGAAGATGAGTGGAAAGTGGTCAGAACCCCAGGTCTCGTCGAGAGTCTCCGCTGTTGTGATATCACAAATGTCAGGAGTCGTGAAGAGAAGATCAATGTTTGATTTTGTTGTGTATGTACGTCGAGGCGGGTGCAGGTACCAGTATTATGTAGGAACAGGTTCGATGACTGGATGCACTCGTATAGCTTTTCTCCGTTGGGTTCACACTTTTCGCAGTTCCACGAAATATGATGTGCGTTGAAATCACCAACGAGCACGAAGTTGTTCCATTGAGTCGAGAGTGAAGCAATCTCCTTCCAATAATCCATGTGCAGTGTTTCTCCAGGCGTGCGATAGCAGACAAAAATATTGAGCGGCTGTATAGTGTTGGTAATTTCAAACCCATGGATCTCAATAGACGGATGGGATACTGGGAGATTATCGTGGAACCTAATTGCCAGGTTTTTCTTCGCTATGATTGCAATGCCTCCCTTGTTAGACTATTTATCTCTTCTAATCGTGTCGAATCCAGAGAATTTGTATTGGCGTAAGTCTTGCGGGTCTAGTTTTGTTTCTACACAGAGCATGATGTCCACTTCCGTGGAAGCGACCTCTAGATCTTGAAGGTGGCTCTGTAGCCCTCTGACATTCCAAAACATAACTTTGATGTCCTTGTTGATCAGTTTCTGTTGTTGATGCTCTGGCGAGTTATCCATCGCATGGAAATCAGGTTGAGGATCGAGAAGAATCCGATTCGTATTCCGGGTTTAGACGGTTCTTGAGCTTGGTTACATGTGTCTTAAGTGACTTGTCGTCTATAAAGATGTAGCACTTACTGAGAAAATTCGACATTTTCGCCAAATCCTCCGTATACAGGTGCCCTATTGACGCGGTATCGAACTCTTCTTGCCACTTCATCAGAATTTTAACAAATTCCTCGTAGCTCCATTGGTAAGCTACCGGAGATTTCTCGATGCTCTCTGCTAGCCTGGTAGAGTGTCTGCGTATGAAGTCTTCTTGATGCTTTTTACGATACGCACGAGTAATTTTACTTTTTTTTTGTCTTCGGCAGAATGAAACCGTCGTCGTCGACAATTGTCTCAGTAGTCGTGGCGGGGATGGTGGTTGCGTCCTGCTGTGGTTTACGCGGGCGCTTCGGCGGCGATAGATCTCTCAGTTGAGAGTGCTCGGACGCACGAGAGCCAATTTTGTTACGTAATGCGGAGTATCCGCGTGTATTAATCAAGTTCGATGCCCCGGTATCACTGTAGGCCTCATCCCGTTGTTCGGTCTGAGATTCATCATTTATTTCCATTACGTCTTCCGCAGTTTCGCGATCGATGACATTGTTTGGACAGTTTCGTGCGAAATGTCCTACCTTTTTACATCTGTAGCATGCGTGGTTATCCGGAGACACGAAAATGAAAAAGTCCTTTCCTTGATAATTAACGCTCATATTTTCCGGAAGTTTAACAGCATCGGACTGATCGACGTATACTTGTCGACGATGGTTGATGACGTGCGCGTAATCCGGATTAGTCGAGCCTGCTTTGATGAACGTTAGAGAGGACGTCGTTTTGATGCCAAGTTCAGCGAGTTTCTTCTCGACCATGGCATGCGGCAGAGAAGGACAGACGCCAGACAAAACAATTCTCTTCGATTGCGAGACTAGAGGTTTGATACTGAGTAAACGGCCGCCGATCGAGAGCGGGGTCTCGGTAGAGGACAGTTTATCAACAAGCGCGGTGTTCGAAAGAAAGACACACACACGGTTGCCAGATATTCTCGAGATGGCAATCAAGTTTCTCGGACCAACGGCGTTTCCTATGCATAGCATATACTCGCTAATCGAGACTCCTTGTATTGCATCGATGACTATAGCTTGCTCTCTCGATGGATGCTGACTCTGGCTTGCGGCCTGTGAGTACGACGTGGATGACAGAGATATCGGTAAACGGTTCACGTTTCCTTCTTCTTCGGTTGACTTTTCGAGTGTTTTTTCTAGGTTAGGCGCACTCTTGTGAGCCATTTGAGCCCGTTGTTTAGCTCTTATTGATAAGAGATACTTCGATTGGGAGTTCTGGAATTCCTTTAAGTAATACGCATGATTCACTAAATAGGCTTCTTCAAACTCACTCGAATAGATATACTGAGCAAAGCGCGAAGGCAAACACTTCTAACTCCAACGCCGGTCGAGCGTCGAATCCATATCGGTATTGACATGATCATCGTACACATGCTTAAGGTTCGAGTCGTCTTGCTTGAAGAGAATTATGAAATTCGTATTATCGCGTACGAGATGGTTAGGAATACGAGCGTATGTTTGAGAAAGATAGAAACAGTCCACATTCTCATGCCCTCCCACGGAAAAAAAGGCTCTCACGTTGTCCTGTTTCTCGCACGCTATATCGTCAAAGATGAATATGGAGTTTGGTCGTGCGTCGCTCGGTGACACCACTTGTTCATGCTCGTTAAATGGATGATATTCGAGACCCTTCACGGGCTGGAGAAATTGTTCGAGTAACTGATATTTCGGCTGTTTCAGCGACTTTGAATAGAGATAAACGTTTTCGAATCTTAGACCATTCGGGTGTATCGCGAGGGTGAGCAACGCGTTGGTTTTTCCGCAGTTTGACGGACAGCAGAATACCGCGCGAATCGTATTTGGCAGCAAATCACCATGACGCTTTTGTCCACCCTCTCCCCGAATTTGCGTAAATTCATCAAAGTTTATCACCGGCAGCTTTCCATACGTCTTGGACTTCATCTTCGTCGCGACTGACATAATTTTGGTATAAAACGAGCTTTTATATCTATTGCCACTTCAGTCGAGCGTCAACCTTCATCATGATCAAACGTCGAGGAAAGAAGTCCGGTAAAGGTCTCCTCAATCGTATCATCAACAAACTTCCCGTTGAATTGCACTTGCCTGGATATCAGTATTGCGGACCCGGCACAAAGCTAGCTAAACGTCTTGCACGCGGCGATCCTGGAATAAATCCGTTGGATGCAGCTTGCAAGGAGCACGATATCGCGTATTCGAAAAATCGTCAAAACCTCGAAGCTAGACATTCTGCGGATAAAATATTGAAGGAGAGAACTTGGCAATGAGTTCGCGCCAGCGACGCTAGTATCGGGGAGAAAACAAACGCGCTTGCCGTAGCAGGAATCATGAAAGCGAAGAGAAAATTCGGCATGGGGATTAAGAGGGGAGCAAAAATTGTTCGGTTGAAGAAAATTATCGATGCAGCGAGAGAAGCCATGGTGAAGAGCGAAGATTCAAGTGCAGTCGCTGCGTCGGCCTTAAAGGGCGCCAGAGCAGCTGTCAAGAGGGCCACAAGTGGCGCGCGCAAAGTGCGTACGCCTCGAGTGTTGCCTGTACCTCGTAAAATTGGTGGCTTCCTACCGTTTCTCGTACCCATCTTTGCCGGTCTCAGCGCTGCAGGGGCGCTAGCAGGTGGTGCGGCCAACATAGTCAAAGCGGTCAAGGCCGCTCAAGCAGCGAAACGTGAGCTCGAAAAGAACAAGCGTCACAATCGAACGATTGAAGCAATAGCATTGGGCAAAGGCTTACATCTCAAGCCGTACAAACAGGGAATGGGTCTTTTTATCGCGCCAAAAAACGTAAAGTAGAGCTACCTCACCGACCACTCACCGATGCAGATTTGCTAAAATACGCCAAAATAATGAAAATCCCCTATTTTCGTGGATGTTACATGAGAAATCAATTGCCCAAGGGTGGACCATGGCGACGCGAATGTGCCATTGTAAATCTCGATGAGGATATGGGGTCTGGCACACATTGGGTGGCGTACAAAAAAACCAACAATAGAGTCCATTATTTCGATAGTTTCGACGATCTTCAACCACCTGCCGAACTTTTGAAATACTTCGGTGTGAGTAGCGTGAATTATAATTACAAGAGGTACCAGACATACGACACATTCGAGTGTGGTCATTTGTGTCTCAAGTTTCTCTGTCGACAATTACCGCGACGAGAGAGATTTTCTCTGTATAAAAGTGGGTGATGAGGGAAAAATCGAGTCAGTTTGTCAAACGACATTATAGATAACAGTCTTACGTTGACCTTATCGGGATCATCGTCTGTGCTCGAGGCTCAATACTTTCCCCGCATTGAACTCGCCCCCCACAAGAATTATACCCTCGGACTCATCGAACTCCTAACCTACAATTCTATTCCAAATATAGACATTGGACACAACAAATTTTACGTTGGCAAGAACGTTTTTACGCAAAACAAAATATTACCATTCGCATTACGCTCAACCACAATACGCTGTGCAGTGAAATCGAGTGCAATTATGAAATATATTTCACGCCCGAGGATTCTATCGGACGTATGTTAGGATTTGCACCCCGTAGACTACGAGCTGGTGAAAAGCATCAATCGGATAATCTAGTGACCATTCTCAAAGTAAACGCCTTGCGCGTCGAATGTAACCTCACAGTTGGCGCGTATATTAACGAGCGAAGAGTAAACACAATCCACGAGTTTTTCCCATCCGTACCACCAGGCTATAAAATCATCGAGATACCGTCGCACGTCATTTATCTACCAATCGCGAGCAAGACGATAGACAACATTCAACTGCGAATAGTGGATCAGGACGGTGATTTGGTGAACTTTCGCGGTGAGACAATAACCATACGCTTACACATCGAATCGCAATGGGTATAGTCTTTCACAGAGTCGCGAGCACTTATAAAAACAATACTTCGTCGATGAGAGAGTCCAGTAGTCGATGGACACGCACACCGCTAACACCGCAGAACTTGCTGTTTTTGCGGAGTTTGGGTCTACGAATACGTGGAAAAATCGCATGAAAAACTACATAATCTGCATTGCGTGCGTATGCTGTTTGAGATGGAGGCGGAAATAACTGATATCAAAACCCCCGTCATCTTCGATGATTCCATCGCGCACTATGAGATTCATGCTCATCAGCCGTATGCATCAACAACCTTCAATAACAGTGATGAAATACGTATTTCCATTCAGCATCAAGACATATACATACTTCCCAGTCAAAGTTCGCTACGCGTATGCGGGCGAGTCACCAAAGCCGATGGCACAATCGCCGCCAATACACATTTCGCAAACAATGGCATTTGCTATTTGTTCGACGAGGTGAGATACGAGCTCAATGCCATGGAAATAGATCGATGTAAAAATGTGGGCATAACGAGCTCGATGAAGGGATACGCATCCGTGAGTCAATCCAAGAACTATAAGCTTGAGAATGCTGGATGGTATGATGTTCGCAGCGGGCACGCTGTCGCAGATGCCGATGGGAATTTTGACGTATGCATACCGCTGAGTATGATCCTCGGTTTCGCCGAAGATTATAAAAAAATCATTGTGAACGCGAAGCATGAATTGATTCTATTGAGATCGAAGACTAATGATAATGCGATATGGCAAGCCGCAGGTGAGGATGACATCAAATTCACGTTGAAAAAAGTAGAATGGCTCGTACCGTACGTGACACTCTCCGATAAGCGTAAAATCCAACTTCTGAAGTTTATCGGTAAAGACACACCGATACCCATGACTTTCCGCTCATGGGAATTGTACGAGTACCCAATGCTCCCCGCAACCTCAAAACACATGTGGGCCGTGAAGACATCTACGCAACTTGAGAAGCCACGATATGTCATTCTAGCCTTCCAGACCGATCGTAAAAATAAGAAAAGCGCAAATGCGTGTAATTTCGATCATTGTGACATCACAGATGTCAAACTCTACCTCAATTCGCAAAGTTATCCCTATGGGAATTTGAATCTGGACATTGCGCAGAACCAATATGCGCTTCTCTATCAAATGTATGCAAACTTTCAATATTCGTACTACAATAGAGAGCCCGAACCATGCTTGAAAAAATTGGATTTCATAAAGTATGCTCCGCTCATTGTCATTGATTGCTCGAAGCAGAACGATTCTCTCAAGTCCGGCCCCGTTGACGTACGCATCGAATTCGAATCAAAGACCAATATTCCCGCCAATACTTCCGCATACTGTCTCATTCTCCATGATCGTATTGTCGAGTACAATTCGATAGGTGGCGGGGTAAGAAAGTTGATATAAAGTTGAGTTCACACGCCCCCCTTCAGTCATCATGGAGTTTGTCGTTGATGTGCAAGGCTTCAAGCGACCGATCAACAAATTCGTCCCGAAGGAAATATCAATTGTCGAGGTGGCGACCGTTGACTGCAAGCCCTTGACGTTTTTCTTCGAACCACCGTACGCCTGGAATTCTCTGCCGGGAAAGTACAAGAGTACGAATATGTGGTTGGAGCGCAATTACCATGGTTTGCGATGGGACAATGGCGACTTTCCACACGACACCATCCCCATGTTCATTCGATCAATCTTACAACACGCTCGAATCGTCTACATCAAGGGATTGGAGAAATCGCTGTGGTTGAAGAAATTCACCGACTTAGCAACGGAGATCATCGAACTGGAGACTCTGGATTGCCCATCGTTGGAGAAGCTTGCGACAAAAGAGCTGAGAAACAACGGATGTCCCTACCATGCTACTCTCCACCCGAAATTCAAATGTGCCTACGAAAATGTGAAATGTCTGGAAAGATGGTTGAAAGAGGATGCGAGGAAATAAATTGTTTTTGTTGTCGATTACATAATTTTTCTGTTTATTTACAAAAAATTTTTTTTTTACAAAATGTTGTCTCATTCACACACACACACACACACACACACACACACACACACACACACACACACACACACACACACACACACACACACACACACACACACACACACACACACACACACACACACACACACACACACACACACACACACACACACACACACACACACACACACACACACACACACACACACACACACACACACACACACACACACACACACACACACACACACACACACACACACACACACACACACGCACGCACGCACGCACGCACACACACACACACACATAGAAAATGTTCTTAATACTGTGATGGCGAGGTTCGTGGATTTCTTCGCACCAGATCTCATCTAAGCGCTGACGTCAGCCTGGAGCGCCTTGGTGATCCGAAACACAATCTTTTTGCCATGGATTCGCTGCCGCGAGGTTAGCAGAATTCCAGGTCTGAACATCTCCGCCAACATCGAGCCTTTGTGATGTGTTTTTTTTCCGAGACCCCATAGCGACTCGGGGCTTCTTCACCTGGAGAACAAAAAACAACAGCATTTTTTCACTTGCAATTCACTTGAGCAGTCAATCGACATTAGTCGCCTTCCTCCTCACCGCGCACTGCATTCGCGAGGTTCGTTTGCCAGGTTTTTGAATTCCATGCTATTGAACTTTCTACCGATGTAGACCATGCATAGATCTCCGTTGTACGATGACGCCAACATCGTCTGGAACGTCGCCGGATTCGTTTCAAGTACCTTGCTGATCCTCCCCGGTAGAAATACGGTAAACTCGTTGCGAATGTCAATCACGAACTTTTTGCCATATCTCGTGTTCACTTCCCGTATGTTGGTGATGGGATACTCCGACTCGGGGGTCAACTGGTTCAATTTCTTCGCCGGAAGAAAATCTGCGTATTTACCAATCTTATTGATCGCGTCCATTTTTCACTTGCCGTCTGATCGTTCGAAGCTGTCTTCACGAGATTATATACTTGCCCCCTCCACCATTCCCCCTCCACTCTGAATCCTCGACCAATGACGTTTGTCGGTGAGGAGATTCTTCGCGCCGTGGCTCCAAATTTATTTTTTCAAATATCATCCTCAGCGAATGAATCTGCGCCCACGAGTCTATTTATCCTTTCAATTGTTGAATGTCTTGCAACAATCGTTCGATGCGCACTTTTAATTCACGTCTCTTGTACGCATTTTTTTCGTTGCGGCGCATCATTCTGCCGCCTTCCGTAGCAACTTCTCAACAAGAGCCTATTTTTTCCGTGAATCACCTACAGCTCCGTATCGCCCGGGGCGAACATTATCATTATATGCTTCACTCCCTTTGATCTTTGGAACTTTTGAATCGGAGGGGGGAGGGCCTTTTCGAAATTGATCTTCAGCAAACTTCTTCAAATTTTGAGAAACAGGATTTTGTGAATCTCTGAAATGACTCATGTTGACGGGGAAACGCTATACTGACGAATATTTTTCTAGACACCCCCACTTATAGTCCCCTTCATCATGGCGGCCGAGTTTCAACGCGTTTATCGATATCGCATTTTATTTGGGGGGGGGGGGGCTTTGTCAAGCGCAGCATCCACAACGTGTGTGTGTGTGTGTGTCGGCACGCGCGTGCAAATGGAACGTCGCATCGCTCGAGTATAAACAGCGGTCTTTTCATCTGTTTATTTCCCCCTGCTATCGGGCTAAATTTAGTGCACGAGGGTCCGAGCGCGGCAAAATGTTTAAAAAATATAATTCGTAGAAATCTGACGAAATCTCGCCGCCATTTTGGCGCTATCAAATGTCACCGGCCGATAATAAATTCTCGGAAAATAATCATTCAACATCTCAATTCGCCGGTTTCAACAAGTCGATAAACAAAACTATCGCATCTCGGCGAGGTGGGGGGGGGGGGGGGGGGGCTTTGTCAAGCCACGGCAAGCGCCCGATGACTCACCACCCACAAATGTTTAAAACAATTTCTGAGAAATCGGACCCTCCACTCTTCCTCCCACCGCCCATCGCCCTCTTCCGCGGGAGGGGAGGGGAACTCCCTTTTACTACAAAGCACTTCGACTCTTTGTCAGTCGTTGCGCGGCCTCGCTAGGAATCGGACGTGTGTCCCGTGTTTACCCCCACCCCCCCCCCCCCCATTCCGCCGAATTCCATTCGGGGCGAAGGGGGACTTACCACCATCGGTCGGTAAGCAGGTGAGCCCTACCATCGGTCGGTAAGCAGGTGAGCATCGCCATCGGTCGGTAAGCAGTGCAGCCCTACCATCGGTCGGTAAGTAGAATCATCGGCAGTTGATCATGAGGTCGAAACGGAACCGAACCCTACCCGACCATCCGCCGATAAGTCGGGAATCAACCTTTTTTGGTTCGTTTCTCAACTAAGTCGGTAAATGTCGGTAGTAGGAATTTTGATTCCGTTTCGGCGTCATTACACTACTAACGGCTGCGGAGACATTCGGAGAAAATTTAAAGATGAAAAATAAAATGAGATGTTCTTTAAAAAAACTTGTTATTATTTTTTTCCGGAACTTTTTGTTTTTCCTACTGAGTGAACGGCTGCGGAGATATTCGGAGAAAAGTTATAGATGAAAAAAATGAGAATTTCGTAAAAAAACTTTTTACATTTTTTGATCCCTCATAATTCTGAGAAATAACGAATCTCCGAAATTTTTGCAAACAATATTTTCCTTAAGGGGTAACACCACTGTAACGGCCTGCCACGAAGCGTTTTAGACAAATAATAATTGGGGTAATTATTAAGCATATATTGAAGTACATTGCAAAAAAATTTTATGGAAAAATATTACAAAATGGCGACACTGCAGCAAATTCTTCCGAGGCATGTTGAACTTAAGGTGCTCTGCGGCACGCAGTATAACTTGTGCCAATTTTAATCTGGACAAAATAATTTTTTTTAAAGTAAATCTAGATGAGTGTAGCTAGTGAATTACGTAGGGGATTTTAGAAATGTTGGTTTTTGAGTAATTGCCGAGTATGTGACTAAAAATGTTCATTTTTTTAAGACCGTTATTTGTTAATAAATATTGTTTAAATTAACTTATCGAAAATCTTCTACGTGGTTCAGTAGCTGCACTCATGTAGACTTAATAAAACGAAATTCTTTTTTTTAGATTGAAATTGGCACAGTTATACTGCGTGCCGCAGAGGTTCGACATGCTTCGGAAGAATTGCTGTAGTGTCGCCATTTTGTAATATTTTCGATAAAAATTTATAGCAATATACTTAAATATATGCTCAATAAATACTGCAAGTATTATTTGTTTATCACATTTTCTTCCGCCAAAAAAAAATATCAAAAAATACGCTTCCTGTAAGGCCGTTACCGTGGTGTTACCCTTAAAGTCTTCATTTAATTTCCGAGATTTTACCGTGATTATAATGAAATATTCGGAAAAATTCGAAAAAATTCGGAGAAATTCGGAGAAACTCGGATGTTTGCGTAAAAATAATTGTCCGCAAAACTCCGAATCCTTCATATTTGTTTGAATTCATAGATAAAATCGGAGTTTTTCAGAAAGAAATTGCACTAGGGGCGCGGGATCGTTCCCTGCGCTCAGTGTTTTTATTATTATTATTACTATTAATTCTTATTTGATTAGTTATTTTTATTAGTTATCATTATTATTTTAATTAGTTATCTTTTAGTGTCGAAAAATTTATCGCGCACTCTGACTGCTTATTTTATTAGTTTGTACGTTAATTTAAATATAATAATAAATCTAAATGACAACTTATTTATCTTCTACAAAATTGTTTGCGCTTTACTCACACCCATCCCTATGCCAAATAAATTGTAATTCATAAAAGTAAGCGGAAATATATTTATATTCGTATTATTGTATTCATTCTCATATACTTTTATCAAGCGATAAAACATTATCACAATGTATCCGCCCGCGAATCGTAAGTACCAGAAAGTGCACAAATTCTACAAGCGATGAGATGGTCCCATTGGTAGCGTTCCTGGCTTCGGTCTGCAGAGGCGCGGAATCGTTCACCGCGCTCAGCGCTATTTTAAAAATTATTATTACTATTAATTCTTATTTGATTATTTATTTTAATTAGTTATCATTATTTTTTTTATTGCATCTGCTATGGCGAACGCTTCGCTAATTGTAACTTCCATGTACAGGGATTTCCCCTTTTTATATTTCCCACCATTTTCTCTAATCCACATCCCTAATCGATCCCTAATATATTTCCGCTCATATACTATCATCAAGCGATAAAGCATTATGACAATGCTTTATCACTTGATGAAAGTATATGAGAATGAATATAATAATACGAATATAAATATATTTCCGCTTATTTTTATGAATTACAATTTATTTGGCATAGGGGCGGGTGTGAGTAAAGCGCAAACAATTTTTTAGAAGATAAGTAAGTTGTAATTTAGATTTATTATTATATTTAAATTAACGTACACATTAATAAAATAAGCGATCAGAGTGCGCGATACATTTTTTTGTATACATTAATAACGCAGAGAATCAAGATCTAAATAAGCATTGAAATCATCTAAAAGCCTCGCGCGCGCCGTCGGGTGACGTCATGCGCGAGTCGTGCTCAGATTGCTTTTTCCCTCGAAGCCTTCGTTTTGGCTTGGCCGCACATGAACGTGCTCAGCGTCCATGTATTGGTGTCGCTGCCGAAGGCGCGGTCGGGAAACTTCGACGGTGCTCGGCTCTTTCCGAAGATGTCCGAGCGTCGCTCGCTCACGGACACGCGCTACTATGATTGTGTGATGGGCGCTCAAGAGACTAGAGAGGGGGTAACTTTTGCGCGCGATCTGGCTGCACTGCTGCACGGCCGCTCAGGCTGTGGGTTGTGGAAGAGGGGTCGGGATTCACTGGGGAGTAGCGTGAACTATCACGGGATCTGTCACTTTTGCGACACCGGAAACGTCACTAATAAAATAAAACAATGGTTTTATTTTATAATGCGGGAGCCGGTGGATTATCCACCCGGAACTTTTTACGTAGACGAAACGTAATCGCGAACACGAACTGCACGCGGAAACGTCGCACGACCGAGAATGAGAGAGCACGACGGCGTGCCTCTAGCGCGAGAACGAGAGCGCGACGTCACGGGCGCGAGAGAGACACGACACGTCTCTCCATTGCGACGTCTGATCGACAACTGTCACGATATATCAAAAATCGGGAGCGATCGCGATTTTGGAGATAACCGTCTCACGCGAAGATTCGTTAGCAACTCTGTACCTCGCGCGACCAAGGCCGGTGTGCGAGGGATTATGCGAGTTCAAATCGCCGGTTCAAGCGAGAACTTTATCTCGTATAATATCGAAAGCTGAAATATTATTTCGGGAGCTGGAATATTCTGGTAGAATATTCCTTTCGGAATCTATATTTTCTGCCCGAGCTACCTCGAAAACGGAACGGTAACAAATCGGGACCTTTTCTCATCGGTAACATGGAGGCTCTCGAAGATCGCATCCCCGGGTCACCGGGCGAAAGCGGGCAAAGCTTCTGTCGAGAAGCGCGGCGCGGAGATCTCCAGCCTCCGCCCGTAACCCAAACGGCCCGCTCTCCAGCACGATGCACCACTACGGTGGGCCGCCGGCGTTTCAGCCGGGCGCGCACCGATTCCCCGAGAGGCCTCACTGGGTGAATCCCTCGGTCGGGATTGCCCAGTACGTTGAGCCACACGCCGCTCGACCGAGTTCCGCACGCCAACCTAACCAAAACGGAAACACAACCCAAAACCTCAAACGTAAAGAGACAAATATTCTAGAGAAAAGACCCTTAACACAAACGGATGGGTCGCAACCCGGGCATCGAGAGCATATCTTGATCATCGGTAGCATTTTTGTGACGTGCCTAAAAAAATCACGTGACAAAATATATTTCCGCTTACTTTTATGAATTACAATTTATTTGGCATAGGGACGGGTGTCAGTAAAGCGCAAACAATTTTTTAGAAGATAAATAAGTTGTAATTAAGATTTATTATTATATTTAAATTAACGTACAAACTAATAAAATAAGCGGTCAGAGTGCGCGATAAATTTTTCGACACTAAAAGATAACTAATTAAAATAATAATGATAACTAATAAAAATAACTAATCAAATAAGAATTAATAGTTATAATAATTTTTAAAAAAGCACTGAGCGCGGGGAACAATCTCGCGTCCCTAGTGCAATTTTTTTCTGACAAACACCGATTTTTTCCGGAACATTTTTCCGGATTTTTCTATGAATTCGAACAAATATGAAGGATTCAGAGTTTTGCGGACAATTATTTTTATGCAAAACTTCCGAGTATCTCCGAATTTCTCCAAATTTTTTCGAATTTTTCCGAATATTTCATCATTTTAATTATGATCACGGGAAAAACTCGGAAATTAAATGAAGACTTCAAGGGGTAACACCACGTAACGGCCTTACAGGAAGCGTATTTTTTGATATTTTCTTCTGGTGGAAGAAAATGTGATAAACAAATAATACTTGCAGTATTTATTGATCATATATTTAAGTATATTGCTATAAATTTTTATCCGAAAATATTACAAAATGGCGACACTGTAGCAATTCTTCCGAAGCATGTCGAACCTCTGCGGCACGCAGTATAACTGTGCGAATTTTAAGCGAAAAAAAAGAATTTTGTTTTATTAAGTCTACATGAGTGTAGCTACTGAACCACGTAGGGGATTTTCGATAAGTTAATTTAAACAATATTTATTAACAAATAACTGTCTTAAAAAAAAATTGAACTTTTTTAGTCAAGCACTCGGCAATTCCTCAAAAATCAATATTTCTAAAATCCCCTACTTCGTTCACTAGCTACACTCATCTAGATTTAATTTAAAAAAAATTATTTTGTCCAGATTAACATTGGCACAAGTTATACTGCGTGCCGCAGAGCACCTTAAGTTCATCATGCCTAGGAAGAATTTGCTGCAGTTTCGCCATTTTGTAATATATTCGCATAAATTTTTTTTTGCAATATACTTCAATATATGGTTAATAATTACCCCAAGTATTATTTGTCTAAAACGCTTCGTGGCAGGCCGTTACAGTGGTGTTACCCTTTAAAGAAAATAATGTTTGCAAAAATTTCGGAAATTAATTATTTCTCAGAATTATGAGGGATAAAAAATGTAATAAGTTTTTTTTTACGAAAATCTCATTTTTTTCATCTATAACTTTTCTCCGAATATCTCTGCAGCCGTTCACTCAATAGAAAAAAGAAAAATTTCCGGAAAAAATAATAACAAGTTTTTTTAAAGAAAATCTCTTTTTTTTCATCTTTAAATTTTCTCCGAATGTCTCCGCAGCCGTTCACTCAGGTAACAGGAAAAAGGGAAATTTCCGGAAAAAAATAATAATAATGTTTTTTTACGAAAATCTCATTTCTTTTCATCTTTAACTTTTCTCCGAATATCTCCGCAGCCTCAAGTCATAGGAAATGAGAAATTTCCGGAAATGTGTTTTTGGGAAATAGACCAGTACTTGAATCTGTTGTAAATAATTTTTTCGCGGAAATTTCAAATATGACTAAAATTTGAGAAATTATGAAAAATTTGCACTAGGGGCCCGTGCGGACCGAAGCCAGGAACGCTACCAACGGGTCCATCTCATCGCTTGTAGAATATGTGCACTTTCTGGTACTTACGATTCGCGGCCGGATGGATGATTGGCTTGTTTTTGAGGATAATGCTTTCTCGCTTGATAAAAGTATGAGAATTAATATAATAACACGAATATAAATATATTTCCGCTTACTTTTATGAATTATAATTTATTTGGCATAAGGACGGGGTGAGTGAAGCATAAATAATTTTTTAGAAGATAAATAAGTTGTAATTTAGATTTACAGTAGAACCTCGATTATCCAAACCAATTGGGACCAAGACTAGTTCGCATAATCAAACGTGGGTTTTTTGGAAGGAGATCATAAATAACACCTTTTTACATAGAAACAGTGCATACATATATATTAACATTTGACATACATATTGACGTTGAAATATATATACAGGGTGATTCAGTTCAGGTCGTGCATCCGGCAACTACCGATGCTGGACGATGTTCGGAACGAAGCTACTTAGCCGATTTTCTTAATTCGCAATAGCTTTTAAATGGAAAGCAATAGAATTCTGGAATTCTAGGCCAATCAGAATCGCCGTTACGTACGCGTTGGGCGACGCCTCAGTGTCGGGATATCAAGGCACCGATTCTAAACATTTGAAAAAGTGGCAGAGTTCAGACCGAATTTCGTATCGCGAACGCGAAAGTTCTTTTGTTCGAACCGAAGTTTGCTGTCCTTCTCTATCAAATGATGAAGCAACGAGTGATCGGCGTTTGTCACATGTGCAATGAATTATGCTGTAACGTCCAGTTCTTTTATTAAAACAATATTTTTATCCAAACATACGTAGATTTTAGGTTCTCGGATAATTCGAATGGGATAAATAAGTCATATGATGTAACGCTCGGTCCCGGTGATATATTTGATGAACTGCCACCGCCGATTAAACCTTCGTGAAAAATTTAAAAAAAAACGCATCTAGAAATGTAGAGTGCGCATTGCTCAGCTTTAAATGTTTCAGAGAGTTGAAAATAATTACTCGACAAAACAGGAGGGAAAGGTTTTGCTGATCGCAACGCAAATTAAAAATGCAGAAAAAATACACAGAAAAAAGTTGACTACTAACGGATAATGGGAAAAAAGGAATTGAAAAAGACTCGGAAGTTAAATGGAATACCCTCTGCAATCATAGATCATTGCGCAAAACATTGGCTTCATTTCGTTACATAGCCGAGTGCAATGGTAGCTGTTCGGAAGCGCTCTTTTGAGCTTTGAGCCGACCACTGTAAATATGATTCCCATAAACAGACGTGAAACATTATTTTAACGAATGGTCTTGCATATTGGATTCGTCTCGACACTGGAAAAAAATTATTGTATGCGTATTTATCAAACTTAAAGAAAAATTAAAGTCGGATCTCATGGAAATCTCCGTTTGGATCAATATTTTTTACAGTTGGGAATAAATACAAGTGCGAATGCAAGTGGTCTCGTTGTGGAACAATCTCTACAATCAGAAAACATTGAGCAAGACATTGGTTTCATTTCTTTTCATAGTCCACTGCAGCAGTAGTAGTTCTGAAACGATATTCTCGATATCGAGGGAGGTGAAATTTTAGAATCATGCATAGGAAACGAATCCAAACAATGTGAACCTTTTGAGGTTGATGATGCATCTCGATCCGATAAAAAAACGGTTGAAACAGGCGTATTAATCAACGTTAAATCTCATGTGAATTTCTCGTCGAACCGACGACTTTCAAATCAGGAACCGGATCCGAGTCTGCATGCAAGTGGTTCTGTTGTGGAATAATGACTACAAACTGAGAACGTCGCGGCGAGCATCGGATTCGTTCACGTTCATAGTCCACGGCAGCAGTAGCAGTCCTCAACGGCTATTTTCGTGGCGAGAGTGAAACATTTAAAAAAACCACCCACTGGGAACGAGTCCGAAAAGTCTCAAGGTTATTTCGATAATGAAACACAAAACAGAATTTGAATGGACCGTTTTACATGTTGGATTCGTCTCGATTCGATCAAAAACAAACGGTTGAAACAGGCGTATTTATCAACGTTGAATCTCATGTGAATTTTCGTCCGAATCGACGACTTTTAAATCGGGAAACGAATCCGAGTCTGCATGCACGTGTTTCTGTTGTGGAATAATCCCGACAAACTGAGAACGCCGCGCCGAGCATCGGATTCGTTCAGGATCATAGTCCACAGCAGCAATAGTAGTCCTCAACGGCTATTTTCGTGCCGAGGGTGAAACATTTTTAAAAATCACCTTCTGGGAACGAATCCGAACAGTGTCAAGGTTATTTCGATAACGAAACACAAAACAGAATTTGAATGGACCGTTTTACATATTGGATTTGTCTCGATTCGATAAAAAACAAACGGTTGAAACAGGCGAATTTATCAACGTCGAATCTCATGTGAATTTTCGTTCGAATCGATGACTTTTAAATCGGGAAACGAATCCGAGTCTGAATGCAAGTGTTTCTGTTGTGGAATAATCCCTACAAACTGTGAACGTCGCGCCGAGCATTGGATTCGTTCACTTTCATAGTCCACAGCAGCAGTAGTGGTCCTCAATGGCTATTTTCGTGCCGAGGGTGATACATTTTTTTAAAAATCACCCACTGGGAACGAATCCGAAAAGTCTCAAGGTTATTTCGATAATGAAACACAAAACAGAATTTGAATGGACCGTTTTTCGTAGTGTATTCGTCTCGATTCGATAAAAAAAACGGATGAAACAGGCGTATTTGTCAACGTCGAATCTCATGTGAATTTCGGTTCGAATCGACGACTTTTATATCGGGAAACGAATCCCAGTATGCATGCAAGTGCTTTTGTTGTGGAATAATCCTTACAAACTGAGAATGCCGCGCCGAGCATCGAATTCGTTCACGTTCATAGTCCACAGCAGCAGTAGTAGTCCTCAACGGCTATTTTCGTGCCAAGAGTGAAACATTTTAAAAAATCACCCACTGGGAACGAGTCCGAACAGTCTGAAGGTTATTGCGATAATCAGACACAAAACAGAATTCGAATGGACCGTTTTACACATTGGATTCGTCTCGATTCGATAAAAAACAAACGGTTGAAACAGGTGTATTTATCAACGTCGAATGTCATGTGAATTTCCTTTCGAATAGACAACTTTTAAATCCGGAAACGAATCCGAGTCTGCATGCAAGTGCTTCTGTTAAGGAATAATCCCTACAAACTGAGAACTCCGCGCCGAGCATCGGATTCGTTCACGTTCATAGTCCACAGCAGCAGTAGTAGTCCTCAACGGCTTTTTTCGTGCCGAGGGTGAAACATTATTTAAAATCACCTTCTGAGAACGAATCCGAAAAGTCTCAAGGTTATTTCGATAATAAAACAAAACAGAATTTGAATAGACCGTTTTCATTTTGGATTCATCTCGGTCCGATAAAAAACATACATCTGAAACAGGCGTATTTATCAACGTCGAATCTTATGTGAATTTTTGTTCGAATCGACGACTTTTAAATCGGGAAACGAATCCGAGTCTCCATGCAAGTGTTTCTGTTGTGCAATAATCCCTACAAACTGAGAACGCAGCGCCGATGATCGGATTCGTTCACGTTCATAGTCCACAGCAGCAGTAGTAGTCCTCAATGGCTATTTTCGTGCCGAGGTGATACATTTTTTTAAATTACCCACTGGGAACGATTTCGAACAGTCTCAAGGTTATTTCGATAATAACACAAAACAGCATTTGAATAGACCGTTTTCATTTTGGATTCATCTCGGTCCGATAAAAAAAGCGGTTGAAACAGGCGTATTGATCAACGTCGAATCTCATGTGAATTTCTGTTCGAATCGACGACTTTTTAATCGGGAAGCGAATCCGAGTATGCATGGAAGTGTTTTTGTTCAGGAATAATCCCTACAAACTGACAACGCCGCGTCGAGCATCGGATTCGTTCACGTTCATAGTCCACGGCAGCAGTAGTAGTCCGCAACGGCTTTGATCGTGCCGAGGGTGAAACATTTTAAAAAATCAGCCACTGGGAATGAATCCGAAAAGTCTCAAGGTTATTTCGATAATGAAACACAAAATAGATTCGTCTCGATCCGATAAAAAACGTACAGTTGAAACAGGCGTATTTATCATCGTCGAATGTCGTTGGAATTTTCGTTCGAATCGACGACTTTTAAATCGGGAAACGAATCCGAGTCTGCATGCATGTGTTTCTGTTGTGGAATAATCCCTACAAACTGGGAACGCCGCGCCAAGCATCGGATTCGTTCACGTACATAGTCCACAGCAGCAGTAGTAATCCTCAACGCCTATTTTCGTGCCGAGGGTAATGAATTTTAGAAAATTACTCACTGGGAACGATTCCGAACCATCTCAAGGTCATTTCGATAATTAAAAACAAAACAGAATTTGAATAGACCGTTTTCATTTTGGATCCATCTCGGTCCGATAAAAAAAGCGGTTGAAACAGGCGTATTAATCAACGTTAAATCTCATGTGAATTTCTCGTCGAATCGACGACTTTCAAATCAGGAACCGGATCCGAGTCTGCATGCAAGTGGTTCTGTTGTGGAATAATGACTACAAACTGAGAACGTCGCGGCGAGCATCGGATTCGTTCACGTTCATAGTCCACGGCAGCAGTAGCAGTCCTCAACGGCTATTTTCGTGCCGAGGGTGTTACATTGTAAAAAATCACCTTCTGGGAACGAATCCGAACAGTCTCAAGGTTATTTCGATAATGAAATACAAAACATAATTTGAATGGACCGTTTTTCGTATTGGATTCGTCTCGATCCGATAAAAAAAACCGGTGGAAACAGGCGTATTTATCAACGTCGAATCTCATGTGAATTTCTGTTCGAATCGACGACTTTTAAATCGGGAAACGAATCCGAGTATGCATGCAAGTGTTTTTGTTATGGAATAATCCCTACAAACTGAGAATGCCGCGCCGAGCATCGGATTCGTTCACGTTCATAGTCCACACCAGCAGTAGTAGTCCTCAACGGCTTTTTTCGTGCCGAGAGTGAAACAATTTTGAAAATCACCTTCTGTGGACGAATCCGAACACTCTCAGGGTTATTTCGATAATGAAACCCAAAACTGAATTTGAATGGACCGATTTTCATATTGGATTCGTCTCGATCCGATAAAAAAACATACAATTGAAACAGGCGTATTTATCAACGTCGAATCTCATGTGAATTTTTGTTCGAATCGACGACTTTTAAATCAGGAAACGAATCCGAGTCTCCATGCAAGTGTTTCTGTTGTGCAATAATCCCTACAAACTGAGAACGCCGCGCCGAGGATCGGATTCGTTCACGTTCATAGTCCACAGTAGCAGTAGTAGTCCTCAATAGCTATTTTCGTGCCGAGGTGATACATTTTAAAAAAATCACCTTCTGAGAACGAATCCGAATAGTCTCAAGGTTATTTCGATAATGAAATACAAAACATAATTTGAATGGACCGCTTTTCATATTGGATTCGTCTCAATCCGATTTAAAAAAAAACCGGTTGAAACAGGCGTATTTATCAACGTCGAATCTCATGTGAATTTCTGTTCGAATCGACGACTTTTAAACCGGGAAACGAATCCGAGTTTGCATGCAAGTGTTTCTGTTAAGGAATAGTCCCTACAAACTGAGAACGACGCGCCGAGCATCGGATTCGTTCACATTCATAGTCCACAGCAGCAGTAGTAGCAGTAGTAGTCAACGGCTTTTTTCGTGCCGAGGCCGAAACATTTTTTAAAATCACCTTCTGGGGACGAATCCGAACAGTCTTAAGGTTATTTCGATAATGAAATACAAAACAGAATTTGAATGAACCGTTTTTCGTATTGGATTCGTCTCGGTCCGATTTTGAAAAAACGGTTGAAACAGGCGTATTTATCAACGACGAATCTCATGTGAATTTTCGTTGGAATCGACGACTATTAAATCGGGTAACGAATCCGAGTCTGCATGCAAGTGTTTCTGTTGTGGAATAATCCCTACAAACCGAGAACGCCGCGTCGAACATCGGATTCGTTCACGTTCATAGGCCACGGCAGCAATTGTAGTCCTCAACGGCTTTGATCGTGCCGAGGGTGAAACATTTTAAAAAATCACCCACTGGGAACCAGTCCGAAAAGTCTCAAGGTTATTTCGATAATGAAACACAAAATAGATTCGTCTCGATCCGATAAAAAACATACAGTTGAATCAGGCGTATTTATCAACGTCGAATCTCGTTGGAATTTTCGTTCGAATCGACGACTTTTAAATCGGGAAACGAATCCGAGTCTGCCTGCATGTGTTTCTGTTGTGGAATAATCCCTACAAACTGGGAACGCAGCGCCAAGCATCGGATTCGTTCACGTTTATAGTCCACAGTAGCTGTAGTAGTCCTCAACGGCTATTTTCGTGCCGAGGGTGATACATTTTTAAAAATTACCCACTGGGAACGATTCCGAACAGTCTCAAGGTTATTTCGATAATTGAACACAAAACAGAATCTGAATGGACCGTTTTACTATTGAATTTGTCTCGATTCTATAAAAAACAAACGGTTGAAACAGGCGTAGTTATCAACGCCGAATCTCATGTGAATTTTCATTCGAATCGATGACTTTTAAATCGGGAAACGAATCCGAGTATGCATGCAAGTGTTTTTGTTATGGAATAATCCCTTCAAACTGAGAATGCCGCGCCGAGCATCGGATTCGTTCACGTTCATAGCCGTTGAGGACTACTACTGCTGCCGTGGACTATGAACGTGAACGAATCCGATGCTCGACGCGGCATTGTCAGTTTGTAGGGAACCTCAACAAAAACACTTGCATGCATACTCGGATTCGCTTCCCGATTTAAAAGTCGTCGATTCGAACTGAAATTCACATGATATTCGACGTTGATAAATACGCCGATAAATATTTCAACCGCTTTTTTAATCGGACCGAGACGAATCCAATATGAAAACCGATCATTTCAAATTCTGTTTTGTGTTTCACTATCGAAATAACCTTGAGACTGTTCGGATTCGTTTCCAGAAGGTGATTTTTTTAAATGTAACACCCTCGGCACGAAACTAGCCGTTGAGGACTACTACCGCTGCTGTCGACTATGAACGTGAACGAATCCGATGCTCGACGCGGCGTTCTCAGTTTGTATGGATTATTCCACAACAAAAACACTTGCATGCATACTCGGATTCGTTTCCCGATTTAAAAGTTGTCGATTCGAACAGAAATTCATATGAGATTTGACGTTGATAAATACGCCTGTTTCAACCGCTTTTTTTATCGGACCGAGATGAATCCAAAATGAAACCGGTTTATTCAAATTCTGTTTTGATTCATTATGGAAATAACCTTGAGACTGTTCGAATTCGTCCACAGAAGGTGATTTTAAAAAATGTTTCACCCTCGGCACGAAAAAAGCCGTTGAGGACTACTACTGCTGCTGTGGACTATGAACGTGAACGAATCCGATGCTCGGCGCGGCGTTCTCAGTTTGTAGGGATTATTCCTTAACAGAAACACTTGCATGCAGACTCGGATTCGTTTCCCGATTTAAAAGTCGTCGATTCGAAAATAAATTCACATGAGATTCGACATTGATAAATACGCCTGTTTCAACCGTTTGTTTTTTATCGAATCGAGACGAATCCAATATGTAAAACGGTCCATTCAAATTCTGTTTTGTGTTTAATTATCGAAATAACCTTGAGATGCTTCGGACTCGTTCCCAGTGAGTGATTTTTTAAAATGTTTCACTCTCGGTACGAAAATAGCCGTTGAGGACTACTACTGCTGGTGTGGACTATGAACGTGAACGAATCCGATGCTCGGCGCGGCATTCTCAGTTTGTAGGGATTATTCCATAACAAAAACACTTGCATGCATACTCGGATTCGTTTCCCGATTTAAAAGTCATCGATTCGAACGAAAATTCACATGAGATTCAGCGTTGATAAATACGCCTGTTTCAACCGTTTGTTTTTTATCGAATCGAGACAAATTCAATAGTAAAACGGTCCATTCAGATTCTGTTTTGTGTTTAAATATCGAAATGACCTTGAGACGGTTCGGAATCGTTCCCAGTGGGTAATTTTTAAAAATGTATCACCCTCGGCACGAAAATAGCCGTTGAGGACTACTACTGCTGCTGTGGACTATGAACGTGAACGAATCCGATGCCTGGCGCGGCGTTCTCAATTTGTAGCGATTATTCCACAACAGAAACACATGCATGCAGACTCGGATTCGTTTCCCGATTTAAAAGTCGTCGATTCGAACAGAAATTCACATGAGATTCGACGTTGATAAATACGCCTGTTTCAACCGGTTTTTTTTATCGGATCGAGACGAATCCAATACGAAAAATGGTCCATTCAAATTATGTTTTGTATTTCATTATCGAAATAACCTTGAGACTGTTCGGATTCGTTCCCAGAAGGTGATTTTTTAAAAATGTATCACCTCGGCACGAAAATAGCCATTGCGGACTACTACTCCAGCTGTGGACTATGAACGTGAACGAATCCGATCCTCGGCGCGGCGTTCTCAGATTGTAGGGATTATTGCACAACAGAAACACTTGCATGGAGACTCGGAATCGTTTCCCGATTTAAAAGTCGTCGATTCGAACGAAAATTCCAACGAGATTCGACGTTGATAAATACGCCTGTTTCAACTGTATGTTTTTTTATCGGATCGAGACGAATCCAATATGAAAACCGGTCCATTCAAATTCTGTTTTGTGTTTCATTATGGAAATAACCTTGAGACTGTTCGAATTCGTCCACAGAAGGTGATTTTAAAAAATGTTTCACCCTCGGCACGAAAAAAGCCGTTGAGGACTACTACTGCTGCTGTGGACTCTGAACGTGAACGAATCCGATGCTCGATGCGGCGTTCTCAGTTTGTATGGATTATTCCACAACAAAAACACTTGCATGCATACTCGGATTCGTTTCCCGATTTAAAAGTCGTCGATTCGAAAATAAATTCACATGAGATTCGACATTGATAAATACGCCTGTTTCAACCGTTTGTTTTTTATCGAATCGAGACGAATCCAATATGTAAAACGGTCCATTCAAATTCTGGTTTGTGTTTAATTATCGAAATAACCTTGAGATGCTTCGGACTCGTTCCCAGTGAGTGATTTTTTAAAATATTTCACTCTCGGATCGAAAATAGCCGTTGAGGACTACTACTGCTGGTGTGGACTATGAACGTGAACGAATCCGATGCTCGGCGCGGCATTCTCAGTTTGTAGGGATTATTCCATAACAAAAACACTTGCATGCATACTCGGATTCGTTTCCCGATTTAAAAGTCATCGATTCGAACGAAAATTCACATGAGATTCGGCGTTGATAAATACGCCTGTTTCAACCGTTTGTTTTTTATCGAATCGAGACAAATTCAATAGTAAAACGGTCCATTCAGATTCTGTTTTGTGTTCAATTATCGAAATAACCTTGAGACTGTTCGGAATCGTTCCCAGTGGGTAATTTTTAAAAATGTATCACCCTCGGCACGAAAATAGCCGTTGAGGGCTACTACTGCTGCCGTGGACTATGAACGTGAACGAATCCGATGCTTGACGCGGCATTGTCAGTTTGTAGGGCTTATTCCTCAACAAAAACACTTGCATGCATACTCGGATTCGCTTCCCGATTTAAAAGTCGTCGATTCGAACAGAAATTCACATGATATTCGACGTTGATAAATACGCCGATAAATATTTCAACCGCTTTTTTTATCGGACCGAGACGAATCCAATATGAAAACCGATCCATTCAAATTCTCTTTTGTGTTTCATTATCGAAATAACCTTGAGACTGTTCGGATTCGTTTTCAGAAGGTGATTTTTAAAAATGTAACACCCTCGGCACGAAACTAGCCGTTGAGGACTACTACCGCTCCTGTGGACTATGAACGTGAACGAATCCGATGCTCGATGCGGCGTTCTCAGTTTGTATGGATTATTCCACAACAAAAACACTTGCATGCATACTCGGATTCGTTTCCCGATTTAAAAGTCGTCGATTCGAATAGAAATTTACATGAGATTTGACGTTAATAAATACGCCTGTTTCAACCGCTTTTTTTATCGGACCGAGATGAATCCAAAATGAAAACGGTTTATTCAAATTCTGTTTTGTTTCATTATCGAAATAACCTTGAGACTGTTCGGAATCGTTCCCAGTGGGTAATTTTTTAAAATGTATCACACTCGGCATGAAAATAGCCGTTGAGGACTACTACTGCTGCTGTGGACTATGAACGTGAACGAATCCGATGCCTGGCGCGGCGTTCCCAGTATGTAGGGATTATTCCACAACAGAAACACATGCATGCAGACTCGGATTCGTTTCCCGATTTAAAAGTCGTCGATTCGAACAGAAATTCACATGAGATTCGACGTTGATAAATACGCCTGTTTCAACCGGTTTTTTTAATCAGATCGAGACGAATCCAATATGAAAACCGATCCATTCAAATTCTGTTTTGTGTTTCATTATCGAAATAACCTTGAGACTGTTCGGATTCGTTTCCAGAAGGTGATTTTTTAAAATGTAACACCCTCGGCACGAAAATCGCCGTTGAGGACTACTACTGCTGCTGTGGACTATGAACGTGAACGAATCCGATGCTCGACGCGGCGTTTTCAGTTTGTAGGGATTATTCCACAACAAAAACACTTGCATGCATACTCGGATTCGTTTTCCGATTTAAAAGTCGTTGATTCGAACAGAAATTAACATGAGATTCGACGTTGATAAATACGCATGTTTCAACCGCTTTTTTTTTATCGGACCGAGATGGATTCAAAATGATAACGGTCTATTCAAATTCTGTTTTGTTTCATTATCGAAAGAACCTTGAGACTGTTCGGAATCGTTCCCAGTGGGTAATTTTTAAAAATATATCACCCTCGGCATGAAACTAGCCGTTGAGGACTACTACTGCTGCTGTGGACTATGAACGTGAACGAACCCGATGCTTGGCGCGGCTTTCACAGTTTGTACGAATTATTCCACAACAGAAACACTTGCATGCAGACTCGGATTCGTTTCCCGATTTAAAAGTCATCGATTCGAACGAAAATTCACATGAGATTCGACGTTGATAAATACGCCTGTTCCAACCGTTTTTTTTATCGAATCGAGACAAATCCAATATGTAAAACGGTCCATTCAAATTCTGTTTTGTGTTTATCTATCGAAATGACCTTGAGACTGCTCGGAATCGTTCCCAGTGAGTAATTTTCTAAAATGTATCACCCTCGGCATGAAAATAGCCGTTGAGGACTACTACTGCTGCTGTGGACTATGAACGTGAACGAATCCGATGCTTGGCGCGGCGTTCCCAGTTTGTAGGGTTTATTCCACAACAAAAACACATGCATGCAGACTTGGATTCGTTTCCCGATCTAAAAGTCGTCGATTCGAACGAAAATTCCAACGAGATTCGACGTTGATAAATACGCCTGTTTCAACTGTATGTTTTTTATCCGATCGAGACGAATCTATTTTGTGTTTCATTATCGAAATAACCTTGAGACTTTTCGGAATCGTTACCAGTGGGTGATTTTTTAAAATGTTTCACCCTCGGCACGATCAAAGCCGTTGAGGACTACTACTGCTGCTGTGGACTAGGAAAGTGAACGAATCCGATGCTCGGCGCGGCGTTCACAGTTTGTAGGGATTATTCCACAACAGAAACTCTTGCATGCAGACTCGGATTCGTTTCCCGATTTAAAAGTCATCAGTTCGAACGAAAATTCACATGAGATTCGACGTTGATAAATTCGCCTGTTTCAACCGTTTGTTTTTTATCGATTCGAGACACATCCAATATGTAAAACGGTCCATTCAATTTCTGTTTTGTGTTTCATTATCGAAATAGCCTTGACACTGTTCGGATTCGTTCCCAGAAGGTGATTTTTAAAAATGTTTCACCCTCGGCACGAAAATAGCGGTTGAGGACTACTACTGCTGCTGTGGACTATGATCGTGACCGAATCCGATTCTCGGCGCGGCGTTCTCAGTTTGTCGTGATTATTCGACAACAGAAACACGTGCATGCAGACTCGGATTCGTTTCCCGATTTAAAAGTCGTCGATTCGGACGAAAATTCACATGAGATTCGACGTTGATAAATACGCCTGTTTCGACCGTTTGTTTTTGATCGAATCGAGACGAATCCAACATGTAAAACGGTCCATTCAAATTCTGTTTTGTGTTCCATTATCGAAATAACCTTGAGACTTTTCGGGCTCGTTCCCAGTGGGTGATTTTTTTAAATGTTTCACTCTCGCCACGAAAATAGCCGTTGAGGACTGCTACTGTTGCCGTGGACTATGAACGAGAACGAATCCGATGCTCGCCGCGACGGTCTCAGTTTGTAGGGATTATTCCACAACAGAACCACTTGCATGCAGACTCGGATCCGTTTCCTGATTTGAAAGTCGTCGATTCGACGATAAATTCACATGAGATTTAACGTTGATTAATACGCCTGTTTCAACCGTTTTTTTATCGGCTCGAGCCGCATCATTAACCTCAAAAGGTTCTCATTGTTTGGATTCGTTTCCTATGCATGATTCTAAAATTCTACCTCCCTCGATATCGAGAATATCGTTTCAGAACTACTACTGCTGCAGTGGACTATGAAAAGAAATGAAACCAATGTCTTGCTCAATGTTTTCTGATTGTAGAGATTGTTCCACAACGAGACCACTTGCATTCGCACTTGTATTCATTCCCAACTGTAAAAAATATTGATCCAAACGGAGATTTCCATGAGATGCGACTTTAATTTTTCTTTAAGTATGATAAATACGCATACAATAATTTTTTTCCAGTGTCGAGACGAATCCAATATGCAAGACCATTCGTTCAAATAATGTTTCACGTTTGTTTATTGGAATCATATTTACAGTGGTCGGCTCAAAGCTCAAAAGAGCTCTTCCGAACAGCTACCATTGCACTCGGCTACGTAACGAAATGAAGCCAATGTTTTGCGCAATGATCTATGATTGCAGAGGGTATTCCATTTAACTTCCGAGTCTTTTTCAATTCCTTTTTTCCCATTATCCGTTAGTAGCCAACTTTTTCTGTGTATTTTTTTAGGCAAAACCTTTCCCTCCTATTTTGTCGAGTAATTATTTTCAACTCTCTGAAACATTTAAAGCTGAGCAATGCGCACTCTACATTTCTAGATGCGTTTTTTTTTAAATTGTTCACAAAGGTTTAATCGGCGGTGGCAGTTCATCAAATATATCGCCGGGACCGAGCGTTACATCATATGACTTATTTATCCCATTCGAATTATCCGAGAACCTAAAATCTACGTATGTTTGGATAAAAATATTGTTTTAATAAAAGAACTGGACGTTACAGCATAATTCATTGCACATGTGACAAACGCCGATCATTCGTTGCTTCATCATTTGATAGAGAAGGACAGCAAACTTCGGTACGAACAAAAGAACTTTCGCGTTCGCGATACGAAATTCCGTCTGAACTCTGCCACTTTTTCAAATGTTTAGAATCGGTGCCTTGATAACCCGACACTGAGGCGTCGCCCAACGCGTACGTAACGGCGATTCTGATTGGCCTAGAATTCCAGAATTCTATTGCTTTCCATTTAAAAGCTATTGCGAATTAAAAAATTCGGCTAAGTAGCTTTGTTCCGAACATCGTCCAGCATCGGTAGTTGCCGGATGCACGACCTGAACTGAATCACCCTGTATATGTGTGTGTGTGTGTGTGTATTTTCAATACTTGAAAAAAGTCGGATGCCTTTTTTTATATTAAAAAAAAAATTTACCATTTTTAATTGACGAACGGCTGTAACGCGTTTTTGAGCGGCCAAGTCTCGCCGCCGTTTGAGAAGGAGAAGTTGCGTTGGGTTGCTCATTGTTGCTCACGGCGGTGGCAGCGAGCAACAATGTATCTTTCTCGCCAACGTTCGGATAATTGAGCGTTCGGATAAACTAAGTCATTGTTCGGATAATCGAGGTTCTACTGTATTATTATATTTAAATTAACGTATAAACAAAAAAAATAAGCGATCAGAGTGCGCGATACATTTTTTTGTATAGATTAATAACGCAGAGAATCATGAGCTAAATAAGCATTGAAATCATCCAAAAGCCTCGCGCGTGCCGTCGGGTGAGGGCACGCGCGAGTCGTGCTGAGATTGCTTTGTCCCCCGAAGCCTTCCCCGGGAAAAAATTTCATGTCTGAGTGGATATGTTCATATATGTTTCAGATATTGTTATATATGTATCAGATATATTCATATCTGACATTTTACAGTATCATATATGATTAGGTCTGATCATATTCCACATCATATATGCATATATAAGATCATATCTGATCAAATACGGTATCTGGCCTGACGGTATAACTGATATCTGTTTATATCTGACTAAGTACGAAGGAGAGTTGGTACTGTAAATTCGTATCTGAACATACATTATGTGATATCTGAACGTATCTGTTCGTATAAGATCATATCCGATCAAATACGGTACCAGACTCTGCTATATAGATCTCATATATGTTTTTATCTGGTCAAGTACCAAGGCGAGTTGGCAGCGCGAAACCATATCTGAACATATATAATGTGATATATGAGCAGGTACGTTCATATAAAATTCTATTCCATCAGATACGATACCAAACCTGGAAAATATACGAAGTCTTATACACCCATACCTTATCGTATATGCAGTTCAGTTGTTCACATGTTACGTCCCAGCCTTCACCTTTTTTTGTCTCTCTCTTTTTGAAACCACGATGGTAAATACGCACGATAGCAGCACCTTCACTCATCGACCAAAAATCTATATTTCTTTAACGCTAAGCGAGCGATAGCCGAAACGTACCACAAGACCAAAAGCGAAACCGTCGCACGTAGGTCCCGACGCATAAACATAGCGAACGACAGATGAATTTACGAGAGGAGAGTACTCGCAGCCTCGGAAGAGAAACCCTACGCCTAGAGCACTCGAACAAAATGCAGTGACCGAACTACGCCACAATCCTACCTTGTTCTAAGACCCAAACAATCCCACGAGGAAAACCCGCTTGCGTCAGAACACGTCACCCGGTCATATCGCAAGATCCACGAAACCTCGGTCGCTGAACCCGATCGTCGGATATAGAACAATGGCCGCATTCACCATAGCGGTGACCTAATAAGTAGATGAACAAAACTATTCCCACGCATGACGCCGACCTATCACGTAAGTCAGCGTACATTCTCACGATTGATTAACGAATCACTAAGAAGCTCTGATCCGAAAATGCATTCCCCCAAAAAAGCTCCTTCCCCTACAACCAGACTTTCCTAATTTTCATATCACGAAGGAGCAGACACTCTGTATTCGAACTCCGAACTGAACAGTCGACTTACAAGGCTTACAAGGCCCTTTCGCTCTGCGTTTCCGTGTAATAATTGTACGAGTAACCATCTTTGTACCAAAATTATAAGTTTGTAAGAGTTAAACGTAATAAACGTGAACTACGTGAATTAAGACAAAATCTACGCGTCTGAACATTTATTTGATCAACGATCAATCCATCGGGCGGATCCAACTCTCTTACCAGACTCACGCACCTCAAATTCGTCTCAATCCAAATTGTTATTAAACTGTGTTCGGAACTCACGCGGACGCCAAACAAAGACTCACTGCGCAATCAAATTCAATTCGAATTTTCGCGCTCTAAATCGGCAACCTCGCGAGTCCCACCTAAATCTCCCTCCGGAACGTAACACACACATGAAAACGTCTAAATATATGAAACGATATCCCATCAGATAAGGCATCTCACCTGACTGTATTATATGAGATCATGTAAGTTACTATAATATTGTTAATTATTAACACGTCGAGTGATTATAATTGTAATCGTGTAAACCCGCTCTATATATGTGAACATTTTAATATCTTCAGGACTGCTCTAATAAGGTTTGCTCTGTTTCAACAGGGTAAGATTTGCTCTGATATAGTCGGAGTCATACCTGGTCTGATATTTCAGATAAACTATGATTCTATCATATGGGCAGGTCTATTGTTCATAGATGTCCAGGTCTACTGGGATCCACGGTATTTTATTCTTATATATTCAGATCTGGTCCGGTAGGATCAAATCGGTCTGACAAGATCAGATTTGGTCTAATAAGATTAGATCTGTCCGACATGATCAGATCTGGTCCAACAAGATCAGATCTTGTCTACGGATTGGATCTGGTCAGACCTGCTGCAATATGGACGGGTCTGCCTTCGAAATGATAAAAATGGCTCTGTTATGCTCATACATGCTCAGATATAAGCATACATGATCTGTCATGACATTACATGATCAGACCTGGCCATTTTTCTTGTCTGATCATATCTGATTCTACAGATATGATTCAGATACATTCAGATATATTCAGATATGAACTTTTTTCCCCGGGTCGTTTCGGCTTGGCCGCACATGAACGTGCTCAGCGTCCATGTTTGGTGTAGCTGCCGAAGGCGCGCTCGGGAAACTTCGACCCCACTCGACTCTTGCCGAAGATGTCCGCGCGTCGCTCGCTCACGGAGACACGCTACGATGATTGCGTGATGGGAGCGAAAGAGACTAGAGAGGGGGTAACTTTTACGCGCGATCTGGCTGCACTGAGCTCGGCCCTTGTGCAGTTTTGTATTACTATATATTATGGGCTCTGGAGAACATTAGCGACGCCTGCGGCGGAACTGAGCACTACATCTCTGCGACCGATTGAAAGAACTTCGTACGTACAGGCTAGGATAGGGAGTTTGGACTCCTTTACTCTAGTCTCCTTGGCAGCATCGTGCACACGAATGGGTAGCTCGGTGGGGGAAAAGTCTCTGCCCCTCGCTCACTCGACAGGCGAAGGGAGCGAGGTTTTCCGTTCGATCGAGCTCGACATATGTGTGGCCGTACTGTGGATTGGAATATGCATTAAATGCATTTCAAAGAGAAAAATATGTATTGAGAAAATTGTTTTCTCTCGGTTGGCCGTTTATGCCGCGAATGCGGGTTAAAAAAATTAACGACGAACCGCGTTGAAAAATAAAACGCCGAAACGACCGTGGAAGGTCCCAAAAGATATCTTGAGCCTTTGCCGCGGTCGTTACGGCGTTTTTTTTCAACAGTAAACATTATGAATAAGCGTGTATCATAAATGTTTTTCTATCCGCAATGAGTGTTGTGGCTGAGTTGGCAGCGTGACGGATTGACGATGCTTGCGGTCCGGGTTCGATCCCTGGTTAATCGACTTTTTTTAATCTATTTTTTTTTCTTCATTTTATATTCAAAAAATTTCGAACTTACTCTCGCTTTAGCTATTCTCCCATGTCCAGGCATTATTTATGATATTTAATTCATATATGTTTAATTAAAAAAAACACATTGGCTACCAGAGTTCGAACCCGAGTTGTCTGCACTCAGAGCCCGCAGGCTGATATATCAACCGCGAGGCTCTTGTGACTGCAAACCTGCCTTACGTATACATACTTATCCAACCTTAAAAAAAAATCGCTGCATATCAATTGCTTTTATGACCCCAAAGTATTATTGAAGACAAATGAAAATGGTTTTTCCAAATTCCTAGAGTGGTGTTATCCTTTAAAGAAAAAAAAATGAATTTTTTGATCGTTGTAAATGTGTATCTTCTCTTAAAGACTTTAAGGCGTCTGGCCACCTTGGCCGATCGAAAAATGGGTATATGAAAAAAAATAAAAATAAAAAAAAATAAACTCGAAAGTATGGGCCGGAATATTTTTTTACACAACGTCAGAAAGGGCTTTAAGAATAACGTTAATAAATTTCCATTCAAAATGTAAAAAAATGGCGCCGTTATGCACATTGCCGCGGAGGCCCTCCGCACGATACGCGCGGTCGTTGTCCCAGCTGTTACCCAGTCATGTCACATCTGCAAAAAAATCAGCTCATTTGTGGGTAATGTCGCTACAATGTAGCGTAGCGGTTTTTTTCTCGACCATTGAAAAAATTATGGTGAGCCGAAGAAAAAAATTTGTATTTTTCACCGAAATTATGGCTCACCATAATTTTTTTAATGGTCGAAAAAAAATCGCTACGCTACATTGTAGCGACACTACTCGCGAATGAGCTGATTTGTTTTTAGATGTGACATGACCGGGTAACAGCTGGGACAACGACCGCGCGTATCGTGCGGAGGGCCTCCGCGGCAATGTGCATAACGGCGCATTTTTGAATATTTTGAACGGAAATTTATTAACTTTATTCTTAAAACCCTTTCTGACGTTATGTAAAAAAATAAAAATATTCCTGCCCATGCTTTCGAGTTCATTATTATTTTTTTTTAATATGCCCATTATTCGATCGGCCAAGGTGGCCAGACGCCTTTAAAGAATCTCGTACGTGTTAGCGAAAACGGGCAGAAAATTATGAAGCAACTCGTCCAATTCTTTGATGTTTGCTATTTCGGTGTTCGCTATTTTGGACCATCGCTCGTTTGCCTATCTGAGATCTATACTTTCGAAGTTTGTATCCTCGATATATATGTCTTTTTGCTATAGATGGAATTACCAATATTAGATACTCACGTCTTTCCATTTCGGAGATATGGATGTTCTAGATTGTTTGAATCTGTATTTGTATGGCTCAAACTGCAGACAATCTGAATACACGTTCTCGAATAAATAATCCTTTGGTGTAATAGTTATTCAATTTCGTCATCGGCCGAAGGATAAAATTTTGAATAATTTACAGTTCGTTACTTTGAGTTAATAATTCTGTCATTTCGAAATCTTTGTCGTTCTATATTTGGCCTTTCAAAGTTTTGACCCCCATCCCAATGTGAAATGTGTTGAAAAAAATGCCGAACCACACTTATCCAATGTGAAATGTGTTTTGAAAAAAATGCCGATCGAGAAAGACTCAAAGTTCTCTTCGAGCCTTTCTCAATCGTTTCGGCACTTTTCTTCAACAATTTTTTAAATTAATTTTTTAAGGGGAAAAGTAAAAACTCATTTCCGTATTGGGGGAAACATTAATTTTTTTTGTCATATTTTCCAATACTGTTTGCACCATAATTTGGAACGCCCGCTCGTTTTGAGCAACTTCAACATGCGTCCGGTGGGGCGAACGACTGCGTGTTGGTCGCGTCGACGATACCTGCGGCGTCCTTGCTGCGGCCGCTCCCCGCGCTCGAGCCGCTGTTTTTTCGATGGCCTGCCTTTCTCGCGCCCTTGGGCTGCCACGGGTGGCTCTTGCCGCTGCGGCTGCTGCTGACAACCACTTTTCTTTTTGTTGCGGCGCCAAAATTTCTTCTTTGTAACTGTAAAAAATAAATAATAAAATGTACAAACAAAATACATTACTCACACAAATTAAGGGATATTTAAAAAATTCCGAATTTTTGGCTGATTTTCAACAAGGGATAACTCGGAGAAAAATGGTCGTACAGAAAATAAAAAAAGGATATTATAGCTTCAAGTATCTAGTTTTCAGATCTGGACTGTAAAATTTGTTAGCGTGGGCGGTTTTCTTGTAATAATCTGAAAACCAACAAAATTTTTTTTCCAAATTTTTGCTCGTCTTTAAATTGGTCTGTCGACTTCAAATATAAGTTTTGAAAAAAACTGTTTTTTGTGTTTGTTAAGAAAGTGTATTTCAACGATTGAAGCTGCAAAAAAATTAAAAGTTCGAGATTTGTGTGAAGAGAATCAGTCGACAGTGTTGTGCCTCGCCTTCTGACGATGCGCGGAGAGCACGGAATTTCGCTCTCGAGTAAGTTGACACCGTGGGTTGTCGGATGCTCGAGGGCGGGGGTATGTGGGGACTTTTCCCGTTCCGAGTAAATCTCCAACTCGGGATATTGCAGCTTGAACAACTTATATTTTATTTAAAATTAGGCAACAATATTACAATTCTTTTTATGCCTTGAGACCGACCTCCTCGGCTTTTGGCCGAAGACTGCCTTTCGAGTAATTCTTTCGGCTAATTGTTAACTCGGGTTTTCGCAACCAATCCTTCGAGAACGTTCGATTGGTTCGATTGCCATTCAGCGTTTTTCCGGCTGAGTCGAGCGGAATATCGGGCTTGTGAAATATCGGGCTCGATATCGTCGCATGGGGTAAAGACCCCATGCGACGATATCGAGCCCGATATTTCATATTGCTAACGCAGGAGGTTCAAAGGAACCTCCTGCGTTAGCAATATGAAAATTCCTGTCTTTTCAGGGCACAACATTCCTCCACCTTGGGAAGACGAAATTCACAATTTCGGCGATATAGTACATTTTTTTTCATAGCTTTGGCAAGTTTTGTCTCTCGGTCGTCTCTCGGCTTACAATAATACAATAGATTACGAAGGTACAAGTGCCTTTCTAATATTATAATATATACCTTTTTTTTGAATATTTCGATTTTCTTTTTTTTCATACACATTTACGTTGTGCCTGTGCGAGGTGCATTTCGCGTAAATATGACTCGCGGATTTTGTGAGTCAGCTGTTGCCTTGCGTTTGGCAGCTCGCGGTCTGACCGGAGCTACGTCAGCAAGGTCGTCGTTCGGCGATGTAGCATTTAAACGTCGCCGTTTCAACGCTTTAATTCCGAAATATGATATAATCATTGCGGAGGGAATCATTCCGCTGAGGGCATAATGTGACAACACTCTGTGTTGTCACATGATCGTAATTTTTGTTTAATTTTGTTTTTAATGTTTCGATTCGTTCGCCAATTTTGTTAACTTCGTATGGATCATTAATTATCGTATGAGGAATATTTTCCAATATTAAAGGTTGAGGTATTTCGTTTTCTGTCGTCAGAAAAGATAGATTGAATGGCGGTAAAAATTGTAGGAATTTTTCGTGTACAGTTTCCTTCAAATTTTCAATCTTAAAATCTATGGAGGTGACGGAACATTTCCCATCCAAAGCCAATAATTCTGTTCCAGTAATTGTCGCACGAGTTGTCGCAGAATTTTTACAGTTTATCGTGAGAGCTATTGTCTCTGGGGCTACATATATCCATTGCCCTTCTTGTTCCAGAGCAATGACCAAAGAATTTTCTAATTTAACTAAACGATGTATACAATTCGCTTTTTCGGGGTCTTTTCCTAAAAATATCGATAGTTCGCATGACACTCCTGATCGTATTATTTGTCTCGCGTTTTTCGGATGACAGTAATATTGATAATTTTGTCGTTTACATTTGGATAATTCGTTTTCTGAGAATGACAGATATTCTCGCCACTCTCGATCAATTATAACATTTTTTACGGTCGTTTCTATGAACCGAAACGTGTCTTTTTCTACTCTTATGGGTAGAGGGTAGACTTTATTCACATTGAACTCGTTGTTGTTGATTAATGGAATTTTTATCACAACGGTGAGGGTATTTTGAATACTATATGCGCCTAATTAAGAAATTTCCAGTAACTCGTTAATTTTTTCTGGACGTATTTTTGTCGGAAAATTCAGTCCTTTCGGTAGATTTGGTAATGCGTCTATTAGATACGCGTAGAGTTGTCTAGGCGGCAATATGGTACGATTAACGATTCCTTTTGGCAAGCCTACTAAAAAGTTAGATAAATGACGTATATCGTTTAGTAAGGATTCGATTATTACGCTAATAGTTGTTAATTTCTCGTCCAATTGGTGACGTGTTAGAATATCTATTACGAGATTTTTCATTCCATGGTGTAAATTGTTTACTGAACGGCCTAGTGTTTCTTCGTTTGCCGCGAGGCGATTCGTTGTGCGATTGAACATTTCCAGTGTAATTTGCTGGATTTGCAAATTTTCTTTTAACGCATCTTCTGTTGTTTCTTGTTCTTTGTTATTGCTGTGATTTGCCGTTCGATGTTCGCAGCGTCGTTCGCATCTAAGTTACCTGTTATCGATTTTATAATGGATCCTAATCCGTCTATTAATCCTCTTTTATTTATTCTACCTTTTGTACCAGTTATATTGTAAATGGACTGCATTTCGGAATTTACTTTTCCTTTCATGGTTTCGAGGGAACTCGTTACGAGAGAACATAGCTTGTCCTCTGGCATCGTTTGACATAATTCTAATAGTTTTTCCAGCTTTTCCCTAATACTCTTTTCTCTATTTGCTATTGGCAGAAGATCCATGCGGATTACCAGTTTCCACATTTCCTGAATCGTGATTCTGCATTTTCCTTTCTTTCGTTAGTCCCTTCTGTCGTCCTAACTGTTGAGATTAATAACCTGCAAAAAGGGTTTGCCTTTTTATTTTCAATACATTTTTCTTGCTCGTTTCCCTATTTCTAGGTGCAATACTTTTCTTCCTTTTTTTTACATTGCGATTTCTTCTCTCTCTATTCTCTTTCTTTCTTTTTTTTAACTTGGAATGTAACCATATGCGAAAAATTTAGTTTATATTTGTTTTTCCTTTCATTTTCCTCTCTTTGTTTAATTATTATTATTCTTTTTATTCATTATTTTCTTTTTGTATTCACGCGAAAAATTTATTTGCATAGTATTCAATATATATATATTTTTTTTTATTTAATTTTTTTTAAACTCTCGCTCTCATTGGATTTTTCATTTATATATCTATACGCCATTTAAATTTTTTTATTTATTATTCGTTTTGTTTCTTTAGAAATCTAGAGCTCTTCCTATTGTTCCTCTTGTAAATTTTATTTAATTTATTTATTCTTTTATTTTTATCACTGTATTTCATTTTCTTCTATTTTATGATTTCGTTTTATTTTTATTTCTATTTTTTTTGTTGAACAGGTGGCAGCTCGCCACCCGTATGCGAATCCGCCGCGTGACGTTGGCCGCTCGGCCGTTGCTTGGCAACGGCGCGAGACGAGGAGGCGTCGATCTACGCCTCGTGGGGCCCCTCGCAGGCCTCAGCGGGCCAGGCGAGTAGTCCCTCCTACTCTACCGGTCAGTGGGTAACGTAGGGTTTAATCCGGTCTACATGTACTCGGACTGCCTTGCGCCCACGGTCGATTGTGTAGTTCACGTCGGAATCTTTGTTCCGTACTGTGTAAGGCCCTGTCCACTTGGGGGAAAGTGGAGGAGGACTCGGTCGCCGGGGCGGTACTGCACCGTACCAGCGGCGATATCATGCCTCTCCTTTACCCTTTCTTTTCCTTTCTCCAATCGTTCTTTCGCCACGTGCCATGTGGCTCGAAGCCGTTCGCGTAACTCGGAGACATAATCGTTGTATGAGTACGTCTTTCGTGGTGCTTCTTTAAGCGCCATCGGTAAATCGGCTACTTTTCCAAATACCAACTCGTATGGAGTGAAACCTGTCGCTGTGTGCGGGGTGGTATTGTAGGTGAACATCGCGTATGGCAACCACTCATCCCAATCCGTTTGATCCTCTTTAATGAAACATTTCAGGTATTCTGCGAGAGTTCGGTGTGAACGCTCCAATGCTCCCTTTGATTGGGGATGGTATGCCGTCGTTTGAATCTTTTTTATTCGGAATAATTGGCACATATCCTTGAATGTTCCGCTCAGAAAGTTCGTTCCTTGGTCTGACAATAATTCTTTTGGAGTGCCGTACTTCAAAACAATTTGAGTTGCAAATCCTTTGGCTACTTCCTTGGCTTCTTGCGTTTTTAGCGGTATAGCTGCGCTATACGTGGACAATGCGTCTTGAAAAGTCAGGATGTATTTGTTCCCGGCTTCGGTCTCGGGTAAGGGACCTACTATATCGACTGCACATTTGACAAATGGTGTCTTGGGCGTGTCGGTAATAGTCATGGGAGCATGCTTGCGTCGCGTGAGTTTATTTTTCTGGCATTTGTCGCATGATTTTACGTAGTTTTTTATTTCGTTATTCATTCCAGGCCAGCTATACTTTATCTTTATTCGTTGTTTCATCCTTTTTTCGCCTGGGTGGCCTCCAAGAGGGGCGTCGTGGTATTCTTGCAGAATCGTACCTCGCTCCTCTTCACTCGGGCACTCTCGATCTCCTATTTCCGTCTCTGTCTCGCTATCGCTTGTTTTCTCGCTTGCGCTCGAGTCTTTTTCTATTTCCTTCTCTTTTTCGCTCGGGCCTGCTGCCTGGTCCGCCTCCACTGGTGGGAGTGGCGGTTCGTTCTCGCTCGCGCGGGCCTCTGTCGCCTTGCGTGGGCGTTCCTCTCTAGCGGGCTGCATTGTTTTTCTCGGCCGGCCACGTGCTCGCGGGACCAGCTGACCACGGCCATGCTGGCTCGGGTCTGTTGATGCTGGCGGCGGTGGCGCGGAACGGGGGGCCTTCCGCGGCCTTCCTCTACCACGCTTCTCGGTGTCCTTGTGACGTACCTCCGCCTCGGGTTCTTGCCGCGTCAGCATCAATACATACATACGGCTTAAAGCATCCGCATTCGTATTCTTCTTGCCAGCCTTATACTCTATGGTATAGTTGAACTCCTCTATCTTTATTCTCCAGCGCATCAGTCGTGATCCTGGATCTTTTACGTTGAAAAGCCATGTGAGGGGCTTATGATCCGTCACGATGGTGAATTTTGTTCCATATATGTATGGTCGAAATTGCGCTATTGCCCAAATTATTGCTAGCGTTTCCTTCTCCGTTGTTGAATAATTCATTTCTGCCTTGTTCAGAGTACGACTCGCGTAACAGACGGGTAGATCTTCTCCGATTTTTCCTTGCGATAAAATCGCGCCAATTGCCTTGTCAGAGGCATCTGTTGTCACCACGAAGGGTTTTTCGAAATCCGGATACTGCAGGATCGGTGCGGTGCTGAGAGTTTCCTTCAATTTTTGGAAAGCTTGTTCGCAGTTTTCGTCCCAAATGAATTTGTTTTCTTTTTTTATCAGTTCTGTTAACGGCTTTGAGAGTTTTGAAAAATCCTGTATGAATTTTCGGTAATATCCGGCTAGTCCCAGAAATGATTGAACCTCTTTTACGTTTTTTGGGGCTGGAAATCGTTGTACAGCCTCTATTTTTTCCGGATCGGGTTTTACTCCCACTTCGGTAATAATGTGTCCCAAGTACTGGGTTTCTTTCCGCAGAAATCGACATTTCCTAGGTTGAACCTTTAATTGGGCTTCTCTCAGTCGATCGAATACTTCTGTCAGCCTTTTGTTATGTTCTTCGAACGATGATCCGTATACTACTATATCGTCGAGATATACGTAGCATTTTAGTCCTTGTAATCCAGCAAGCACAGCGTCTATCAGCCTTTGAAAGGTTGGTGGGGCGTTTTTTAATCTAAATGGCATTCGGTTGTACTCGTAATGTCCAAGAGGAGTGGAGAAAGCGGTTTTCTCCTTGTCTTTTTCGGCCATTGGGATTTGATGAAATCCCGATGCCAAATCGAGAGTCGTGAAGTATTTTGCTCGTCCCAATTGGTCCAATATTTCGGTAATATTAGGCAATGGATACGAGTCTCCTTCCGTTGCTTCGTTTAGTTTTCGGAAGTCTACTACCACTCTCTTGCGTATATTTCCATCGGCGTCAGGCTTTTTTGGAACGACGAGTAGAGGAGCATTCCATGGGCTTTTGCTCGGTCGAATTATTTCGTTTTTTAGCATCTCTTTCTTCTTACCAGACTCTCCAGACTTACCAGACTTCTGGTAATCAATATGGATGAAATTTTATTGGCGTTGTCCCTGGTCGTACGCTTATGCGGTGCTCCACTATAGCGGTGCACCCAAGCGACTCTTCCTCTAAATGGAAGACGTCAGCGAATTCGCGTAGGAATTTTCCTTCTTCTGGGTTTAAGTTCGAATCTCCTTTGATTTCTTCCCATATTTTGTCTTTTCTTTTTTATTTTTCTTCGATCGATACAGCACTTATTTCCTTTTCTTCGGTTGGCTTTTCTGTTTTAATTTCTTCAATTTGCACCGTTGGCCTTTCTATTTCGATTTCTTCATTGTTTGTGTTTCGCACTACTATGAGGCAGGAATGTCCTTCTGGGTGGACGTAACATCCGCCTATCTTTACTCCTGGTCGCACTTCTTTTGCTGCGACACATCTTATTTTTGTCGTCAATGTTTTTGCGTATAGCATTTGCTCTGTTCTGGGAGGTAGTTTAATTTTATTCGTTCCGTCCAGCATGGGGATCAGATGTCCGTATATTTTAATATGTCTTCCGTTTAGGATGTCGACGTTGTGCTTTCTCATGAGGTCCAAACCCATTATTCCGTCTACTTCCAGTGGTACTGCGTCATCTATTACGTAGAATCCGTGTTCTACGTTTACTGCGGGTGTTTCGAGCACGAGCATAATTTTACACAGTGCGTAGAATTTTTTCCTCCGATTCCTTTGAGTTCGATCATTTCTTCTATTATTTCTGTGTCCCTTTTTAATACACTCTTCTCCTTTCAACGTGAGGATTTTGTCTTTAGCCTGGGGAGATGCGATGTGGAAGTCGCTAGAGGCTCCTCCAGAATTGATCGTCGTTATCCAGTACGATTTTATTTTCTTCCTTGTGTTTTTTCTTTTGGACGGACCTGTATTCGATGCTTCGATTATTTTTCTGACGTTGCGTTTTTTGTCTCCGCTCGTTGCCGTTGCCATATCGAGCGAAAATGACCTAATTGTTTTCCTGTTTCCGCTGTCGTTGCAGTTATCTTCTCTTGGCCTATCTACGTTTGTTGCCGTTATCATATCGAGCGAAAATGATCCAATTGTTTTTTTCTTCTCGCTGTCGTTGCGATTTTCTTCCTTCGGTCTGTCTTCTTTTGGCCTATTTTTATTTGCGTTCCAGTGATACTGATTTGGGCGCCCTGGGGGCCCACTCTTGTTGTAGTAGCTGGTTCCTTGGCCCTGGTGAATATTCGTTTGATGATTTTGATGATACCCGGTTCCCGGTGCCTGTCGATAGCCGTTTCCTTGTCCTCGTTGCCAATTCCTTTTTCGGCAATCCTTGTACGCGTGCCCCGGTTTCTTGCAGTAACTGCAAGTGATGTTGAATTGATGCACGCTTTTCGATGGAGCTGGTAGGCTGTATCGTCCGTAAGACGATGTGTTGGATCGGCAATCCTTTGCTAAATGTCCCATTTTGTGACATTTATTGCACATCATCAGCGTTCGTTTTTCCAGATGAGTCTGCCTGTTTATGGATTCGCCTCCTTGTAGCGATTTTTCCTCTTCCATTGCTCCTTTAAGGGCTGATCCGAGATCCTTGAATCCTCGAGCCTTTACGATGACTTGGTATTCCCTTCGAAGTCCTCTTTCGAAGTTGTATAGGGCTAATTGCCTTACATATGTCTCAATTGTTCTTTTTTCCGCAGGCGATCTTGCCTCGGTTGTGCTGGCTTCGATTAATTCCATCATTATGGCCTCGAGTCGTTGACCGTATGCTAACACGCTCTCGTTGTATTTTTGCTTACATGTATTAAAATCGACCTGTAACGCGGCTACTGTACGTCGCGTTCCATATAATGCTGTCATTTCTTATTTAAATTGTTCGTACGATTCTATTTCTTTATATCGAGTATCTTTTCGCGCTTTTCCTATTACTTTTGTTGCTAACACGGATTGTAAAAGGGAATGTCTATCGGCTGCTGCAACGCACGCGTTTGCATAACCGAATGCTTCAATTATGTCGTCGACTTCTTCAGGTTTTTCGCCATCAAATCGGGGAATGAGGCTTCGCGCCTCCTTGAGGGTCATAAAACCATTTTCTTGCGCCATGTTATCTGAATTAAGTTGGAGTAGGGAAAATTCTTGAATTTCTATTTCGCGACCACGCCTAGTGTCTATTTTCAGGAGTTTTGGTACGTTTCGCAGCTGTCGGCCTATTAGAGGAATTTTGTGAATTTGGACTTTCGTCTGAACTTGTTGCGGATCGAAATCGCTTTTTCCTAGGTTCCTGTAGTTCTTGTTCGACTGTTTGATTCTCGGGACGATCTCTTGCAATGAGTTCGTCGAAAATTGAATTTAATGAACGCGATAATTTGTTGTTACCCGGTAATCAAATTAATGTCAAAATAAATTCGACATTAATGTTTAATTGTTTGGCTTTGGAGGGTATTTTTTGATAAATGTTCCGTCACTTACAGTACGATGATGCGCCTCATGTTGATCGATGCTTCGTAGTCGGTTGTTCACAAGATGTTGACCTCGTTCTCGTAGTTGTTTGGCAGGAAATTGCCAGTGTTGTTCCCTGTTGTCGTGTTGCCTTGGTTTGCTGTTCTCGTGCGCTCTGTTGTTCCGTTGTAGAAGGTATTTGGTGAGTCTTCGTCCTTGGGTCGGTCTGGTATCGATGATCCTCGGGATCTGGTTGCTTTTGGACAGCTCTGTATGGTTGACTCGGGCGTTTGCTTACGCCGCACGTTTTCTTTTTATTTGTCCGGTTCGACGGTCGTCGATCGGATCACTCGTTGACCTACTTTTCAGCACTTGCTGCGTTCAGTTTATTTTGTACGTTGGATAGGATGTTTCCTTCTTCTTTTTTTTTAAGTTGTGTAATGCAAAGTTGCGGTATCTCCAATTGCGGGAATCCCACCGCTGCCACCAATGTTGTGCCCCGGCTTCTGACGATACGCGGAGAGCACGGAATTTCGCTCTCGAGTAAGTTGACACCGTGGGTTGTCGGATGCTCGAGGGCGGGGGTATGTGGGGACTTTTTCCGTTCCGAGTAAATCTCCAACTCGGGATATTGCAACTTGAACAACTTATATTTTATTTAAAATTAGGCAACAATATTACAATTCTTTTTATGCCTTGAGACCGACCTCCTCGGCTTCTGGCCGAAAACTGCCTTTCGATTAATTCTTTCGGCTAATTGTTAACTCGGGTTTTCGCAACCAATCCTTCGAGAACATTCGATTCGTTCGATTGCGATTCAGCGTTTTTCCGGCTGAGTCGAGCGGAATATCGGGCTTGTGAAATATCGGGCTCGATATCGTCGCATGGGGTCTTTGAACCTCCTGCGTTAGCAATATGAAAATTCCTGTCTTTTCAGGGCACAACAACAGTAGGGAGGTATATCAACAACAAAGGTGGTTTAGACTGGTAAAAAAAAAACAACCAAATTTTTTTTGACAAGAGGAGATCATCGTCATCACGTGAAAAAAATTGAATTTTTTTATTCGAAAAAAAAATTTAATAATTTTTTTTTATTTCGAAATTTTTTTATTAATTTTTTTTTCAAATGTAAAAAAATGTTTATTTCAAAATTTTCTTTTCACTTTTTAACGATAATCTCCTCTTGTCAAAAAAAATTTGGTCGATTGTTTTTGACCAGTCTAACCTAACTAGTCTAACCTTTGACCAGTCTAACCTAACTAGTCTAACCTTTGACCAGTCTAACCTAACCAGTCTAACAACCTTTGTTGTTGATATACCCCCCTACTGTCGACTGATTCTCTTCACACAAATCTTGAACTTTTAATTTTTTTGCAGCTTCAATCGTTGAAATACACTTTCTAAACAAACACAAAAAACAGTTTTTTTTTCAAAACTATCCTAAAAATCTTATTTTTTTTTATTTGATTTTTCTTTTCGATTTTTTTCTTGGTAATTGTTGTCCTTGAATGAATAAATTACGCATTATGGCTAAAAAACACATCTTGAAGATGAAAAAATGAATCAAAATCGAAAAATTGCTTGTTACGGTGATTTTTGACAGAAACGATGAATTTAATCCTTCGGGGCACTAAGAAAAAAATCGCAGCGCATTGCAACTTTGAGGGTTTTTTGGAGACACTTCGAGGTTAAAACATTACCGATGATATCCTTCGTTCATGCATTGTATCCACAGTAATACCAAATTTTCCAATTATCCTTAAATTGGCAAATTTTCAACTTTTTTTCAGTCAACATCACTCCGAAAAAAAATGTTTTATCAACAGCCCCTAATTGCCGGTCATAGAGAATATTTTGCAGTTTCCAAAACCCTACTTTTATTTTCTGTACGATCATTAGTTTTCGAGTAATTGATTGTCAAAGTTACAATGGACTTTTTTGCTTTGATCGACGATTACTCCGCGCCAAATCATCGTACGGAGCTTGTTAAAAGGTCAAATTAAAGCTGATTAAATTGTCTAAAAGTCTTATAGTGAGTCATAATTTCGGTGAAAAATAAAAAAAGTCTTATAGTGAGCCATAATTTCGGTGAAAAATAAAAAAATGTTTCTTTCGGCTTACCATAATTTTTTTAATGGTCGAAAAAAAACCGCTACGCTACATTGTAGCGACACTACTCACGAATTAGCTGATTTTTTTTTTGCAGATATGACATGACCGGGTAACAGCTGGGACAACGACCGCGCGTATCGTGCGGAGGGCCTCCGCGGCAATGTGCATAACGTCGCCATTTTTTAATATTTTGAACGGAAATTTATTAACGTTATTCTTAAAGCCCTTTCTGACGTTGTGTAAAAAAATAAAAATCTTCCGGCCCGTACTTTCAAGTTTATTATTATTTTTTAAATATACCCATTTTTCGATCGGCCAAGGTGGCCAGACGCCTTAGAGTCTTTAAGAGCGGATATACATTTACAACGATCAAAAAATTAATTTCTTTTCTTTAAGGGATAACACCACTCTAGGAATTTGGAAAAATCGTTTTCATTTGTCTTCAATAATACTTTGGGGTCATAAAAACAATATGCAAATGGTATGCAGCGAATTTTTTTTCACGGTTGGATAAGTGTGTATACGTAAGGCAGGTTTGCAGTCACAAGAGCCTCGCGGTTGATATATCAGCGTGCGGGCTCTGAGTGCAGACGACGCGGGTTCGATCCCCGGTAGCCAATGCCTTTTTTTTAATTAAACATACATGAATTGAATATCATTGATAATGCCTGGACATGCGATAATAGCTAAAGCGAGAGTAAGTTCGAAGTTTTTTGAATATAAAATTAAGAAAAAAAATAGATTAAAAAAGTCGATTAACCAGGGCCAATGGCTAAGCGGCCATTTTCTCCACGAATCGTTTAGGCCCTGTTCCACAACAATCGGTTAACCGATTTAACCGGAGTTTAGTCAGCTCAGCGTGGTTCTCATTGGTCCAGTCGCCCTTAAACTTTGGTTAACTCGGTTAACCGAGAGTTGTGGAACCGGGCCTTAATAGTCGTTTAGCAACCAATCACGACCCTCCATTCAGGATCCACAAGTATTAGGCATTGGAATAATTTCGTGATCGACTACCAAACCCCCCGGATAGAATACCAAACACTATAATATGCTTTTCTATCGATCAAGTCTCATTAGAACAGGATTAACCTTTAAATTAAAGAACCTGGGAATTTGCGAAAATAGGTTATTTTTCGCCGCGGCTTCTAGTCACCAATCATAGCTTTCCATTTATCATCCGCATGTATTTTTCATTAGCCTAATTTCATGTTAAACTACCAAACGCCCTGAATAGAATATCAAACGTTGCCGCATATTTTTATTTTGTTCAAGAAAAGTTGGAACAAAATTGGTAAAAAAAAACGGGTGAATTTCCGTTAATTAGCCGTTCTAGGACTACGGCTTCTGGCAACCAATAGGAACCGACCACTGAGGATTCACATGTATTTTGCGTTGGCTTAATTTAGCGATCGACTACCAAACGTCCTGAATAGAATATCAAACGCTATTAGATGTTTTTCTATCCATTAAGTCTTATCACAATGAAATCATCCACAAAATAATGGGTGAATTTTTGTTAGAAATTCCTTTTTCCGCTGCGGCTTCTGGCGACCAATCACAGCTTGCTGTTCATGATACACACGTATTTCTCATTGGCGCAATCTAGTGATCGACTACCAATCGTTCTAAATTGAATACCAAACGCTTCCGGGAGTTTTTCTATAAATCAATACTCATTGAAGGGAAATCAGACAAGAGACAGCGAGTGCATACGTGTTTTACAATTTTACTCTGTGGTTGGACCTTCAGTGACCAATCGCAGTCCCCTAATCAAGACGCCGGATATCCGTTTTGGTTCGGTTATGACTTTGGATCGTGATCTGTCATAGCCGAGGCGTAAAAATGTTTTCATTCGTGACCTCATTTGGAAATAATTATTTCATTGAAGTGTGCTAAAACTTATTACTAATAAAGAATCAAATCAAAGGAACTCAACAAGAAGTCACAGAAGAGAGATGACCCAACGATGGGCCGTCTGGATACCACCATAAACTTAGCGGAACAACTTTAACTTCTCAAGGTTTTTTCATTCCTAATCGTTTGGTGGTCGTTTGGTGGTGATTGGTAGCCTAATAAGAAGGTTTGGTGGTCGACCGTTTCGGTATAATTAAATGAGACTTTTTTTTCCGTAAAGTTGGCCGGAACTTTTTTTATTTACCACGCAATCCATAAAATGCCACGCCGAATCGATGCAGAATCGTTTGGTGGTCACAAATATGCAAATCCCAGCGTTTGGTAGTTAATTCATTTGGTAGTTATCCCGGTCGAAAAACAATCTACATCTAGGCGCATACGCTGGAGGTCCGTAATTGGTGATTTATAGATCCAACGCAATACGGCGAAGAGATATTTCAATTTATTTATGTTTTTCTTCGCCGATCTCGTTCCAATAAGTCTCAAACGGAAGATGATCATTTGGTAGTCATTGGTAGCTTAATTGAAAGGTTTCGTAGTTTATTCCTTAATAACGCCAAACGAAAAACCATCTATGTCTAGATGAAGGGATAGAGGGCTGTAGTTGGCTGTTGATGCATCCAACGGAATACGGAGCAGTGATATAAGAATTTCTTTGTTTTTTTTTTCACCGATCTCGTTCCAATAAGTCTCATACGGAAGATAATCGTTTTGTAGTGATTGGTAGCTTGATTAAAACGTTTGATAGTTGATTCCTTAATTACGCCGATCGAAAAACCATCTACGGTTAGATGCAGGCGATAGAGGGCTGTAGGTGGCTGCTGGTGGATCCAACAGAATACGGAGCAGTGAAATATCAAGGTCTTTATGTTTTTTCACCGACCTCGTTCCAATAAGTCTCATACGGAAGATAATCGTTTGGTAGTGATTGGTAGCTCCTAGATTGGTTAGATTCTTCAGCAGCCAACTACAGCCCTCTATTGCCTGCGTCTAACCGGAGATGGTTTTTCGACCGGCGTAATTGAGGAATTAACTACCATACGTTTTAATTACTTGTGGCCGGCTGTATCGGTATAGGTTTTCCGCAGTTTCCCTATGCCCATGGCAGACATGCCATGGTGAATACGATACAGAGGGGGAAGTCGACTGCGGCCGCAAGGCGGGAGGGTGTGGAATGGATGGTAGGGGAGAGTTGTGGAATAGTTGATAGAGGGGGTATGGATGTGGAATGGGAGGTCAGAACGAAGTTGAGGCGGATTGGGGCTCGTAAAAAGGGGAAAACCCTGTACGGTTGGAAACAAACCAACATATAAATCAAAATTGAATTTTCCTAATCGAATTATTTATTCCCATTAAAAACACAATGTTCCTCCTCATATACTTTACAATGAAAAATAAAAAACCCACCGGTATGAATTGTTTGATTGGAAAAAAAAAGAAAAAATCAAAAAAATGAAAATAATTTTAAAAAAATGGAAATAAATTTTGAAAAATAATGTAGGGACGAGAAATGTTTTGAATAATTGTTGGGATAACGAAAAAAAAGAAAAAAAAATAAGGTACGAAGGAGGAATCGAACTCGAGACCTCCGGCGCAAAAGACCGAGCCCTAACCGTCTAGACTAGACGGTTGCTCGACAAATGACTGACATTTTAAACTCATAAGGCGCCTAAGAAACTTTGAATCGATTTTTCTCGGAATTTTCCCAGTAGTGCGTCCTACTACTTTAACTATGTGAGGTGCTAGGGGTCCTCTTTCACCAAAAAACAATTCGGCCAAATCCCCGACCCCACGGTCGTGTTAGGGTAGATGATTTTTCGATCGGCGTATTTGAGGAATTCACTACCAAACGTTGTAATTGAGCTACCAATCACTACCAAATGATTATCTTCCGTTTGAGACTTATTGAAACGAGATCGGCGAAGAAAAACATAAAGAAATTGATATATCACTGCTCCGTATTCCGTTAGATCCTTCAGCAGCTAACTACAGCCCTCTATCGCCTGCGTCTAACCGTAGATGGTTTTCTCGATCGGCGTAATTGGGGAATTATGTACCAAACGTTTTAAGGGAAGACATACACCTAGGAGCCGGGAAAGGGTCATTTTTATGAATTTTTTCAAGGAAAACTATTTGAAATTTTGGATTGGGGTTTTAATTATCTAAAAGTATATACATTCAAAAATATGTTTAATTTTCTTTATTTAAAAATATCAAAAATATACAAGGATATTGTATGATCCTTGGAGCGTCGTAAAAAAATCTGCGTATACGGCACCCACTGGAGTTTCTTAAAAAATCATCTAAAAAAAAACCAAAAAGATTATTAAATTACATACTATAATCTAGTACTTGTCATAGCCGATTTTGAAAATATCGATTTATGACAAAATGGCGGACGTTTGAACATGAATAGTGATTTTTGGGCCAAAAATTAGTTATTATTTTGCCTATAAAACAACAACTACGTAACGGAAAAAAACCCTACGACAAGTACTAGATAATGGTGTATAGAACAACCACAAAAAACCTCAAGGCAATCGGTTCATTGGTTTTCGAGAAATTTCGGGCACCGACTTGAAAAACGTGGTTTTGAGAAAAAACGCGTTTGAAAATTTGGGAATGAATAAATCATGAAATTTGTCAACTTACATGGAATCATCGATACCAGGCCCATAGTGTAGGGCTTCTACGGTCGACGGAATGTTCATAGCTTCTAAATCTTCGACCTCGACCATCTAAGTGTATATCTCTCCTTAATTAAGCTACCAATCACTACCAAACGATTATCTTCCGTATGAGACTTATTGGAACGAGATCGGTGAAAAAAAACATAAAGAAATAGATATTTCATTGCTTCGTTTTCCGTTGGATCCATCAGCAGCCAAATACAGCCCTCTATCTCTTCATCTAAACATAGATGGTTTTTCGATTGGCGTAATTAAGGAATTAACTACCAAACATTGTAATCAAGCTACCAATCACTACCAAACGATTATCTTCCGTATGAGACTTATTGTATCGAGATCGGCGATGAAAAACATAATGAAATTTGAATATCACTGCTCCGTTTTCCTTTAGACCCTTCAGCAGCCAATTACAGCCCTCTATGGTCTGCGTCTTAGGGTAGTTGATTTTTTGAATGGCGTAATTGAGGAATTAACTACCAAACGTTTTAATTAAACTACCAATTACTACCAAACGATTATCTTCCGTATAAGACTTATTAGAACGAGATCGGTGAAGAAAAACATGAAGAAATTGAAATATCACTGCTCCGTATTCCGTTAGATCCTTCGGCAGCCAACGACAGCCCTCTATCGGCTGCGTCTAACCGTAGATGGTTTTTCGATCAGCGTAATTGAGGAATTATCTACCAAACGTTTTAATCAAGCTACCAATCACTACCAAACAATTATCTTCCGTATGAGACTTGTTGGAACGAGATCGGTCAAGAAAAACATGAAGAAATTGAAATATCACCGGTTTTGCTAGGAATGTGGAAAAATCTTTTTCTTTTGGCTTCAAAAATACTTTGGGGTCATAAAACCAGTTAAACGCGATGAGAATAGTTATTCTCATCGCGTTTAACTGGTTTTATGACCCCAAAGTATTTTTGAAGCCAAAAGAAAAAGATTTTTCCACATTCCTAGCAAAACCGGTGATATTTCAATTTCTTCATGTTTTTCTTGACCGATCTCGTTCCAACAAGTCTCATACGGAAGATAATTGTTTGGTAGTGATGTTGTAAATCCACGGTCCGACGTCCTTCGACGGCGAATTTTTGTCGCTGATCGTTGAGGTTATAACTATAACCTCAACGATCAGCGACAAAAATTCGCCGTCGAAGGACGTCGGACCGTGGATTTACAACATCTTGACGACAGTTTAAATTGTATTCGCTGTAACAAAGATAAATGCATGCATAATTTGAGCAAATTGAATTTGTTTGCGAAATAAATTTATTTCACATCCGTTTTAGATTTACTAGAACTCGGGGAAAAAAACACGCTTCGAGTTCCCAGACCACGCGCCGACCTGCTAGCTGCAGCGTACACTGTTGCCATTCCGTTACAGATGGTTGGGCTCGAGTTCGTTGTGGAGTAAAATTATACTTTTTCATAAGTCGATATCTCTGAAACTAAATAGTCAAAGTTAGTCATTTTTCTTCAAATCAATCCCACAATTGTACTGCGTACACGTATGTTTTTATTTTGAAATCCTAAGATCCGTTTAGAACCTGTATCGAGAAATGCGAGCAAACTGCTATCGGTTTACGTGTTAGGTACAGGGATCGCGTACAAAAATACCCATCTTCAATTGCAATTATCTCATGAACTAAACGGTGAATCGAATTGAATTTTTGGGCATCGGTCCATGAAGGTCATATCTACACTATACCTAGATTTCAGCCAATTCCTAGGATTTGACCAAAACTACAGAACCTTAAAGATTGTATAAGTGTGTATACGTAAGGCAGGTTTGCGGTCCAAGAGCCTCGCGGTTGAGATATCAGCGTGCGGGCTCTGAGTGTAGACGATGCTGGTGCGATCCCCGGTAGCAATGACTTTTTTTATATTAAGGCAGTCCTCTAGTTTCTCGTGTCGAAAAAATCGATTTTTTTTTCATAAATCACATCTACAACATGTGTAGAAAATGTGTGCCAAAGGATTTTTCGATATTCGAAGTGGTTCACAAGTTACGGCCCTGGAACGGAGCAGGTATACGGAGCAGGTATACTTTCAAACGCGTTTTTCTCGAAACACCATTTTTCGAAACGCTGACCACGATATTTCAGAAACTACTGCACCGATCTTGTTCAAATTTATACAGCATCTTTAATATGTTATAAGCCAGCGATTGAACTAGGATTATCATGATTGCTTCGATAGTTTTTTTTGGACGAGCGAAAAACTTAAGAAAAAATGAGTAAAAAATAGAATGTAATTTTCAAAAGTGTATAAAAAAGTCAATTTTTGTAATTTAGAATTCACTCTAGTTCAATCGCTAGTCTTAAATATGAAGATTAAAATGCCGTTTGGTTTTTTGATTTCAGATAAGCAGAACAGCCGCAATCTTGGTCACCGTCAAGCACCTCTTTTACTTGATGTCTTCCTGTCGGCCACTATAACTTTTATTCTATTATATATTTTGACTTCAAAAAATTTGTAAAGCTTATTTAAATGTTAATAAAGATTATGCAAAAACAATGAGATTGATTATTTCGATGCTTTGCCCGTAAAAAAATATTGAAAAAGCCGTAATAAAACAGCCGAGAAACTAGAGGACCGCGTTAAACGTATGGGGCCATTCATAAAACACGTGACGCAGTGAGGGGGGTGCGGAGGTTAGGCAAATCGTCACACTTTGTCACAGGGGGGTGGGAGGGGGGTCGAGCAAAAGTCACGAGACGCTATAAGCATATTAAATCTGGAAAAGGGTGATACTGAGACCCTGAAAATTTTCTGTACTGCCCACGAAAAGTTCCGACTACGAGGAAGTCGCAACTTCTCTGATATCGATTGAGACTCACCTGAAGCATCCTCGGGAACACATTGCATTCTAGGTGCATCGTGATCAAATTATTTATTATTGATGTTACATAACATAAAGAATATATTTCTTACTGCGGCGGTCGTCCATTAATCACGTGAGGTTTTTTAGGCCACTTTTAGAGCCCCCCTCGCCCATGGAGATATGTGGTGAGGTTCTTGGCTACACCCCCCCCCCCACCCCAACAACACGTGTATTTTTTTAATAAGAAATGTCAGACAAAAGTGTCAAAGAGTGCGGTTTCGTATTATGAAAAACGAAATAATAGTACAGTCGTGCTGTCGCCGAAAAACCCCGTAATCGGAAAAAATTAGAAGAAGGCCAGTTTTTTAACAGATGATTCTGTAGGTGCCGCGGGTGCTAAATCCAAGTTTGCCCAAAAATCGGGGTGTAGAGTTTTTTTAGGGGATGAAGGGGGATGAGAGTTGATCAATGCCAAACTACAACCCCTACGAGGTCGGCGCCGTAAGACAAAATGTTCAGAAAAATCTGGGCTTTATTTTTGTCCGAAGCGTCAAAGTCAGGGAAGCTCATTTTGGGGGGGAAAAAGTGGGCTGAAATTTTGAAAGATCAGTTTTAATTCAATAACTCTTTAGGAAAAATTCGTACAATTTTTGTTTAAATGGAAATCTTGTAGCCCTCAAAAAGACGCGTCGATCGAGTATTTGATCATCCCTCGCCGATAATATCTTCACCCCTAAAAAAATTGTTGAAATATTTTTAAAAATCGTTTATTGTATAACTAAAAAACAATTGAATTTTCGAGTATGAATGTAGAAAATAATCTTCTTTATATTTTCGTTTCTATGGACCACCCTTGAATTTTGTTTTTTCTAACGCCTCTCGGGGGTTGAAAATTCAAAATGAAATTCTGGAAAAACTATTGACCGTATGAATTCACCGCCGTGAAAGGATTTGTTTCGCGGCGCACCGCCTGAACCTTCCGCTACATTTTTGTCCACAGCGCCACACTCGTATCTCTTTATTTTCGATTTATAAAAGTGGGTATAAACGTACCAAAAATCAGTATTTTGAGAATAACTGTTCGAAAACTTTGTTTTGAACTCCATACAAATGAAAAAGTTGTAGCTCTCAAAAATACGTGTCGATTGGGTATAAAATCATCTCTTAACTTCAAAAGTACCTCCCCCCATAACGAATGACGATATACTCTGAAAGTTTTGTTTTCGTGATTTCTCAAAAACGGTTAATTTTACCGGTGCCGTTTGAATGTACGAAATCTAGGGATTGATATTCTTTACATTTTCGTTCATATAAATAACCCTCGAATTTTGCCATATTTTCATTCGTTAACGAAAATAAAAATATTTTCATCTTTTGCCGGAAAAGTTTTGACTGTATGAACATTTTTTGTCCCACGGCGCCGAGCTCCTAGGATTTTAGTTTGGCATCAATCAACCCCCATCCCCCTTCATCGCCTAAAAAAAACCCTGCGCCCCAATTTTTAGGAAAACTTGGATTTAGCACCTCCGGAACCTACAAAATCACCTGTCAAAAAACTAGCCTTCTCTTAATTTTTTCTGATTTCAATAAACAGCACGACTGTACTGAGTATATTGTCAGAATATTTAAATAGCATTGTCCGCGCAATAACACAAAAAAATACACGTGATATGTCACAACACCCCCCCCCCCTAGCCCTAGCGTGCTCAATTGTAATGTTATCTAACCCCCCCCCCCCTATTTGAGCCCTACGTGATTAAGGAGTTAGGCCACTCCAGGGGCCGAAAAAATAGGCTTTTTGGGGATTTTTTTCTTCAGAAAAACTACAAAATAAATCGAGATTACAAAAAGGGTGTTTATCATACATATCAGTGACTGTACACAATAATTCTTTTAAGGCGATTAATTTAAAAATGGCGGCTGTGTAACGTTTATCTCAAAACTGCATTTTTTAAGTTGGCCGGAAACATAACTCAGACAATTTTCAACCGATTCACTTGAAATGTTGAATATATCTTGAAAAATACATTGTTAGTGGAAGTACGTAGGATTTTTTTTTATATTGCATAGTTCATTTGTTATTAACAATTATCTGACGAAATTTTTCACTTTCCAAAAATTTGCCTCAAAAATCGTCAGATAATTTTTAATAACAAATGAACTATACAATATAAAAAAAAATCCTACGTACTTTCATAAACAATGTATTTTTCAAGATATATTCAACATTTCAAGTGAATCGGTTGAAAATTGTCTTTGAGTTATGTTTCCGGCCAACTTAAAAAATGCGGTTTTGAGATAAACGCTGAACAGCCGCCATTTTGTAATTAATCGCTTCAAAAAAATTATTGTATACAGTCACTTATATCTATGATAAATACCCTTTTTTGTAATCTCAATTTATTTTGTAGTTTTTCTGAAAAAAATCCCCAAAAAGCCCATTTTTTCGGCCTCTAGAGTGGCCTAAGGCCTTCATGAACGACCCCACGTATAAATTGTACGGTTTTATATATTACACATATATTTACCTAAAGTAAACAATATAAATTGTTCGTTCTGAAATAGCTTATTAAAATGGTTTCAGTATTTTACTTGCTTCTTTTTGTTGAATGAAAAATGAGTGCAGAAGGGGGGGCGGGCTCCATGTCACGTAATTTTCAGGAGCAGCAGGGGGGGGGGTCACCGGCACCCGTCACGAAACGTCACAGAGGGGGGGGGGGTCGAATATTGATAAAATTTGGGTCACGTGTTTTATGAATCGCCCCTATATGAATTAAATATAATAAATAATGCCTGGAGAGGCGAAAGTAGCTACAGCGAGAGAAAGTTCGAAATTTTGTAAATATAAAATGAAGCAAAATAATTGATAAAAAATCGATTCACCGGGGATGGAACCCGGACTGCAAGCATCGTTAATCCGTGATGCTGCGAACTCAGCCACGACGCTATTGAGGATAAAGAAACATTTATGATACACGGTTATCCATAATATTTACTGTTGAAAAAAAAACGCCAAACGACCGCGGAAAAGGCTCAAGATTTCTTTTTGAACCTTCCGCGGACGTTTCGGCGTTTTATTTTTCAACGCGTTTCGTCGTGGATTTTTTGGATAAACTTCCGATAAGTGGGAACCGCATTTCGACTTGAAATTTGGCCTATACTTTTCTTTTAATGTTATAAGATTAAAAAGGATCCTAAAAGGATTTTTGGCGACACGCCATAGTTTTCAAGATATCGATTTTTCAAAGTTATTTTTTTCATCGCGCGCTTGCTATATCTATAGCTGATAGGCTTAGCTATGGCTATACCTATATATCTTATCGCGCTCTCCGCTTTGTGTGGATCTTCGTGTACCCCCGCCCACCTACCGCGAAATCCAGCCGCATTGTCGTTTTTGGTGTAATGCTGGTTTTTGGTTTTCACGTTTGATGGAGAATTTATTGGCACCCAAATAAACCCAAACTCGGATATGTGGAATCGCTGGGTACGTAGAACACTTGGGTGGGCGCAGGGCATCTCGGATGATGAGTGGAATCGTGGGTTGCGTAAAACACTGGGGTGGGCACAGGGTACCTCGTACGGGTGCGTGGAGTCGCGGGGTGCCCAACAAACCCAAATAAACAAACAAACCCAAACACCAAACGAACCCAAACAAACCCAAACGAACTGGGATATGTCGAATCGTAGGGTGCGTAGAACACTGGGGTGGGCGCAGGGCACCTCGGATGGGCGTGTGGAATCGTGAGGTGCGTAGAACACTGCGGTGGCCGCAGAGCACCTCTTCCATTTTTCGTTTATTGTTTTTGTTTTTTTTATTCGATTTTGTTTCGTTGAAAAAAATTATTTGTTTTTTTTTCTTTCTTTTTTTGATTTTTTCTTTCATTTTTTCGATTTTTTAAAAAGTGTTTTTCTCTGATTGTTTTTTTGTGCTATTTTACAATTTTCAATTCGTATCATCCGTATCATAAAGCGAAAGTTAGAGTCCCGAGCGCAGGAACCGTTACAACGTATCCGTGACAATGAGAATTCTCTATTGGCATCTGACATTTTTGCCACGGCACCTGGTGGCATTTTTTATAAGTAGTCCACCGATTCAAATTTTTCTCACGTCCGCTTGAAATATACACAACACTTGTGAGTGAACGTGAATATTTATTTATTTGAAGTAAATAAAAACGTTATAAAGGGTGCAAGGTTCTCCCCAAGAAAAAAAAAACAAGTGCCAGAAGATATTGTTGGGTAAATGGTTGGCATAGTCCAGTGAATTTCAACCGGTGTGCCGCGGCACACTGGTGTGCCGTGAGTGTATTTCTTGTGTGCCGCCAAAAAATAGGCGGATGTATGTATCACGTGATAATACCCGGGCACCGATCGTGACGAGTGTTGTTTCGCGGGGCGGTCGCCGCGGGGTGAAGTCCAATACGAAGTCTCGCCGTAAGAATTTTACAGAGATTCAAGTGTGCCGCCTTATAAAAAAGGTTGACAAACACTGGCATAGTCAATCACAAAAAGATTTGGACTTTCGTTTTCACTCCGTCCCGAGGACTGGTGAGAGGTTAGTGTACAGCGAAGACATTTTTGGAAATGTAACAAGCTCCGATAAAGCAAAAGCATGGAGAAGTGCTTTAAAAATGAAGAACACTAACGAGAACGTCCACGTGTGCTCTCTGCATTTCAAGAAAACAGATTATATACTCCCAGGTATGTTAATATACATTTTCCAATAAATAACCTCAAAATTCAATACATAACCTCAAAATTTACTGGGGTGCTTACCTATATATTCGCTCTATTTCATAACAAATAATTTTCTTTATATTTTATTAATATGTGTTACCAAATTATACATCGCAGAAGTGATATTTGAAAGCTAGTGCAGTCCCTTCGTGCAATTTGCCAGGCGTTTTGCACAGCCATGGAACACGTGGTCCTTTACAGAGCAGTCGATCGCAAAGGCATTTGGAAATAAATAAGAAGAAGAATGATCCAGTCATTATGCTCGATGCTGAAGAAACGTCAGAGGAAAAAAAAGAAGACAGAGAAGGAAATGAAGACTCGATAGTATCTCAAAATGAAATGCCAACTACGTCCAGTCTCATACCAGTCTGCTCTTCGTTCGATGCCAGTGAATTGATCCCAAGAACTTCCAATTTTTCTTCAATATTAACTCACACTGATAATATAGAGTAAACTGTTGATTTATTACTAAATAATCAATGTTCTCATTTTTCGGAACCGCCTACAAGTGTAGAAGATTTTGGAATTCAAGTAAACAGTGGCGAACTCTTGCCGAAGTTTATGGACTTCTTGCAAACTGATAGCAGTTTAAGTACAATGACAGGCATCGAATCGTTTGAAGTTTTAGACCAAATCATCGACCTTGCCGAGTGGGCTCTCAGCACTGTCCCTACGCTGAACCTTGTGACGATGACATTACGCGAAAAAATCGTTATGACATACGTAAAATTGAAGCAGAATTGGAGCTACAGTAGTTTGGCTATTCTTTTCCATATTTCACCGAAACATTGTCAACGTATTTTTTATTCAATCATACGTTTGTTGGGGCAGTGTTTAATATCCGCCATCCTTTGGCCTTCAAAAGATGAAATATCTAAGAATGAGCCAAAATGATTTGAGGGTTTTGAGGACGTCAGAGCAGTAATTGATTGCACAGAAATATTTCTTCAGCAGCCGAAACATCTTTGCTGCCAGATGATCACTTACTCGCAGTATAAAGGCAGTGGCACCGTAAAATTTATGACCGCTGTCACGCCGGGGGGAAATATTTCTTTTTTAAGTCAGCCTTATGGCGGCAGAGCATCTGATTCAGAAATATTCAAGGAGTGTGAGATAACAAATTTACTAGAACCAGGAGATGCAGTGATGGTTGACAAAGGCTTTTCTATTGATGAAATTTGCGAAAAAAATCGTTGGAACTGTATTAAACCCCCATTTTTAAGAACAAAAAAACAATTTACGAAAGCAGAAGCGATTATGACTTCAAGAGTTGCAAAAGCACGGGTGCACGTGGAACGATCGAATCAGAGGATTAAAACATTTAAAATAGTCGGTGATACTTTGCCTGTAAATTTAGTACACATCGTGGGAGATATTTTTACAGTTATCTGCGGCACAATCAATTTAAGTGCACCCATTTTAGCCGACAATAAATTAATGGACGCATAAGAAATCGAATTGAAAATTGTACACAGGAATGGAAGGAATTAGATTGGAGAACGACGTAAGAACTCGGAAGGCTCTGATAGAATAAGTTGAATTGAAAAAATAATTAGAATAATTCTTGGATCATTATGTATTTGTTAACTTTTTTTTGTATCAAATTAAAAAATCAATAAAATTCAACGGTATGTAAATAATATTGTTCTTTTTTACTGAACCTCTTTAAGCAATATTCTACCTGCATTTTTATATACCTAGAGCGCAAGTAAAATATTTTGTTGGGATATCAATTATCACAAAACATTCACAGAGTTGTGATTTTCATCAACACTATGATCTCCATCGTTTTTCCTTAAACATATCTGGGGCAACATCATATTGCAGTATACTTTCTTTAACTGAAGCAACATTTCCGTTACAAAATTTTCGTCAAAAATCACTTTGACATCAATCAAACTCTTGTCGTAAGTGGCGTAAATAACGAATGACGTTTCTTTAATATTTAAAATGGCCATTCCTATCTGAATTTGACCATAATATTTATGTTTCTTCTTCAGACTTATTGGCTCATTTTTCATGTTTAAACATTTCCTGAAACTGTCTCTGATCGCGGCTCTCACACTCATTGTTTTTCCTTTGAAAGGACATTTGATTTCTAACAACTCGAACGATCCATTGTCTTCGTTGATAATAATACCATCAGGCGACACAGCCAGCCATGGATTTCGTTGTGAAACAATTAGTCCTATCTCTATCACAGTCTTCTTCGTACTTTGTGCGTACGTATCGCGTGCCTCTTTCTCAGTCTTTTTTCCATACTCTGTATATTCCGTGCGAAAATCTTTGGGAGTGAAGTAAGCCTCACATTTGGCGGGCCAATTTGGTTTTTTATTGCGAGCGTAAGTGAACAAACCATAGCAAGCGGTGCCTGTGATACGGTACTTTCTTTCATCAGACCACGTTGCATAGCATATCTTCGTCTCCTTGCATAGAGCTCGAAAATCCGTGTTAAATTCGCTCAGTGTTTTCCGACAACAATCCTCTATTTTCTTCACTTGAAATTTTTAAATTTCCTGCATCAATGAACTGGACTCTTGTCTCGCGAAAATTGCATCGATGGTTTTCGCCTCTATCTCTGTGAGTGTAGGTGCTTGACTCGCTTTAAAAGTTACTGGATTGTGCCGGCCTTGGCTGCAATTCGTAAATAACAATATGAAATTAAATTAATAGTAACAAAATTAATATTATTTTACAAAAACTAATGCAATTAGATCTACGCGTGTTTCCCCAGAGCACCTTTACTTCTTGCTTTCAGCTACTCAGTCATGCTTTCCAAAATGTCACTGTTCAGTTTCATTTTTTTTATCGGAGGGTCGAAAGCGCGGATAATTTTCCAGCGGTGCTGGAGCATATTGTTCAAGAGCTCTTTGGTGCAGCTTCTTCCATCCACATTTACGATCTGTACTGGTTACGGTTGGCAAATCTTGCTCTTTAACCCTACATAATATTTATATCTCGATGCGTTATTAAAATTTTATTCTGTAAGTTGTTTACATCACAATTTTCAGGTTAGAAACTTACCGCTCCAAATGCAAAAGTGTTGCTAATGCGTGTTTGCATTGTTGACCCAAGCCAGACTTGCACGAACATTTGATAAATGTTATCAATCCATTTTTTATTTGGCCTTCGATTTCGTGCATACTTCCTCTGACTTGTGATGTTTGTAAGCACAATGCCAAGAAGTTTAACGTATTCGGCTGGCGCCCGATTTGATCGTTTACTCCACACTTCACGATGTGTCCCACGTGTAATACTCTTTCACCCTCAATAAAATTTCTTTGAGCAGGATTTTCACCCGCCCAAAGACAAATACCTTCACGATTTACAGACATAATACTGATAACTGCACAAAAGTCATAACATATCACATGTATTCCCGTAGAATTTGCATCGGTGTCTGCGCCATGTTTGATTTTCTGAATTAGGCCCCGCCCCGAGGTCAGATCCCAATCCAGTGTCAGGGCCGGTCTCGTTCTCGATATTACTATGTAGTCCCCCTCCGGCCCGCTAGATGTCGCAACCTTCAGCGAAACTAAAAAGTGTGGTGGGGGGTTTCCGGCGCTCGGCCCAGCCGCGCCCAACCATCCTCATATCGCTTCGTTGTGCGCGAGAAGTAACCTTTGGCGAGACAGTGCGCGATAAAAGAAATAAAGGAAAAGAGAAGATGCTGAAAAGAAAGGCGGATATCGAAGAGTTACGTGCGAAAGTACGTAAAATGCAAGAAGATTTAGGAGGGATAGTACCGTTGCTCGAGAGCGATTCGTCGGAGAGTGATTCCGGAGAATCAACGTCCTCGTCAGTGCGAGCCTTCCGAGCATTAACAGGGGGCGAGGAAAATAAAAGTAAATGAGGCATAGAGACTGTGAGTTCAGTCTATCGCAAAAGACCTTGGTTTTTTCCTTGTTCCTCGACTATTCCCTGCCCCTTCCCCCCCGTTGTTGTGTTTCCTTGGTTACAGAGTTCGCAACGACGCACAGGCGCCATTTTGCTGGCGAGCCATGTATATATATAGATATCTGTATATGGGCCGTATTCACAGTCGAGTCTTAGGCTGGGAATAGACGTCCGATTTTTTCTTTCCGACAATCCGATTCGACAGTCGGATCCGACTATCGGAAGGCACTCGTGCCATACATTTGAATAAGCATGCAATACACATCCGATCCGATAGTCGGATCCAAGTTCCGACTATCGGATCGGATGTGTATTGCATGCTCACTTAAATGTATGGCACGAGTGCCTTCCGATAGTCGGATCCGACTGTCGGATCGGATTGTCGGAAAGAAAAAATCGGACGTCTATTCCCAGCCTTAAGCAGTGCAGCCAGATCGCGCGTAAAAGTTACCCCTTCTCTAGTCTCTTACGTGCCCATCACACAATCATAGTAGCGCGTGTCCGTGAGCGAGCGACGCTCGGACATCTTCGGCAAGAGCCGAGTGGGCTCGAAGTTTCCCGACCGCGCCTTCGGCAGCTACACCAACACATGGACGCTGAGCACGTTCATGTGCGGCCAAGCCGAAACGAAGGCTTCGAGGGAAAAAGCAATCTGAGCACGACTCCCGCGTGACGTCACCCGACGACACGCGCGAGGCTTTTAGATGATTTCAATGCTTATATAGCTCTTGATTCTCTGCGTTATTAATGTATACAAAAAAATGTATCGCGCACTCTGATCACTTATTTTTTTAGTTTATACGTTAAGGCGTTACCCCCACTTGTAGCGCAAAAAAGGCCTTTTTCATGAATTTTTTTAAAGAAAACTACAAAACTTTTTTAATCGACCAATATACCATCTTGAAGAACTTTCAGTAATTTTTTTATTGAAAAATATTACATTGTTTAGTGGCAAATGGCCGTCAATGAAATAATGTTTTTATATACACGGTTTGCGGTGACCAACATTGCGGCGAAGTGGATCATCTGAAAAAAAATGCGGACGGATTTAATCAAATATAAGTATAAACTAGTCTTTAATCGAAGGATTTTAAAAAATATTCATTTTTCACAAAAATGGCGGACAGTCAAAGTTAATGGTTCGATTTTAACGAAAAAAAACGGCCGTTTTTGGCTATAAAACGGCCATGTTTTTTCGAAAAAAAATCGAACGATTAAAGACTACATTTTTATGTATTAAATAAGCCTGCAAAATTTCAAGAAGATCGGTTCATTAGTGTTCGAGTAATCTTGGTCACCGACTTCAGAAATGCCATTTTGAGAAAAACGCGTTTAAAGTTTCAATTTCAGTTTACACGGAGAAAATATTTTTTTTTGTAAACTTACATAGTCATCTATTCCGGGCATAAAAAAAACTGCACTTCAAATTGCACTTCAAAAAAATGCAATAAAAAAAATCGGTTTTTTCAAAATCGCAAGTGGGGTAACCCCTTAATTTAAATATAAGAATAAATCTAAAGTACAACTTATTTATTTTCTAAAAAATTGTTTACGCTTTACTCACACCCGTCCTTATGCCAAATAAATTATAATTTATAAAAGTAAGCGAAAATATATTCATATTCGTATTATTGTATTAATTCTCATACTTTCATCAAGCGATAAAGCATTATCCCCAAAAACAAGCCAATCATCCATCCGCCCGCGAATCGTAAGTACCAGAAAGTGCACAAATTCTACAAGCGATGAAATGGTCCCGTTGGTAGCGTTCCTGGCTTCGGTCCGCAGGGGCCCCTAGGGCAAACTTTTCTCCAAATTTTTCATAATTTCTCATATTTTAGTCATATTTGAGATTTTCGGAGAAAAAATGATTTAAAACATATTCAAGTACTGGTCTATTTCCCAAAAACACGTTTTTTTTTTACTGAAAATTCATGATTTCTCATTTATTTCTCCGGAAATTTCTCTTTTTCCTATGACCTGAGGCTGCGGAGATATTCGGAGAAAAGTTATAGATGAAAAAAATGAGATTTTCGTAAAAGAAATTTATTACATTTTTTATCCCTCATAATTCTGAGAAATAATGAATTTCCGCAATTTTTGCAAACATTATTTTCCTTAAGGGGTAACACCACTGTAACGGCCTGCCACGAAGCGTTCTAGACAAATAATACTTGGGGTAATTATTAAGCATATATTAAAGTATATTGCAAAAAAATGTTGTGGGAAAATATTACAAAATGGCGAAACTGCAGCAAATTCTTCCGAGGCATGTTGAACTTAAGGTGCTCTGCGGCACGCAGTATAACTTGTGCCAATTTTAATCTGGACAAAATAATTTTTTTTTAAATTAAATCTAGATGAGTGTAGCTAGTGAACCACATAGGGGATTTTAGAAATATTGATTTTTGAGTAATTGCCGAGTATTTGACTAAAAATGTTCAATTTTCTTTAAGACCATTTTTTTTATTTGTTAATAAATATTGTTTAAATTAACTTATCGAAAATCCCCTACGTGGTTCAGTAGCTACACTCATGTAGACTTAATAAAACAAAATTCTTTTTTTTAGATTAAAATTGACACAGTTACACTGCGTGCCGCAAAGGTTCGACATGCTTCGGAAGAATTGCTACAGTGTCGCCATTTTGTAATATTTTCGGATAAAAATTTATCGCAATATACTTAAATATATGCTCAATAAATACCGCAAGTATTGTTAGTTTTTCACATTTTCTTCCGCCAAAAAAAATATAAAAAAATACGCTTCCTGTAAGGCCGTTACAGTGGTGTTACCCCTTAAAGTCTTCATTTAATTTCCGAGATTTTCCCGTGATCATAATTAAAATGATGAAATATTCGGAAAAATTCGGAGAAATTCGGAGAAACTCGGATGTTTGCGTAAAAATAATTGTCCGCAAAACTCCGAATCCTTTATATTTGTTCCAATTCATAAAAAAATTCGGAAAATGTTTCGGAAAAAATCGGATTTTTTCAGAAAAAAATTGCACTAGGGGCGCGGGATCGTTCCCTGCGCTCAGCGTTTTTTTTTTTAAATTATTATTACCATTAATTCTTATTTGATTAGTTATTTTTATTAGTTATCATTATTATTTTAATTAGTTATCTTTTAGTGTCGAAAAATTTATCGCGCACTCTGACCGCTTATTTTATTAGTTTGTACGTTAATTTAAATATAATAATAAATCTAAATTACAACTTATTTATCTTCTAAAAAATTGTTTGCGTTTTACTCACACCCGTCCCTATGCCAAATAAATTGTAATTCATAGAAGTAAGCGGAAATATATTTATATTCGTATTATTATATTCATTCTCATATACTTTCATCAAGCTAATCAAAATAATGCTTTAATTATCATAATGTATCCGGCCGCGAATCGTAAGTGCGAGAAGGTGCACATATTCTCCAAGCGATGAGATGGTCCCGTTGGTAGCGTTTCCGGCTTCGATCCGCAGTGGCGCGGGATCGTTCACCGCGCTCAGTGCTTTTTGTTTTTAATTATTAATACTATTAATTCTTATTTGATTCGTTATTTTTATTAGTTCTCATTATTGTTTTAATTAGTTATCTTTTAGTATCGAAAAATGTATCTCGCACTCTGACCGCTTATTTTATTAGTGTGTACGTTAATTTAAATATAATAATAAATCTAAATTACAATTTATTTATCTTCTAAAAAATTGTTTGCGCTTTACTTACACCCGGCCCTATGCTAAATAAAGTGTAATTCATAAAAGTAAGCGGAAATATATTTATATTCGTATTATTATATTCATTCTCATATGCATCAAGCGATAAAGCATTATCATAATGCTTTATCGCTTGATGAAAGTATATGAGAATGAATATAATAATACGAATATAAATATATTTCCGCTTACTTTTATGAATTACAATTTATTTGCCATAGGGACGGGTGTGAGTAAAGCGCAAACAATTTTTTAGAAGATAAATAAGTTGTAATTTAGATTTATTATTATATTGAATTTAACGTATAAACTAATAAAATAAGCGGTCAGAGTGCGCGATAAATTTTTCGACACTAAAAGATAATTAATTAAAAAATAATGATAACTAATAAAAATAACTAATCAAATAAGAATTAATAGTAATAACAATTTAAAAAAAGCACTGAGCGCGCGGAACCATCCCGCGCCCCTAGTGCAATTTTTTTTCTGAAAAACTCCGATTTTTTCCGCACAATTTTTCCAAATTTTTCTATGAATTGGAACAAATATGAAGGATTCCGAGTTTTGCGGACAATTATTTTTACGCAAACATCCGAGTTTCTCCGAATTTCTCCGAATTTTTTCGAATTTTTCCGAATTTTTCCGAATATTTCATCATTTTAATTATGATCACGGGAAAATCTCGGAAATTAAATGAAGACTTTAAGGGGTAACACCACTGTAACGGCCTTACATGAAGCGTATTTTTTGATATTTTTTTTGGCAGAAGACAATGTGATAAGCAAATAATACTTGCGGTATTTATTGAGCATATATTTAAGTATATTGCTATAAATTTTTATCCGAAAATATTACAAAATGGCGACACGGCAGAAATTCTTCCGAAGCATGTCGAACCTCTGCGGCACGCAGTATAACTGTGCCAATTTTAATCTAAAAAAAAAAGAATTTCGTTTTATTAAGTCTACATGAGTGTAGCTACTGAACCACGTAGGGGATTTTTGATAAGTTAATTTAAACAATATTTATTAACAAATAACTGTCTTTAAAAAAATTGAACATTTTTAGTCACATACTCGGCAATTACTCAAAAATCAATATTTCTGAAATCCCCTATGTGGTTCACTAGCTACACTCATCGAGATTTAATTAAAAAAAAATTATTTTGTCCAGATTAAAATTGGCACAAGTTATACTGCGTGCCGCAGAGCACCTTAAGTTCAACATGCCTCGGAAGAATTTGCTGCAGGGTCGTCATTTTGTGATATTTTCCCATAACATTTTTTTGCAATATACTTCAATATATGCTTCATAATTACCCCAAGTATTATTTGTCTAAAACGCTTCGTGGCAGGCCGTTACAGTGGTGTACCCCTTAAGGAAAATAATGTTTGCAAAAATTTCGGTAATTCATTATTTCTCAGAATTATGAGGGATTAAAAAATGTAATAAGTTTTTTGTACGAAAATCTAATTTTTTTCATCTATAACTTTTCTCCGAATATCTCCGCAGCCATTCACCCAATAGGAAAAAGAAAAAGTTCCGGAAAAAAAACAATAAGTTTTTTTAAAAGAAAATCTCATTTCTTTTTATCTTTAACTTTTCTCCGAATATCTCCGCAGCCTCAGGTCATAGGAAAAAGAGAAATTTCCGGAGAAAAAAATGAGAAATCATGAATTTTCAGTAAAAAAAATGTGTTTTTGGGAAATAGACCAGTACTTGAATCTGTTTTAAATCATATTTTCTCCGAAAATCTCAAATATGACTAAAATATGAGAAATTATGAAAAATTTAGAGAAAAATTTGCCCTAGGGGCCCCCTGCGGACCGAAGCCAGGAACGCTACCAACGGGACCATCTCATCGCTTGTAGAATATGTGCACTTTCTGATACTTACGATTCGCGGCCGGATGGATGATTGGCTTGTTTTTGGGGATAATGCTTTATCGCTTGATGAAAGTATGAGAATTAATATAATAATACAAATATAAATATATTTCGGATTACTTTTATGATTTACAATTTATTTGGCATAAGGGCGGGTGTGAGTAAAGCGTAAACAATTTTTCAGAAGATGACTAAGTTGTAATTTAGATTTATTATTATATTTAAATTAACGTATAAACTAAAAAATAAGCGATCAGAGTGCACGATACATTTTATTGTATACATTAATAACGCACAGAATCAAGAGCTAAATAAGCATTGAAATCATCTAAAAGCCTCGCGCGTGTCGTCGGGTGACGTCACGCGCGAGTCGTGCTCAGATTGCTTTTTCCCTCGAAGCCTTCGTTTCTGCTTGGCCGCACATGAACGTGCTCAGCGTCCATGTGTTGGTGTAGCTGCCGAAGGCGCGGTCGGGAAACTTCGACCCCGCTCGGCTCTTGCCGAAGATGTCCGAGCGACGCGCGCTCACGGACACGCGCTACTATGATTGTGTGATGACCTTTCTCAAGATTGTGTGATGACCTTTCTCAAGATCGCCTCACGTAAGATCGTCTTAAACCGCTGAGACGGTCTTAAGACCTTACGTATTCACAGTTGGCAAGTAAGATCACCTTACGCAAGATTTTGGTCCCAAGCATTTGCCTATTTCATTTAAGTTCACCTTAGCTGAGGCAATACTTGAGATGATCTTATACGAGGTTCGGGTCTTTCCGGAATTATTCCGTTAGAACAGCCGATCAATGAGCAAATTTAGTTGTCTCGAATTCTCATGTCGTTTCTGCTCTACTGAAATTGCATAAGCCGTGCTCTAAATACATTGCTTGCGCAGTTTCCTTCATGTCCTTTGTTTACGCCGGTCATTGTGAATAAGTTTAAGTGTTGTGCGACAGCTTGTTAATATTACCAGAAAAAATGGCCACAAAATACAAAAATCGAAATTAAACCGATGTGTTGGTCTAGTGGTTAGCGTGCTTGCCTCTGGAATCAACACATCGGGAGGTCGCGGGTTCGAATCACCGTCTCGTAGTTTCGGAGAGAAATAAAAACACAGGCGTGACGTAGCTCCAGTTCTACACGCGTGTCGCGCTCACGGACCGGTACGTGTGTGTGTCGTGCGAGTGTCACTGTAGCCTTTGAGTTATTTCTCGACGAAACGCGACTAGCTCCGAGATTGTGAAGCGAACTCGGGACCGGCTGTATTGGTATAGGTTTTCCGCAGTTTCCCTATACCCAAAAGCAGAAATGCATGGTGAATGCGATACAGAGGGGGAAGTCGGCTGCGGCCGCAAGGTGGGGATATATGGAAACTGGAATATGGGGTTATGTATCAAGGGGGAAGATCCCTGTACAGATGGAAGTGTAAAAAAAAAAAATACAAAAATCGAAATTACAGCGCGACTGAAAAGCAATTATTTGTAAAAATTTTACAAAAATGTGCCCGAACAGTGGAAAATAAGAAGAGTTCTGCGTCAAGTCTTCAAGACAAAAAAGAGACGTGGGAAGCAATTGGTGAAGAGTACAACTCGTCATCGATTGTTACAGAGCAGGTAAGAAAATATCCCTGTTTATATATTTATTTTTAAATAGAATCAATAGGCAAAAAGGTCTCACGCTCTTCATTGCAAAAGATTAAGAAATAATTCGTAAAAAAACATTGCTTTTGTTTTGCAGCCGGTATTAAAAACCTAATCTTCAATGTAATTTTTATTTTAATCAATCTGATTAAAGTTTTTCAACTTTGTCGACAAATTTGAAACGAGCCCAGCGAGATGCATTAACTAAAGAAAAGCGAAGTCGTTTTTCGACGGGCGGTGGTCCACCATCCGCGTCGGCTAGTGTCGATCCGGAAATCAGCATGATTGTGCCGAATTTGATGACAACAGCGCCCACGATGTTTTCATCAAGTCTCGATGAAGAAACTCTGAAAAGTAAGAACATTTTATTCAAAGATTCATAAATGTTTGATGGGAGAAAGTCATGTAAACGCAATATTTTTCGAGATTTTTTAGTAAATAAATGGGATACTTGATTGAATTAATATACATCTTATCTCGAAATATACAAAATAAGTATCCTGACAAATTTTTGTAGAATAAACACTTTGAGATATGCTTTATATTAATTCAATAAAGTATTCCATTTATTCGCAAAAAAACATACGTTTACATGACTTTCCCCTCTTAACGTATTCGATCAAATCATTTATGAAATATTGACATTTCAGGGCGAGAAAAGCAAGTCGTTGTCAACGACCCAGACGAAATTCTTCTCGAAATCTTGGACGAAGAAAACGCGATGAGCCAACTGAGGACGCACACAGTTGTGCAATACAAGGCATTGCATTGCTCGTTGAAGGGGTAAATGATGCAGCTGAAATAAACCACCCAGCATCACAAGTTGGCCAATCCGACACACATCACCCGAGGAGGCCACTTCATCTTCAACTTCCACAAGTAAAATGAATCGTCATTTTGTAGTAAAATTGCCGTTATGTACTTTAATTGCATTCAGGTTTTTATTCAGCTCTTAATTACAGCACGAAAATCCAAGAGGGCGAGCAGCACACATGACTTGGATGACGAAGAAAAAGAACTGAAAACTCGTCGATTGCAATCGATTATGAAACATGAATCGGAGATTTTCTTTTTGAAAAAAAGTCAAGAAGAGGAGTTACACGAATTAGCTAAAGCGAAAAGTGCATACGATTTGAGAGCTGCAAAAGCAGCAGCCGAGTTGGCAAAGTTGCTGTTGGCCAAAGAAAAAAACCAATAATAAGTTTCCGTTCATTGTTTCATTTAAGTTTATGTTCATTAAATAATGAGACACAAGTGCAAATGTAATTTTAAACAAGTACCAATGTGATAAAAATATATAAATATAATTTTTTAAATACAAATATATATACTATAGATTCATAAAGTCTTTTTTTTCTCTTTATTCCGGGACCTCAATGCAAGTATGCGTAAGACTTATTGTCACTGCACTCCATCGGCGCACATATTCTCGAGTCAAAAATGCTTTGTGAAACTTTTCAAAGTATAAATATATTGCAATAGAAAAAACTCGATTAGCTGTTTCAAATTGTTTTCAATTTTTGTTGTTTCACGACTCTTGGTGAAATTTTATTCTCGTGTTAGATTTTCGGCTCAAGCTGAGCATGCTTCAACATTTAACAAAATGTGCCCCGTGATAAGTGGTGAAAGGAAAAAAAAAATCTCGCTTATATTGAAATAATTTTATTTATTCAGGAATGGAAAATTATGTACAAATTCTTGCGATTAAAAAACAATACAAAAGAAAACATTTCCGTCACGAAAGCGAACAATTTTTGTAATATAATGCAATTTATATTTAATCTTACTCGATCACATAAAAATAAAGTTAGTTTTAATGTAAGGTAGTTCTATCGTTATCTCGTTTTCTTAAGGGGTTTCAAAATCCACTTGCGATTTTGAAAAAATCGATTTTTTTTATTGCATTTTTTTGAAGTATAAGTATCTGAGAATATGTCCTGAAAATTTCAAGTCGATCCGAACAAAATTGACCGAGGTATGAGCGTTGAAAGAGAAGAATCCGTTGTGTAAACGACCGGCTAGTCTGCCGTCTGGCGCGCTCGACCCTCCGTCCGACCTTCAATGCATTGTTCGATGAAAAGGCTCGTATACCTGGCATTCACAACGGTCATATAATAGACTAGAATTTATAAAAACCTATTTTCGTTGTCTGTTATGGTCTAAACTCGTCAGTGTAGCTCGAAAGTTCGACTATATAAGACGTATATTCCGCCGTTCATAATATTATAAGCGCAGTTTTTATTCATTTTACATTCAAAAATAGATCGAAAAAAAGGTTCGCGACAAACAAGAAGCAGTGATAATTTACGGAAATCTCGACCAAAAAAAAGGAAGGGTGTTTTAACCCCAACCTGGCTGAAACGGAAACTGAAAGTTTCAGCACTGTATTTGCTGAAACTGAAAGTTTCAGCAAATAATATTGATATGACTGTGAATCAAAGTCCTAATATTGAATATCGGATTTTAAACTTTTGGGTTGTGTTTGCTACTATTTCAAATTTAGTGAAGTGCAAAACGTGTAATGGAAATATTACATTTGAAACGGCAAGTGCAAAAGGACTAGGCTTCAAAATCGTTGTGAAATGTGACTCATGTGCAGATCATTTGATACCATGTTCTCCTTTTTTGGAACATTCGTATGAGATAAATCGTCGATTTATATTCACCATGCGAGTTCTCGGCATAGGATTGGCTGCGGCACAAAAATTTTGCGGACTTATGGACATGCCAAGGTTTCTTACCGAGACTACATATTCAATAATTTGGAAACGTATTTATGAGTCTGTGAAAACATGTGCAGATGTAATATTTAAAAAAGCCGTACGAGAAGAAATTGAAGATACACCTAATGCAGAAGGCAATCCAACTCCTCAATTAACAGTTTTCGGAGATGGATCCTGGAGGAAGCGAGGATATAAGTCGTTGTTCGGAGTCACATCAGTCATAGGCTACTACAGTGGAAAAGTACTTGATCTTGTGGTAAAAAGTGCGTATTGTAAAATGTGTGAATCGTGGAAACATAAGCTAAATGATGCGGACTACGAAGAATGGTACGAAACACACGAAGATAACTGCAGTGCAAATCACGAAGGCTCCTCGGAAAAAATGGAGGTGGACTCCATTATCGAAATCTTCAAGCGTTCAATAGAAAAATATAATGTCCTGTACCGTTACTATATTGGAGACGGAGATTCGAAAACGTACACTGGGATAGTAAATTCTCATCCTTATGACGACGTAGAAGTTATAAAAAAAGAATGCATCGGTCACGTCCAAAAGCGTATGGGACGTGACCGAAGCGTACGTCCCGCCTTCGTAATTTAGTAAAAAAAAAAACAAAAAGCTTGGTGGTAAAGGACAACTGACAGGAAAATTTATTGACAAGCTCACTGTGTACTATGGACGTGCTATTTGACGCCATTCTGCTTCTGTTCACGATATGCATGAGGCAATATGGGCGACCTTCGATCGTTACAGTTCAACCGATGCAAATCCACACCATGAGAGATGTCCAACCGGCTAAGAATCGTGGTGTTCGTATCAACGAGCTCAGGCGAGAAACGAGGCTTTCCAACACGATTACAAACCACTTCCATCAAATGTATTGGATGCCATCAGACCTATATACAACGATCTGAGTAAGGAAACTTAACTCGAAAGATGCGTCAGTGGCTTCAATCAAAATAACAACGAAAGCTTCAACCAACTTATTTAGAAAATCAGCCCAAAAATCGTCTCGAGTGGAGCAATCGTTGTAAATTTAACAGCTTATATTGCCGTTGGACTATTCAACGAAGGTTCAAAATTATTATTATTTTATTTGAACTCAATCGGAGTGAGCTGTGGAAACAACGCTCACGAATACGCTGATAAAATGGACGAAGCACGGATTGCACTGGCAGAGAGACGTGCGGCCGAGAGCACTCGTGAAGGAAGAATGTTACGAAGGTAACACCAAATTTCCGTTTTGCAAGCGGCATCGTCGGCGGAAGAACTTCTGTATGGGCCCGGAATAGATGACTCTATGTAAGTTTACAAAAAAAAATATTTTCTTCGTGTAAAATGAAATTGAAACTTTAAACGCGTTTTTCTCAAAATGGCATTTCTGAAGTCGGTGACCAAGATCACTCGAACACTAATGGATCAATCTTCTTGAAATTTTGCAGGCTTATTTAATACATAAAAATGTAGTCTTTAATCGTTCGATTCTTTTTCGAAAAAAAAATGGCCGTATTATAGCAAAAAAACGGCCGTTTTTTTTCGTTAAAATCGAACCATTAACTTTGACTGTCCGCCATTTTGTGAAAAATGAATATTTTTTAAAATCCTTCGATTAAAGACTAGTTTATACTTATAATTGACTAAATCCATCCGCATTTTTTTTTCAGATGATCCACTTCGCCGCAATGTTGGTCACCGCAAACCGTGTATATAAAAACATTATTTCATTGACGGCCATTTGCCACTAAACAATGTAATATTTTTCAATAAAAAAATTACTGAAAGTTCTTCAAGATGTGTTCTTTAAGATGGTATATTGATCGATTAAAAAAGTTTTGTAGTTTTATTTAAAAAAAATCATGAAATAGGCCTTTTTTTGCGCTACAAGTGGGGGCCTTAAGATTTTGTTGAACATTTTTATAAATCTTCTTTGATATCATATGCACGTGTGTAATAAATTTAGAAGGTTTTACCGAGCGCAAGTTTAGATATTTATTGGCGAAAATCACAATTTTCGGTAGTTTCTCACAAGAGCGCGTGTTCAAAGTTGCATTTTCAACAATACATATTTTGGCTTCTACTCGGTGAAACGCTCTGAAACTTTGCATACATTTTTAAGCAACATCAAAGAAGCTTCATTTGATTTAAAAAAAATCGACAGAAAAAAATATTCGCAATATTTGTAATTATACAGCAAGTACATATCACCTTGGATGACCTTGAATTTGAAGTATATTATTCTTTAGTCAATTTGCAACAAGTTTTCTCAATTAACTTAAGCCCGCAAACCATTTTGTTTGTGAGAAAAACTGAAAACAATTTTTCGATTTGAAGGTAACGATAGAACTATCTCAACCCTTACTTGAAACACTGTGGTATAAAGGTGATTTTATAGAAGTGTGTCAAATAAAAGGTCAAGTATACACGACGTTTGAGAGGTGAATGTACGCGTCAGGCGGTCGAATAATTTTCGGAGATACGAGTATAATAAGATAGTTTTTCCATCGTTATTCTCTTGTCTCCCCCATTATTCAAAATATGAGCAAAGAAAAACTTACAAACTAGTACAACACTTTTTTTCGCCGCCCACTTGTGTACACGGAGCCCCAGTTTACTGCCACGCTCAGCGAAACATTCTTGCGATTAGGGCATCTCTAGCAACCTGCCCGTCCAAAGGCTGCCAGTCAGGTGGTTTCGCAGGAATTTCGTGAACCGCATCAGGCTCATCTTCCTCCGGCAAAACATCGTTGAACCGCAAAGCCAGGTTATGCAGCACGGCACAAGCCACGACAATTGAAGTCGAGCAGACGAGCTTCGTCGTTAGCCCTCTCGATAAGCAAGGAAACCGACGTTTCCATACGCCATATGTTCTTTCGACGATTCGCCTCGTTCGTACATGTATAATGTTGTATCTGAAAGAGAAAAGTTCGGAATTAGTCTAAACATTTTCTGCTGCCAATAGAACTACATATTTTTTTCATAAATTCCAAAAATTTCAGACCCTACACCCAGAAAATTATAATTGTTATTTATAAATTTATCTTAAATCGTATTTCATCATTCTTGCTATTATTCGAATTCTTTCCAACAAAAGACACCCGTTTTGTAATGATTTTTTGGTTTTTTCCACGTATAATGTAAGAGTTTGTAACTCACTTTTGCTGCTCAGGAGTTGCAGGATTTTGTATCGGTGTCATCAGGAAAGGCAAGTGCGAGTATCCAGCGTCACCAACAAGTAGCCCGTCGAGTTCGCTTTGAAAATACCTTGCGTAAATTCTGGAATTTTGGAATATTCGGCTGTCATGAGCACTCCCGGGCCATTCTGGCCAGTGCAGCCAGATCGCGCGCAAAAGTTACCCTCTCTCTAGTCTCTTGCGCACCCATCACACAATCATAGTAGCGCGTGTCCGTGAGCGAGCGACGCTGGGACGTCTTCGGAAAGAGCCGAGCGCCATCGAAGTTTCCCGACGACGCCTTCGGCAGCTACACCAATGTATGGACCAGGGAGACTAGAGAGAAGGAGTGGACACACAGTGCTTACGAAACGTCCGCAAAAACGCAGCGTATAAGGAGGCGTTGCGATCGTATGTGTCCGCTCTCCGTTGCTGTTGACAGCACATTCGTGGTGGGGGACCTAACTGTTGCGTCTACCTCTCCTATTTCGCTGTCTTTCTTATCGTTGCAAACTCATAATAGCAACTAATAATTAATGAAATTAAGCGGTGAACCAACTGAATACACCACCAAACCGAATATAAACCCCAAGCGTAGTTACACCTTTAATAATGGAAACCTACATCTTATTATTATCCGTGGGTAGCGCGCTGGGATAATACACGAGGATACCGGTGTTCAAATATTCATCGTGGAACTTTTTTTTTCTTACAAACTCTTTTCCCCTTATACAATTATTATATCCATGAATTATGTACTTTATTTTTCATTTATATCGTGAAAATAATACATCGAAAACGTCTTTGAACGATAAACAGCGAGGTTGAATTTTTAATTTTTATCTTTATTTCTTATATACGCATATGAACGTTTCTGATATCTTTCAACTATTCTACTGATAAATAATACCATTAATCAGAATTAATCAGAATTCTGAAGCAAACTCTGAATTGAGAAGCAAACAAAACAGAAAAAATACCCAATGAAGATGGAACTAACGGAAGAGAGAACAGCTCGAAAAAAATGCAGAATCCACGTTGCCACACTCTTTGGTTACCTTTACGTTTGCGGAGGATGAGATAGCTCGACGTTGTTACAAACCATCGAGGTTTGCGACCCAAAAACTGACACATGAGTACAGAACAAACAATACAACAAGGACTATTTTTTAAGTGTCTCGTATTTTTTATTTTATTTTCATCACAGTAATAAATAATAAAAAAAGGCTTTAGAATAAACTGACGTGTTACTATCATTTCTTGTGCATGATGATTGTGAGCACACACCAGAATGGACAGTATTGATCTCATTTCATAATCTTCTTTTTTCTTTCTTCATTATTATTATTATTATTTCTAGCTGTAATGAATATACCGGTCAGCCATGAGAAGAAAATAAAAAGTAATTTATATATTTGATTGTCAATCACATTTCATCGGCTCAAACTTCCTGGTGACTCGTTTGCAGCTCGATCGCATCGGCCAGTTGCTTTATAGCTGCGGTCTGTGTGACCAGTGCGATTTTTTGTTTCATTCAGAGCGTCTCGGCCAGATTCGACAATGGAAATCAAGAAATAAGCAGCCAAGCGAAATACTCGATAGAGATGGGATCAACGGAAGTGAGTACAACTCGACGAATCACTGCCACGATCTGCGGAAGCGTCTTACTCGCGGAATATAACCGACCGAAAAGAAATCCAATAATTATTAATCTCCAAAATTAATTAGAATTGACAGACAAAAACAGAAGAAACGCGTGTTTCACGACGGCGCTTTCCAAGTAATGATAATGAGACGGACGAAGTGGAAGCAGACGTCGATGTCGACGTTTCTGAAGTGGTCGTGCTTGAGGGGCAGCGTCAGGGCCGATATCGTAAGCGACCCGCTCTCCTGTATTTCCGAGGAACCTGGCACGGCCAGCCTGAGCGTTCCCACCACCTTTAGACGTTGAATCTCGTTGAGAGCGGCTTGTGTGAGCTAGAAAAAAACGGGAAATTAAAATAATACAATGACAAGATAATCAGAGTAGAATTAAAATTGAAAAATTAAAAAAAGGGCAAAAAAACGTACTTGCTACGAGCAACAGTCTCTCTTTTTCAACTTGTTCCCGTGACCCGGTAAATTCGATGCCTGACCCTTGTCGTAGACAACAAGGTCAGTAGGTAGGTAATTTAATGCCAGACATCATGGCGAAAAATTTGAGCAGCAACATTGGGGAGCCTTGGCCTTGCCACGTGTCACAATGAATCTGTTTCAAAGTACTCCCTGGAACATATGAAAAAGATTATCGATAAATTAGATTGTTTTCTTTTTTCACTATTGGATTTTTAATATTTGCTGATTATTAGATCTTTTTTCTCATCCGATTCTAGGCAAAACTCTTACCTTGAATTTTTGATGCCAAGAAACCTAAAGATACGCATTTTTGCGCAATCTTTTCGTTTTCGTGCGCTTTTCATTCTCATTCGCATTGTACGAATGCGTCAAAAAATTTGCGCCCATAACTACGTAAAAATCGATTACTTTGCGCATAGTTTCAGTGGAGTGATCGGTACATCCGATTACTGGTAGAGTCGTTATTTCCGAAATCCGTTCCAAAATTCTGTGAATAGAATCGATCTGGATACCGAATTTCCCGATGACATCAAAAACGGCTGATTCCATGAATTCGGTCAAACGGAGTAACGCTCCACTGGGTCGAATCAATCCTCCAAACCGTTCTAGCAAATTTATTGCTGTTTCGTGTGGATTCTCGTCTCCTTGGCCTGATTTCAAAGTCTTGATGCACTCCTGACATTTGAGCTTCTTTATCATCGCCCGTACTACGAAACCAGCTATGTACGTTTGTACTTCTGGGCTGGTTCGCGTCACATCGTACGTGTGATCATGAACGCTGTCATTCCAACTTGACCAGCTCATGGCAACGACCTCTTCGTAATTATGGTCACGCTGGTGGCTCTCCACGGGGACTTCATCGGTCATGCTTTTTCAAGCATATTATCGATGGCTGCCAACCACTCGCACCGAGGTTTAACCGTAGTGGCCAACGAATCTTTCGTCTGCATAAGGCTTTCCATCAATTCAGATCCACTAACGTTAGATCCTCTCGGCGGTTTCACCAAGGAGTAACTGCAAAGCAGTCGGAATGCTTGGGCGAAAAATTTGGACGAAATCGCGTGCGTGCGAAAGACGCACGCACGCACGCACGCACGCACACAGATATATATATATATGTGTGTGTGTGTGTGTGTGTGCGTGTGAGTGTTTTTTTAACAGGTTTAGCGGGAAAATGCCTCCGCACCGTAGCAAATAATTGCCGTGTGTCGGGCTTGCACCGACTAAAAACCCCCATTCCTCTGTGGCCTTACAAATTCTCCCGCGGGACGACCGCTAGGTATTACATCGCGGGAGAGGCCTTAGCCGTAGCTCTTCCTGCAGTGTTGTCAGACGACCTTACATCCCCCGTTCCACTCTAGATGTTATGAGTGGTTTAGGGGTTCGTGTCGCTGATTTAATCTATGACTGCCTGGTCTTCCGGCGTCGTCTTCTTCCTCGCACGTTCTGCACGTCGCAACTCCTTCATCACTGCGGCAGCATAAGCCGATACCGCTGTCCATGCGTCTGCTGACTTCAGCATCAACTCAACCAGGTTGTCCGGGGTGATGCGTGTCTCCAGCTGATCCTCGACTATCGCGCGGGAGGCACTAAAACGTGGGCATTGGAACAATGCATGTTCAGCGTTCTCCTCGACTGCTACACATGCTGGGCAGTCCGGGGAATCTTCATAATTAAACTTATAGAGATAAGCCCGAAAACAGCCGTGTCCTGAGATCACTTGAGTGAGATAATAGTTGAGCTCCCCGTGTAGACGGTTCACCCATATCTCCACCTTCGGAATTAGTCGATGTGTCCACCTTCCCTTGGGAGAAGCATCCCACATCGTCTGCCACTGGTTGAGACTGGTTGCTCTCGCTTCTGTCCTTGCATAACTGGGGTTTCTGGCTCCCTTCTGCTGGTACATCGATCTACGCTCCTCGGCAAGCACCTCAATGGGCAGCATTCCCGCGATAACGTTGATAGCGTCCTCGGAGACAGTGCGAAACGCACAGGCTACCCTCAAGGCGCTGAGGCGATACGTTGCTGCAGCCTTCCTGCGGTACTCCTGGATTTTCAGTGCGTCAGCCCATATGGGTATGCCATAGGTGAGCACTGAGGTCGTCACTGATGACAGCAGTTTCCTCCTCTTCTGTCTGGGGCCACCAACATTAGGCATGAGTCGCGCCAGTGTGGTAGCCACCCCAGCGGCCTTTCTGCTGATCTGCTCGGTTTGCTCTTTGAAGTTCAGCCTCGCGTCGAGAATCACACCCAGGTACCGAATGAACGGTTGGGATGTGATTTCGGAGTTTCCAACCCTGAGCGTCACCGTTTCCATCACCTTCCTGCTGGATACGAGGAGTACTTCTGTTTTGTGGGCTGCAAGATGCAGTCCAACAGAAGACATCCATTCCTTTATCTTGGCGAAAGCTTCGCCGAAGAGTGCGGTGATTTTCTCCAGGAATTTGGCGATGACAATCAGCGCCGCGTCATCTGCGAACGCTACGATGGACACTCCTTTCGGCAATTTTAATAGCAGCACATCATTGTACATGATGATCCACAGAAGCGGTCCAAGTACAGAGCCCTGAGGAACTCCTCCAGTCACCCTATACGTCTTTGGTCCATCCTCTGTGTCGTACATGAGCCACCTATTACATAGGTAACTCGCCACTATTCTCCGTAGGTACCATGGTACACCTAATGTTTTTAGGGCATCCATGATACACTTCCATATCGCCGAGTTGAAAGCGTTTTTGACGTCGAGAGCGACAACTGCGCAGTACTTCTTGGACCCTCTTGCCCATCGTTTCCCCGCAGTCGACTCCTGCGCCTGCTTCACCACTGTGTTAATGGCATCCAGAGTAGAGCGCTCCTTTCTGAAGCCAAACTGGCCTTCCGCCAGTAGAGGGTCCACGACTTTCTCAATCCTGTTATGGATGATGCGCTCGAAGATCTTTCCGGCGGTATCCAGCATACAGAGCGGACGATAGGATGAAGGTTCGTCCGGTGGCTTCTTCCCTTTCGGGAGGAGCACTAGCTTCTGCCACTTCCACTTGTCCGGGAAGATTCCTTCCTTGAGACACGCATTGTACATGCCTAGGAATATTGCCGGTGCCAACTTGATCGCTGCCTTGAGTGCGATGTTGGGTATCCCATCCATGCCGGGGGCTTTATTGTTGCCCACCCTGGCAATCGCCGTAAGAAGCTCTTCTTCAGTAATGGCTGGGATGACCTCATCGACGTCCTCCTCGAGTTGGTAGTCCTCCTCGGGTTGCTCAGGGAACAGATGTGAAACAATCTTTTCCAGCAGGGCTGCGTCCACAGGCGATGGCATTGGCTGGCTTTTCAGCCGAGTCATTACGACTTTGTACGGCCTGCCCCAGGGAGCATCTTCCACCTCGCTGAGCAGTTCGCCCCAGCTTTCAGCTTTACTCTGCTTGATAGCCTTTTTAAGCTTCAAGCGCGCCTTCCTGTGCTGTTCTTCCAAATCGGGGAACGAGCGTTTGCCTCGAGCTCGTTGCGCTAGGCGGCGAGTTCGATGACACTCCCTTCGGAGGCCGGCAATTTGTTCGCTCCACCAGTGTACCGCCGGTCGGAAGTCGACATTACGTTTCCGTGGCATTGTGGCATCGCATGCTTCGGTGACCCTCTGCATGACCACCTCGACCTTCTCGGTTGCACTTTCCGCTGCGAGGGGGCTGGTGTCAAAAGTTTCACGAAACAAGTCCGCGTCAAACATTTTCGCTTTCCAGCCCTTCCCGTTTGTCTTCGGTGCCTTCGCTGTTCCGCTGAAGTCACCGCGAATCTCCCAGAGAATCGCTTGATGATCACTGTGAGTGTAGATATCACTGACTACCCAGTGGCACTGGTTTCCTTTTGCCAGGCTACTACTCACAAAAGTGAGGTCCACTATAGAGGAGGCTTCACCTTTAACAAAAGTGGGCTTTGTACCTGCATTAAGTAGTACTACATCCAATAAGGACATAGCCTCAAGCAGAGCTTGGCCCTTCCTGTTCGTCACTTTACTACCCCATTCCACAGCCCACGCGTTGTAATCTCCGGCTATGGCTACCGGGAAGCGTTGTTTAGCGTCTGCGACTAAGTTGTCGAGAAAATTCTCAAACTCATAAGTCGTCAGACTAGGCGGTGCGTAACAACTGTAGAAATGAACTCCTTTGGCTTTTATTCTCACAAAACCAGTTTCCATCCGACTCACAAGATCCTGAAATGGAAGTTTTCCGCAGGACCAAATTGCGGCCTTCCCACTTGCGTCAGATTCCCAAGGTTGCGTGTCTAGATGTCTATATGGTTCCGAGAGTGTCGCCAAGTCAGGCTTCAGCTCGCACACAGTCTGCATGAGCAGGTCCTGTGCTGCTTCACAATGGTTGAGGTTCAGCTGGAGTACTCTCATTTGCATCGTTTTTGGAGTGCCTGGAGAGCCTGGAGAGCCCGCGTATACGCTGGACACCGGCTGCTACCTGCGATGTGGGCTGTGGGTGCCCCATCTCCCGCTTCTGCACATATGACACACTTTGCGCTTGCTGTGCATTCGGCAACTTTGTGGCCAGTGTTAACGCACTTGATGCAGTCTTTAGCCCGGTCGACGTTGCTCTTGCAGTTCCGTGATAAGTGTCCAAATTTCCAGCACTTGAAACACTTTAGTGGTCTCACCATCTCTCGGATTCTGCAACTACACCAGCCGACTCGGATGATTCCTGTATCCAGAAGTTTCCGGGCAGCAGGCACCATGAGTCGTATTACCGCGGTCTGAGTTCTGCCATATGCTTTACGCAGAGACTTAAGAGAGTATTCCGTGACGGAATAGTCCGGTTCCAAGACTCTCTGCAGGGCCGCCGATATCTCCTCCTTCGTTGCGTCCTCTTCCAGGTCCTTGATCTCCAGATCAACTTCCTGGACTTTATTCTGGACCGTTGCTGATTCACCAAGAACTCCTTCGAATTGGTTTCGCAATTCCGGTCCTTTGGCTGAGCTCTCCTTATTCAGAACGATCAGCAGATCTCCCGTGTTCGTTCTGCGTACCTTTTGGACGCATTCACCTGCATCCTTGTGTGTGTGTGTATGTGTGTGTGTGTGTGCGCGCGTGCGTGCGTGCGTGCGTACGTGCGTGTGTGTGTGTGCGTGCGTGCGTGCGTGCGTGCGCGTGTGTGTGTGTGTGCGTGTGTGCGCAGCCGTTTGAGAAGGAGAAGTTGCGTTGGGTTGCTCATTGTTGCTCACGGCGGTGGCAGCGAGCAACAATGTATCTTTCGCGCCAACGTTCGGATAATTGAGCGTTCGGATAAACTAAGTCATCGTTCGGATAATTGAGGATTCGGATGATCGAGGTTCGGATAATCGAGATTCTACTGTATGTAAAAATATATAATAACTATTATTGCTCTTAACTATCACAGTCATTGCATTCTTCTTTTATTGAATACAATTGACCTGGAATGCTAGCGGCACGTTCATTTTCTGAGATCCAATCGGATTCAGATGCGCTGGCGTTAAGTGATATGCCAATTTTAAATTGGATTTAGCGAAGTTCTCGCATCGTAAAAGCGCTTCCCAGTGCGCTTTTTTGACCCCTCCATCTGGCATCTAGAAAGAAAAAAGTGATCATACAGATTGCGGGCTGAAGACACATTTTTGTGCTTTCATTGCAAGTGGGCTATTAGTTTTCGAATTTCTTACCTTAAAAAAAGAATTCTTGATCACCCCAGTTCGGAAACATTTCAGCAAATGCGGAAAATCTGAAATCATCCACAGCCGCTTCTTTTCGTTACAAGGATGTTCGCAACTGAATTTGGTGTCGTTGATGCCGAAAATGTTCCACACACCACGATTCCATTGTGCCCCGTCCGTTGTTACCGCGTCTACATGGAATCCGAAATTGGATAGTAGAACCACACACTCCAAAGTGAGCTTGTGGAGCACCGCACTCGTGACCGAATCCTTGCTGAGGAAACACGCCAAAGCTTGGACCCATTTGCCACGAAATGGTTGGTACATGAAAACGAGTGCGTGATCTGCTCTCGTATTTTTCGCGTTCTCTGGAGTATGCTTTCCGAGGTCAACGAAACCACCGAACTGCATCGTTTGTCGATCGAAAGAAATCCTTTCACTCAGCTTCATTTCGTCGACTAGAAGAACACCTGAAGATCAAATAGCTGAATTTTATTTTTGCTCTTATCATAAAAATATGTCATTTGTATTTGAAATCAAACGAACTCCTGAAACCGTGGATAATTGTACAATCCCGAGCGTGCACAATAAAGGACTGCGAGGGAAAAGGATTAAATTGAGGACAGACCTTGCTATAAACAACGGTTTCAGGAGCATAGTCAAATGTAAAAGGATCTTTGAAAATGGAACGAATGATTATGAAGAGCATAAAGCGGAAAAATGCTGTACACAACTATAAGAATAAATTGTACTACTGTCGATTCACAAAAATATCATAAATTAATCTTACCTCGTTATGAAGCATTGTCCATCCGTTCTACTTTTCTCTTCAAGCACTCGAAAATGGACTGGTGAAACCCATAGGTTGACGCGCTGATTTTTTGAATATATCTATTCAAAGTTTTTCGGGCGGGTAGCGGCAAAATTTCTCTGTCGCGAAGGTGCTTGTACAACGAGGCATTTTTAATTCGCATCAATAGACACTCATACGTCCATTGAGTCGTGTATCGACGCTTGTTGCCAGATTTAACCTTCGCGGCTTCGAAACAAGCTCGCATTGCCTGCTGTTGCGTTTCCGGAAGGCTGGCGATTTTTTCTTCAAGAGTATGCTCCTTTATTGCGCAACATTTTTTTTTGCAGCCGAGCAACATTTGCCGTAAAATTTGCAGCCTATTAAGAAATGAAATTTATATGGCATTAGATTTATGTCAATTCATAAAGCAAAACCAATTGAAAATGCAGAAATCAGCAAGTTTGCCAACCTTGTCAAGCAAAGAATACGTAAGATTTAAACTGTTCACATTACCTTTTTTTGCAAATGAATACATTTCCGTCGGGCTAATTCTGCAGCAACTTTAGAAGCTGCGTATTTTTCTTCCAGTTTTTTTTTGTTTCCGTCGTTGCAACAGCTTCTTCCGAAGTTGTTGACAGAGCAAGCACCTCGGGTTTCTCTGATTCCGCTTGTATTCTTCATCGGGTTCGAGAATACCTCCGCATCGACGATCAAACCTACATAAAAAAAGTAGATTCAACAGTTATTTCTGTACCGGAAAGTACGGTAAGAGTTTGTTCCGAAACGTAGGAATGCAGAAATGCAAAAATACCTTTCGCTTTCGATGCCTGTCCCGGTGCAAATGGTAAAATTTTTCGGCGTCTTCATGTATTCAATTACATCAGCAAGAGAGATAATAGTACCCAAGAGAATGACGGCACCGGTATTCAGATGAAGCTGGAAACACATATATTATTATTACGAAAATGTATACTATGAACGAGTACGGAATTTTCTATGGAGGCTGTGACATAAATACATTTAACGACATATCTGAAGAAAGGACGAGGTGTTGACGAACAGAAAAATCGCCGGCAGTGTAATTGGTGAAGAAAATATCAGATCCTTTCTGACACCAGGCCCAGCCTTCCGGTAAATACGCTGCACTTATTTCCTGCTGAATATCGACAACTGAAATTCCCCGGCTAACCTGTCGACCGTGCTGAGCGATCTCATTGTCGAAGATTGCTCCCTGCATAGGCTCGCATTCCATGACGTAATCGTCATTTAATATGACACCTTCGCTATTAACACTTCCTTCATGTTTTATACACTCGACAAGTGTTTTTGAAGTGGTCGTATACTCCGGTGCACAGAACATGTTCTAGAATATTAAGTTTGAGAGAAAAGAAAGCAAAGAAAATAAAAGCGAGAACAAATAAAATCCTGTGTGAATTGGAAATAAAGCTACATATTACAAAATTTCCGTAACCTTTTGACACAGTATACATTTAATAAATGTAACGCAATGAACGTGCATTCGGATTTATTTGCACATGCGGGCGCACGTGCACATATATATGCATACGCACACGTTCGCGCAAGGACACACAAAAGAATATCAATTCTTCGCACACAAGAATAGAAAACGGACCGTGCTTACCTTATGATGTTCCGTCAGGTGATTCTGGACTGCATCTTGACCCGATGATACAGCATCTCCTTGATTTAATAAAATGGCATCCGGACCCAATGGTACAGCATCTTCTTCCAGTAGCCAATAGATTCGCGGAATGGTGCTTATTGTACCATCGACTAATCGCAGCGTGTCGTTCTTCCGTATATGTTTTTCCAGAAAATGGAGCTCGCAAACAGACTGCTTGATTTCCAGACTGCATCCGAGACTTTTCTTCCAGGCGGTGAGCCTGTCTTTACACTACGTTGGAATTTTTTTACAAACAATTTTTTTACAAAATATATCAGTAGTGATATAAAAGGGCTTATATTTTAATTTCCATTCAGCTTATTTTATTTAAAAGTCAGTTGCTCGGCAGATTCAAAATCTTGAACCTCTTCATAGGCCAGCAAAATTGGCTATTTTCCAATTAGAAGACACGGTGCCGCACATTGCAGCACCCTGGGTAATTGTTAATGCAAATGATGGCACAACACGCAGCATGGACTCAGCTATTTGCTGTGTCCACAAGTCTGGCACAGCGCAGTAGATATTTGGAACATTCAGAGCAGCGCACCATGCCGCAGAGTACCATAGCGTGCTCTCATTGGAAAATACCCATTGAATAACAATAATTGCTATATTTAAGTCATGATGCTGCCACATGATATTTAAAACAATTTTTATTTACCTTAGGCACCGTGAACAGTGAAAGCTGCCGCAACCCTGACTTTTTCCGCTGAGTATAATCCTTATACCTCCCGGTACTGCAACCAGGGACGGAACAAATCCTTCCCATTCTAAGAAAAGAAAAAAATATATATATAGCCTTGATTGTCATGGATTGGAAATATGTTTCAGAAAAGGGTATTCAGTTGATTTATTTTTTTCACCGATGCAAATGAAAGTTTGAAAAAAATGCGCTATGCAAACAATATTACTCGTTATGTGGCTTGCAAATGCAACTGCACTGGAGAAAAAAAGGAACTTGTCAAAAAATTCGGTTGTAATTGCAAGAAAAATAACTTATAAATTATGCTCAATTTTATGCTTATTACTCCAGGGAGAATGGAGCGTAAAGGTTATGTTTCTCATTATCTGAGCTAAATGCAAGAAAAAAGAAACTGAAGGCTAACCCTAATGACGATTGATTGGGAGGAATATTGAAAATAATCCTACCTTGGGCTTTGAAGAAAACAATTTCGTGAAGATTTTCTGAATATTACAAACCACAATAATATTTAAAATGAGTCGCAAAGCGGAACACAAAGACACATCGAAATCAAATTCTTTTATTATTTGTGCGCATGCGTTAAGTTTGGACTATTTTTATTATTTGAGACGCTCTCGTCAGGAGAGCTGCTAGTGGCACAATATGGAACCATTGCAAGTCGGATTTTTCAAGACGCTGGAACTACGTATTGGCCTATGCTGTGTCCACTCCTTGTCTCTAGTCTCCCTGGCATGGACGCTGAGCACGTTCATGTGCGGCCAAGCCGAAACGAAGGCTACGAGGGAAAAAGCAATCTGAGCACGACTCGCGCGTGACGTCACCCGACGGCACGAACGAGGCTTTTAGATGATTTCAATGCTTATTTAGCTCTTGATTCTCTGCGTTATTAATGTATATAAAAAAACGTGTCGCACACTCTGATCGCTTATTTTTTTAGTTTATACGTAAATTTAAATATAATAATAAATCTAAATTACAACTTAATTATCTTCTAAAATATTATTTACGCTTTACTCACACCCGTCTTTAAGCCAAATAAATTATAATTCATAAAAGTAAGCGGAAATACATTTACATTCGTATTATTATATTAATTCTCATAGCTCTCATGTGAAACTCTCATGTGAAAAACACAAAAAAAAACTTCAAAACCTTAGATTTCAAAGAACCAATAACATACATCTTCACATTTTCAATCATGACGAATTTTTAAGAACAATATCATCACAAACACATCTGAACAAAAACAATATACATCACCTAAATTATCAAAACATAAATCAAACAACACAAAAACATCTTATACTAAACTCTTACTAATAGACAACAGGACACAAATAATAATCTTTCCACTGATCCTCTGAATAATATAAATTCGACAATCACATTAAATAAAACGAAAGAATGGCTTATAAATCTCTCCAACATTGATATTCCGCTACACATTTCCACATTCTTGTCTCTAGGTGAAAAGTTTTGTTTTCCTTACCTCAAACTCTTAAGGAGGGAGGTCTAGTTAGAATTTTCAAAAAATCGATTTTTTTCATTTTCTAAAAGTATAATATCTTACGAGTATTTTCCAACTAATTGAATGTAAATCAGACCATTATTCGCCGAAATACATAACTTTGAAGGACGCCGTGTTTGAGCCGAGGCCGAGAAGAAGTTGAAGTCTTTCAAACACGATTACACTGCGTTGCCGAAGCAAGTCTTCGATGCAATAAAACCTATTTACGAAAGTCTCACAAACGATGAATTGTTGCAAAGGTGCATTGGAGGTTTCACACAGAACAGCATCGAAAGTTTTAACCAAATCGTTTGGAAGATAATGCCGAAAACATTACCTGCCAGCTATACTACCGTCAGCATAGCCGCTTACATCGCTACCTGCACTTTTAACGAGGGTACATACGGTTTGCTAGCAGTCTTTGATGCCATGGGGATCAAGTTGGGACCACACGCCCACACGTTTGCCAAGGCCGAATATTGTATTCGAGTCGAGAAAGCTAACCGGCGATCCCTGGAAAACACTCGACAGGCGAGGGTAGCTCGGCGGCAACTGAAAATGGCTTCAGATGCAATTAAGGCGTTACCCCCGCTTGTAGCGCAAAAAAGGCCGTTTTCATGATTTTTTTAAAGAAAACTACAAAACTTTTTTAATCGATCAATATACCATCTTAAAGAACACATCTTGAAGAACTTTCAGTAATTTTTTTATTGAAAAATATTACATTGTTTAGTGGCAAATGGCCGTCAATGAAATAATGTTTTTATATACACGGTTTGCGGTGACCAACATTGCGGCGAAGTGGATCATCTGAAAAAAAAATGCGGATGGATTTAGTCAAATATAAGTATAAATTATTCTTTAATCGAAGGATTTTAAAAAATATTCATTTTTCACAAAATGGCGGACAGTCAAAGTTAATGGTTCGATTTTAACGGAAAAAAACGGCCGTTTTTTGGCTATAAAACGGCCATTTTTTCGAAAAAAAAATCGAACGATCAAAGACTACATTTTTATGTATTAAATAAGCCAAATGCTGCCACATGATATTTAAAACAATTTTTATTTACCTTAGGCACCGTGAACAGTGAAAGCTGCCGCAACCCTGACTTTTTCCGCTGAGTATAATCCTTATACCTCCCGGTACTGCAACCAGGGACGGAACAAATCCTTCCCATTCTAAGAAAAGAAAAAAATATATATATAGCCTTGATTGTCATGGATTGGAAATATGTTTCAGAAAAGGGTATTCAGTTGATTTATTTTTTTCACCGATGCAAATGAAAGTTTGAAAAAAATGCGCTATGCAAACAATATTACTCGTTATGTGGCTTGCAAATGCAACTGCACTGGAGAAAAAAAGGAACTTGTCAAAAAATTCGGTTGTAATTGCAAGAAAAATAACTTATAAATTATGCTCAATTTTATGCTTATTACTCCAGGGAGAATGGAGCGTAAAGGTTATGTTTCTCATTATCTGAGCTAAATGCAAGAAAAAAGAACACGTTTGCCAAGGCCGAATATTGTATTCGAGTCGAGAAAGCTAACCGGCGATCCCTGGAAAACACTCGACAGGCGAGGGTAGCTCGGCGGCAACTGAAAATGGCTTCAGATGCAATTAAGGCGTTACCCCCGCTTGTAGCGCAAAAAAGGCCGTTTTCATGATTTTTTTAAAGAAAACTACAAAACTTTTTTAATCGATCAATATACCATCTTAAAGAACACATCTTGAAGAACTTTCAGTAATTTTTTTATTGAAAAATATTACATTGTTTAGTGGCAAATGGCCGTCAATGAAATAATGTTTTTATATACACGGTTTGCGGTGACCAACATTGCGGCGAAGTGGATCATCTGAAAAAAAATGCGGATGGATTTAGTCAAATATAAGTATAAATTATTCTTTAATCGAAGGATTTTAAAAAATATTCATTTTTCACAAAATGGCGGACAGTCAAAGTTAATGGTTCGATTTTAACGGAAAAAAACGGCCGTTTTTTGGCTATAAAACGGCCATTTTTTTCGAAAAAAAAATCGAACGATCAAAGACTACATTTTTATGTATTAAATAAGCCTGCAAAATTTCAAGAAGATCGGTTCATTAGTGTTCGAGTAAGCTTGGTCACCGACTTCAGAAATGCCATTTTGAGAAAAACGCGTTTAAAGTTTCAATTTCAGTTTACACGAAGAAAATATTTTTTTTGTAAACTTACATAGAGTCATCTATTCCGGGCATGAAAAAAAAACTGCACTTCAAAAAAATGCAATAAAAAAAATCGATTTTTTCAAAATCGCAAGTGGGGGTAACCCCTTAATAAAGCGCAGGAAGGCAAACTACATGACCCAGGAATAGACGACTCTATGTAAGTTACAAAAAAAAAATTTATCTGCATGCAAATCGTACTCAAAACTTTAAACCCGTTTTTCTCAAAACCATGTTTTCGAAGTCGGTGATCAATGTAACTCGAGAACGGCTTTACCGATCGGGTTGAAATTTATATCACTTCTTCTATACATAGTTTTCCTCCGGATGAACGAAGGATTTTTTTTTTGGACAAGTATTTTCTTTTATAGTCAATTTTTGTAAGTGAAATTTTGGTCAAAACAATACTGTTGACTTTCAACGTCCGCCATTTTGTGAAAAATGGAAATTTTTCAAAATCCTTCGTTCAACCGGAGCATTATATCATTAACTAAAGATTCCCCCCTGTTTTGTTGGTTTCAGATAATCCGTCACAGCGTGAGAGTGATCACCGCAAAACCTGTTTTTTTTGCAGCGTCCTCGGCCATTGATACGTATCGGCTTATTTTGAAACATATTTCTTTAAAAAAATTATAATGTTTACATTTAATATATATCTTTTAAACGGAAGAACTTTTGTTGTAAATTATTTTATCGTTTGGTCGAAAAAAAATCGGAAAAAACGCCTTTTTTTAACGTTCCAACTAGACCTCACTCCTTAAACATAAAAACTCATATCCACAAATCAATCTCCGAACTTGAGTCCAAATTAGATTTTTTACTCGACAAATCTAGACAAATCGATATTAGAACCAGATTCACTAAAATCTTAAACAAAATAAATATTCCAACACCATTTTCCAACACTACTCAAATTATAAAACACATGTCCTCATTCTTAAAAAACAACCCTCAACTTTTAGTTACACGAGCTGACAAAGGAAATTCAACAGTCATTCTTAACAAATCAGATTACATTACAAAAACTCATAATTTACTCGCAGATTCCTCAACTTACAAATTAACAAATAGAAATCCCATCAACACTCTACAAAAAGGCATTAACAATATTCTCTCCAGATGGAAAACCCTAAAAATCATTGATGAAACAAAATACAAATACTTAAAAGCTGAAAATTGCAACTTATCTCGTCTTTATTGTCTGCCAAAAATTGATAAAAATAATTATCCACTTCGTCCAATAGTATCATCAATAAATAGTCCAACACATAAACTAGCTGAATTTATACAATCTAAACTTTCTAAATTAATCAATACGACTAATTCACACGTCAAAGATAGTTTCCACCTAAAACATTTACTTTCTAACATCTCAATTCCACTCAACTACAAATTGGTCTCGTTTGATATTGTTTCTCTCTATACCAACATCCCATTACAACTTGCTATTCAAAGCATTCAAAAAAGGGACCGGTGCGATGGTCTAGTGGTTAGCGTGCTCGCCACTAAGCCAGCGGACCGGGAGGTCGCGGGTTCGAATCCCAGTCGCGTACATTTCGTCGTGAAATGTTTTTCTTCGGCATTTCGCGGCGAAATAAGACTAGTTCCACGACTGGGGGGCGAACTCGATGACCGGCTGTATTGGTATAGGTTTTCCGCAGTTTCCCTATACCCATGACAGAAATGTCATGGTGAATATGATACAGAGGGGGAAGTCGGCTGCGGCCGCAAGAGGGGGGAACAGGGGAAAGATGGAGAAGAAAGGAAGTAAACAGTAGAGGAAATAACGGTCATAATGATGGGAAAGAATAGGTAACAAACGCGACAAGCGTGTACCTAAGAAAAAAAGCAATAAAAAAAAAGCTTTCAAAAAAGATAAAATCTATTTTCAAAATCACTTCCTTTAAACGAAATAATTAAAGCCATAGAATACATCATGTTCTCAACTTTCTTAACATTTCAAAATAAAATTTACCAACAAATCTCAGGGTTACCAATGGGCTCATCTCTGGCTCCCATACTATCTAACATCGCCATGATTGATCTTGAAACAAATTGTCGGAAAAATTAAAATTTTCGTTACCACTATATAAAAGATATGTTGATGATATTATTATTGCTCTACGAACAGACAAAATTGAATCCACCAAAAAGATTTTGAACTCATATAACTCATTATTACAATTTACATCAGAAAATGAAGTAGTTAAAAAAATCCCGTTTCTTGATATACTTTTAATCCATAAACAAAATTCAATTATCACAAATTGGTATAGGAAACCAACCTGGTCAGGCAGATTCATACATTTCTTTTCACACTACCCACTTTCCTAAAAAGGCCATAATTTACATGCTAGTTGACAGAGCAATAAAATTATCTCATCCTTCATTTCACAAAGAAAACCTCAAACTTGTTAGTAACACGATGACACAAAATTGCTATCCGATCTCTTTCACAGAAAAAATAATAAAACATCGGCTTTCTACAATCAACAATCAATAAAAGAATAAAAACAATTTTGATTCTTCCAGACTAATAAATGTTCCTTACACAAAAAACATCCATCATCAACTAATTCGTCTTTTCCAACAATATAACATAACATTAGTCACAAACAATAAACACAACATTTCATCGATTACTGGCTCCACCAAAGACAAAATAAATAACAACCAAAAATCCAACATAGTTTACAAAATCGATTGTAAGGATTGCAATGCCACCTACATCGGCCAAACCAAAAGATACCTTGAAACCAGAATAAACGAACATAAAAATAGCCTAAAACATACTACCACAATACACACAGCCTTAGCACAACATGCAATAGAACAAAAACATGACTTTCAAATCGACAATGTAAAAATTTTAAACAATGAAAATTGGCTCAAAAAAGACTAATCCTAGAAATGATGCAAATTAAGACACACTCCAACGCCATACATTTTAGAACTGACATACAAAAACTAAGCTCGATTTATAACTCTATTGTATAACTATTAAAATATTTTACAATATTTTACTTGACATAAGAATTTTAAAATTATTGACACGATAATTTAATTTTAAATACTCTTAACATGACGGACCAATTTTATTTCTCTTGACACGTCACTGCCTAAAGGATCTTTCTCCCCCGATTCGCAAAATAAAGACTCTAATAAGCTTCACGAAATTAAGACACCACTCAGTTTCTCTCGAACTCTCCGTGATCACACAGCTCAATATGTAATTGAGAAATGTAAATTTCGAGTTTTTGTTTATTTTAGAAGAAAATTTAAAAAATCTTAAACTCAATAGGTAATCATCGCAGTCGTTCTATACTTTATTGAAATTTCTTTTAAATCAATCACGTACATTAAATTTTCACAAACAAAACACAAAACTTTGTTATAATTGTTAATCTCTTACAGATGATAAAAATCGCTAAAAAACGATAAATTCTTCCATCTATTGGGTATACTCCAGCAAAACAGTATTTACTTCCATAAATACTGTCTTTTGAAATAACCTTCCAAATACAAGCAAAAGCTAGAAATATCAACAACATCGAGGTTAGTCGTTTCTCATATTTCATTTCTTTATAACTCCATAGTATAATAAACCACACTCTCACACATCACTCATTTCAAACACCGATGAATAAGAAGAATTAACGCAATACAGGAACTTATGCATATTAAATCAATATAGTTATAACCAAAACAGAATTAACATAACAGTTATACAAAACGACACAACAAGTTTATAACACAACCATAACATAAAACATTCGTGTATTCAATTCCTTCAAACTTGATTTGTAATCTTTGTGTATCAAAATTTATAGAGAAAAATATAATTTCTGAAGACGACCCGAACCAAAGGGTCGAAACGTAAGAAAGCATCATTTATTTCCATCGCTGATCTTGGAAAACCTCTATTGGCCGGACTGAAGCCGAATCTTCAACTAGCAACTTGTCATCAACACGGCCGCACACATCTTTGACTCATTAATTCTCATACTTTCATCAAGCGATAAAGCATTATCCCCAAAAACAAGCCAATCATCCATCCGGCCGCGAATTGTCAGTACCAGAAAGTGCACATATTCTACAAGCGATGAGATAGTCTCGTTGGTAGCGTTCCTGGCTTCGGTCCGCAGGGGCGCGCGATCGTTCCCAGCACTCAGTGCTTTTTTCTTAAATTATTATTACTATTAATTCTTATTTGATTATTTTTATTAGTTATCATTATTATTTTAATAAGTTATCTTATAGTGCCGAAAAATTCATCGCGCACTCCGACCGCTTATTTTATTAGTTTGTACGTTAATTTAAATGCAATAATAAATCTAAATTACAACTTAATTATCTTCTAAAAAATTGTTTGCCGTATGCCAAATAAATTGTAATTCATAAAAGTAAGCGGAAATATATTTATATTCGTATTATTATATTCATTCTCAAACTTTCATCAAGCGATAAAGTATTATCCTCAAAAACAAGTCAATCATCTATCCGGCCGCGAATCGTAAGTGCCAGAAAGTGGCATTTTTGTATGTTTTTACATTTACAGGTAATTTTCATTGTAATGGGGTGAATTGTTTATTTGTGAACACTGACCATTGACAGAACAAAAAAATTTAATCGTAAAACATCATGAGCAGTTTTCCTATTTTCAGAATAATGTTCTTTCAATGAGCGTGTTTCACGAATAAACAATTCGCCCCATACAAAAAGAAATCAATAATTTAAAAAAAAACAGAAAAGTACTGAGCGCGGGGAACGATCCGGCGCCCCTAAGCTAGGAACGCTACCAACGGGACCATCTTATCGCTTGTGTTAAAAATGCACTTGTAAGGGATGATACTTTATCGCTTGATGAAAGTATGAGAATGAATATAATAATACGAATATAAATATATATCCGCTTACTTTTATGAATTACAATTTATTTGGCATAGGGACGGGTGTGAATGAAGCGTAAACAATTTTCTAGAAGATAACGAAGTTGTAATTTAGATTTATTATTACATTTAAATTAACGTACAATCTAATAAAATAAGCGGTCGGAGTGCGCGATAAATTTTTCGACACTATAAGATAATTAATTAAAATAATAATGATAACTAATCAAATAAGAATTAATAGTGATCATAAATTAAAAAAAAATACTGAGCGCGGGGACGTTCCCGCGCCCCTGCAGACCGAAGTCAGGAACGCTACCAACGGGACCATCTCATCGCTTGTAGAATATGTGCACTTTCTGATACTGACGATTCGCGGCCGGATGGATGAATGTCTTGTTTTTGGGGATAATGCTTTATCGCTTGATGAAAGTATATGAGAATAAATATAATAATACGAATATAAATATATTTCCCCTTACTTTTATGAATTACAATTTATTTGGCATAGGAACGGATGTGAGTAAAGCCCAAACATTTTTTTAGAAGATGAATAAGTTGTAATTTAGATTTATTATTGCATTTAAATTAACGTACAAACTAATAAAATAAGCGGTTGGAGTGCGCGATAAATTTTTCAACACTAAAAGGTGACTAATTAAAATAATAATGATAACTAATAAAAATAATCAAATAAGAATTAATAGTAATAATAATTTAAAAAAAAGCACTGAGCGCGGGGAACGATCCCGCGCCTCTGCGGACCGAAGCCAGGAACGCTACCAACGAGACCATCTCATCGCTTGTAGAATATGTGCACTTTCTGGTACTGACGATTCGCCGCCGGATGGATGATTGGCTTGTTTTTGGGGATAATGCTTTATCGCTTGATGAAAGTATGAGAATTAATGAGTCAAAGATGTGTGCGGCCGTGTTGATGACAAGTTGCTAGTTGAAGATTCGGCTTCAGTCCGGTCAATAGAGGTTTTCCAAGGTCAGCGATGGAAATAAATGATGCTTTCTTACGTTTCGACCCTTTGGTGCGGGTCCTCTTCAGAAATTATATTTTTCTCTATAAATTTTGATACACAAATTTTACAAATCAAGTTTGAAGGAATTAAATACACGAATGTTTTATGTTATGATTGTGTTATAAAATTGTTGTGTCGTTTTGTATAACTGTTATGTTAATTCTGTTTTGGTTATATCTATATTGATTTGATATGCATAAGTTCTTGTATTGCGTTAATTCTTCTTATTCATCGGTGTTTGAAATGAGTGATGTGTGAGAGTGTGGTTTTATATGGAGTTATAAAGAAATGAAATATGAGAAACGACTAACCTCGATGTTGTTGATGTTTCTAGCTCTTGCGTGTATTTGGAAGGTTATTTCAAAAGACAGTATTTATGGAAGTAAATACTGTTTTGCTGGAGTATACTCAATAGATGGAAGAATTTATCGTTTTTTAGCGATTTTTATCATCTGTAAGGGATTAATAATTATAAGAAAGTTTTGTGTTTTATTTGTGAAAATTTAATGTACGTGATTGATTTAAAAGAAATTTTAATAAAGTATCAAATGACTGTGATGATTACCTATTGAGTTTAAGATTTTTTAAATTTTCTTCCAAAATAAACAAAAACTTAAAATTTACATTTCTTAGTTACATATTGAGGTGTGTGATCAGAGAGAGTGATTGAAGAGTTCGAGAGAAACTGAGTGGTGTCCTAATTTCGCGAAGCTTATTAGAGTCTTTATTTTGCGAATCGGGGGAGAAAGATCCTTTAGGCAGTGACGTGTCAAGAGAAATAAAATTGGTGCGTCATGTTAAGAGTATTTAAAATTCAATTATAGTGTCAATAATTTTAAAATCGTCATGTCAAGTAAAGTATTGTAAAATATTTTGATAGTTATACAATAGAGTTATAGATCGAGCTTAGTTTTTGTATGTCAGTTCTAAAATTTATGGCGTTGGAGTGTGCCTTAATTTGGATCATTTCTAGGATTAGTCTTTTTTGAGCCATTTTTCATTGTTAAAAATTTTTACATTGTCGAATTGAAAATCACGTTTTTGTTCTATTGCATGTTGTGCTAAGGCTGTGTGTATTGTGGTAGTATGTTTTAGGCTATTTTTATGTTCGTTTATTCTGGTTTCAAGGTATCTTTTGGTTTGGCCGATGTATGTGGCATTGCAATCCTTACAATCGATTTTGTAAACTATGTTGGATTTTTGGTTGTTATTTATTTTGTCTTTGGTGGAGCCAGTAATCGATGAAATGTTGTGTTTATTGTTTGTGACTAATGTTATGTTGTATTGTTGGAAAAGACGAATTAGTTGATGATGGATGTTTTTTGTGTGAGGAACATTTATTAGTCCGGAAGAATCAAAATTGTTGTTATTCTTTTTTTGATTGTTAATTGTGGAAAGCCGATGTTTTATTATTTTTTCTGTGAAAGAGATCGGATAGCAATTTTGTGTCATCGTGTTACTAACAAGTTTCAGGTTTTCTTTGTGAAATGAAGGATGAAATAACTTTATTGCTCTGTCAACTAGCATGTACATTATGGCTTTTTTGGGAAAGTGGGTGGTGTGAAAAGAAATTTATGGATCTGTCTGACCAGGTTGGTTTCCTATACCAATTTGTGATAATTGAATTTTGTTTATGGATTAAAAGTATATCAAGAAACGGGATTTTTTTATCTACTTCATTTTCTGATGTAAATTGTAATGATGAGTTATAAGAGTTCAAAATCTTTTTGGTGGATTCAATTTTGTCTGTTGGTAGAGCAATAATAATATCATCAACATCTCTTTTATATAGTGGTAACGAAAATTTTAATTTTTCCAGACAATTTGTTTCAAGATCAATCATAACGATGTTAGATAGTATTGGAGCCAGAGGTGAGCCCATTGGTAACCCTGAGATTTGTTGGTCAATTTTATTTTGAAATGTTAAGAAAGTTGAAATCTATGGCTTTAATTATTTCGTTTAAAGGAAATGTTTTTGAAAATAGATTTTATCTTTTTTGAAGGCTTTGAATAACAAGTTGTAATGGGATTTTGGTATAGAGAGAAACAACATCAAACGAGACCAATTTGTAGTTGAGTGGAATTGAGATGTTTGAAAGTGAATGTTTTTGGTGGAAACGTGTGAATTAGTCGTATTGATTAATTTAGAAAGTTTAGATTGTATAAATTCAGCTAATTTATGTGCTGGACTATTTATTGATGATACTATTGGACGAAGTGGATAATTATTTTTATCAATTTTTGGCAGACAATAAAGACGAGATAAGTTGCAATTTTCAGCTTTTAAGTATTTGTATTTTGTTTCATCAATGATTTTTAGGGTTTTCCATCTGGAGAGAATATTGTTAATGCCTTTTTGTAGAGTGTTGATGGGATTTCTATTTGTTAATTTGTAAGTTGAGGAATCTGCGAGTAAATTATGAGTTTTTGTAATGTAATCTGATTTGTTAAGAATGACTGTTGAATTTCCTTTGTCAGCTCGTGTAACTAAAAGTTGAGGGTTGTTTTTTAAGAATGAGGACGTGTGTGTTATAATTTGATTAGTGTTGGAAAATGATGTTGGAATATTTATTTTGTTTAAGATTTTAGTGAATCTGGTTCTAATTTCGATTTGTCTAGGTTTGTCGAGTAAAAAATCTAATTTGGACTCAAGTTCGGAGATTGATTTGTAGATATGAGTTTTTATGTTTAAGAGTTTGAGGGAAGGAAAACAAAACTTTTTACCTAGAGACAAAAATGTGGAAATGTGTAGCGGAATATCAATGTTGGAGAGATTTATAAGCCATTCTTTCGTTTTATTTAATGTGATTGTCGAATTTATATTATTCAGAGGATCAGTGGAAAGATTATTATTTGTGCCCTGTTGTTTATTAGTAAGAGTTTATTATAAGATGTTGTGATTTTGTGTTGTTTGATTTATGTTTTGATAATTTAGGTGATGTATATTGTTTTGGTTCAGATGTGTTTGTGATGATATTGTTCTTAAAAATTCGTCATGATTGAAAATGTATGTTCTTGGTTCGTTGAAATCTAAGGTTTTGAAGTTTTTTTGTGTTTTTCACATGAGAGTTTCATATGAGAGCTATGAGAATTAATATAATACGAATGTAAATGTATTTCCGCTTACTTTTATGAATTATAATTTATTTGGCATAAAGACGGGTGTGAGTAAAGTGTAAATAATATTTTAGAAGATAATTAAGTTGTAATTTAGATTTATTATTATATTTAAATTAACGTATAAACTAAAAAAATAAGCGATCAGAGTGCGCGATACGTTTTTTTTTGTATACATTATTAACGCAGAGAATCAAGAGCTAAATAAGCATTGAAATCATCTAAAAGCCTCGCTCGTGCCGTCGGGTGACATCACGCGCGAGTCGTGCTCAGATTGCTTTTTCTCTCGAAGCCTTCGTTTCAGCTTGGCCGCACATGAACGTACTCAGCGTCCATGTATTGGTGCAGCTGCCGAAAGCGTTGTCGGGAAACTTCGATGGCGCTCGGCTCTTTCCGAAGACGTCCGAGCGTCGCTCGCTCACAGACACGCGCTACTATGATTGTGTGAACTTTTGCGCGCGATCTGGCTGCACTGATTCTGGCACGATGTCCAATAATTCCATGCTAGGTCCAACGACAGTCTGTGGAAAATATTACCAAGTGTTTATAATAATGTGTTGATACTAAGTGTTTATGATCAACTGTTTATTTTAGTTTGTGTATTTGTAGGCATCTTAACGTTAACAAATCAAATCACAAATACTTGCCTGTCAATTCAAAGAGAAATATCCCTTCCTGTTTCTGAATACCTCATGTATATTGTGAAACCTCGTATGAAGCAATTGAATGTGTGTACAATCGATAGCACCATCGACGCCAGGGATTCCAATTGCTCCATTCCCATAACCGATCCTTCGAAACCGTCGTCGATTTTCTAAACATGCTTCTGCGTTATTTGGCATTTTTATCTGCTCTCGCAATAAACTTGCAAATAGTGTGCTGACTCGAAAAACGATTCTCGAAACTGTCGGCTGAGACACTGGTGTACTATCACCAAGAAGAAGCTGTTCATTAAATATTTACATTAATTATAATTTGAGTAATAATATCATGATAATGATCATAATAATGATCATAATTTGAGTAATAATATCATGATAATGATCATAAATGAAATATATTGAATAAATTCCAACTCACCTGAAAGCTTGCGGTGGCATAAAATCGGAGTGCCGGAAAATCGAGCAGCTGAAAGACTGGAGGAATAGGTAATCCTCGGTTACTTGGTTTGGCTAAACCGACTTCAATCAGGGGCAGTATTCCGAATTTGACAACATCTTTGCTAAATCGGTATCGCCTTTTGAATTCTTCGTCATTGTAGCACTCAAATGGGTTGTGACCATCACGCACATATGGCCTGGGAACGCGCACGTTGATCTCTATCACGAAATCGTCTATACCGTCAATGTTTATAATGTCAATATCGTTGGGAAAATCCATTATGGATCAAAATTCACCAAAACGATACAAAAACGTGCAAACAGAATAGTGCATTTTTCGCGAAATAATTCAAATAATCTTATAAATAATGTATTTATACACTGTCACTTCGAATACTATTTCTGCCGAAAAATAATTCACACTATCGCAAAGAACTGAAACCGCACTAATCAATTTGTATCAAGAATTTATTTTGGAGCCCGCTACTTTTTTTTTGTTGAGATCGTCTCAAGTCTTGTAAAACGTTGACTTAAAATACATCGTCTGCTTTGCTCAAATAGTGAGGTTATGTTGACATTTAAGACATCTCAGAATCGACCGTGAATCTTACGTAGTAAGCTCGCCTTAAGACGAGCTCAAGAATCGTCTGTGAATTAGTCCTACCTTCGGTAAGGTGGAGGCTTAAGTTTTACCTTAAGTGATGGGGTTCACCTCTTGCTCCGATACTATCCAACATCGTTATGATTGATTTAGAAAAAAATTGTTTAGAAAAATTAACCAATGGGTTCACCTCGTGCTCCGATACTATCCAACATCGTTACGATTGATTTAGAAAAAAATTGTTTAGAAAAATTAAAATTCTCACTGCCACTATACAAACGATATGTTGACGACATTATTATTGCTTTGCCAACTGACAAAATAGAATCCACAATCAATATTTTTAACTCATATAATTCAAAATTACAATTTACATCAGAAATAGAAGAAAATAATAAAATTCCTTTTCTTGATATACTCTTAATCCGCAATCAAAGTTCAATCATCACAAATTGGTACAGAAAACCTACTTGGTCTGGCAGATTTATAAACTTTTTCTCACACCACCCACTTTCCCAAAAAAAAGCTATAATTTACATGTTAGTTGACAGAGCAATAAAACTATCTCATCCGTCCTTTCACCATAAAAATCTTCAACTTATTAAGAACACAATGACAAAAAATTGCTATCCGATTTCTTTCACAGAAAAAACAATAAAACAAAGACTTGCTACAATCAACAATCAAAATAACAAAAATAAAAACGTTGACTCCTCTAGACTAATAAATCTGCCATACACAAAAAATATCCATCACCAACTAATTCGTCTTTTTAAACAATATAATATAACATTAGTCACAAACAACAAACACAATATCTTATCGATCACAGGCTCCACCAAAGACAAGATTGACAACAGCAAAAAATCTAACATAGTATACAAAATTGATTGTAATGATTGTAACTCCACATACATAGGCCAAACAAAACGATACCTTAAAAACAGAATCAATGAACACAAAAATAGCCTAAAACATACCAACACAATACACACAGCTCTAGCACAGCACGCAATAGAACAAAAACACGATTGCAAATTTGACGATGTTAAAATTTTAAACAATGAAAAATGGCTCAAAAAAAGATTGATCCTAGAAATGATACAAATCAAAGCGCATCCCAATGCCATCAATTTTAGAACTGACATAAAAAATCTTAGCTCAATATACAATTCAATAATATAATCATAACAATATTTTATCACCGTAACTACACACGTCAATTTTAAAACTTGTGACTAAATTTAAAAAACTCTTGACATAACATTTTAACCTCTTAACATGACACGGGCACCCCCAAACTCTTGACACAGCACTGACAAAGGATCATTCTCCCTCTCTCCAGAAACAATACATTTGCCACTTAGTCTTTCTCGAACTCTCTTGGACGTCACTACTCGACATGTAGAGCAGAGAAAATTTTTTCTAGTTTTCTTCTTTATGCTTGTGAGGATATATTTAGTTTATTTCAATAGGTAATTACCACTTTCACAGAACATCTCATTAATCAAGACAATAGATCAAAATAAAGATTCTTTTACCATACTAATTTTTCACAGATAATACAATCACCAAAAAACGATTATACCATCAATTGAAATATAAAAAGCGGTTCGAAATCAACCCTCCGAATCAACCTCACGAGACAGTATTTCATCATCAAACATACTGTCAACATCAACCATCTTCCAAGCACAAACCAAAAGAAAACTAGAAATATTGACAATATTCAGGTTCGTTATCTAACATAATTCTTATCTCTCTTACAATAACTTGTTATAAATAATCACTCACACAATATCAACATGATTAGAAACTAACACAAAATTTACACAAATCATTAAAACACATCTAAAACTTATTTATAACAATAAATACAATTATTATTTTATAATAAAAAAAAAATCTGTAATTTCTATTAATATAATTTGTATCGCGAAATTTGTAGAATAAATAAAGTTTCTGAAGAGGATCCGAACCAAGGATCGAAACGTAAACGAGTGAAAAAAACTCCTTCTTTCTTTCCACCACGACCTTGGAAATCTCACGGGCCGAATCGAAGCCGATTCCTCAACATCTCGTTTTACCTTAAGGTAACCTCAAGGCGGGTCTGTGAATCGAAATGCGATCTTAAGATCGCTTTAAGGCGGACTTACATTTAAGATTCGGCTGTGAATACGGCCCTATATATACAATGTAAGCTCTTGTTATTATCATAACAAGAGTATATTCTATCGACATTTACATAATGGATAACACAAATCCTTGTCCTCAGAGAATTCTGAGAATAATCAATCAGGCCCGGAAAAGGTGCCGGCCGACCCGGAGATTCTTGACATTCTTAGGATAGAGGTCGACAAGGACAAGGGCGAGGAAACATCGATCGATGAGGACCTCGTAAAGATTTGGCAGAAGCTGGTCAACAAGGGCTTGTCGAAGGAGGAAAAGGAGAAGCTATTGAAGGAATATAAGAGGCAATGACCCTTATCCTGATTATTATTTATCAATAATATCTGAGGGCCCTTCCTGGGGGCGTATTATTATTATCATAATGATACGCGCATATATATATATGTGTGTGTGTGTGTGTCAAATTAAAATAAAAAAAGAAAAAGAACATATATTTACATATACATAGAAAGCGTAACAGCAGGCTGGTTGCAGGATCCCGGCGTTGGAAGCCAAAAAGGTGAACCCAGAGATATTGGCCTCCCTCGTACCAAAGAGTGCAAAAAAAGGACTCGTATATGGCAGAGATCCAGAACCTTGCAGGAGCCTCGCTGATGGCTATCGGCACTGTTCTCACGTGGTCAATGCGTGCAGAGGAGTGCGACAAACTGGCGCTTGTGGAGATGATTAGTGACGTGGCAAGAATTAATCAAGAGACGCGGCAGCGTCTTTACGCCAAGTAAAAAAAAATTCGACGCCACTAACGTCACCATATTGCTATACACCATTCCATTTCCATGACCAGGAAGGCGAATATTTTTATCCCAGATCTAACGCCACAAGTGGCGGGGCTCATTAAGAGAGCGGAGATGGATGAGACGCTTTACGGTAGCGATCTCGGAGAGCGCATCACGGAGTCAAAGACCCTGACCCGGTTGAGCCAGCACGTCAAGCAGAAGCCGGCGGCGAACCCGGTAAAGAAGCCTTTTTTTATTCAAAGGCCCATCGCAGAGGAAGCCTCTCTCCGCTCACACGGGCCGTTACCAAAGCAGGGCACAATCAAGGTCATCTCCGCCCTACAAGAGCAAGCAGCAGCACTTCAACAAGCGGAGACACAGGAGCAGAGGAACCATCGCGCCGAGAGAGATAGGTGTAAGTAGAGAGACTATAGCAGGCAGACTTAGGCTGTTTGAATCCGAATGAAGAAAAATTACAAGCAACACGTTTGTGCTCAGTGTAATCAAAGGATACAAGATCCAATTTCAAGAGAGGCCCACCCAAAGGGGTCGCCCGATAGTCACTGTTCTCGTCGGGAAGGTGAGCCGCTACCAGTTAGCTATAGATGAGTTGATCGGAAAAGGGGCGATTGAAGTCTGTGAGCACGATAAGAACCAATTTTTGTCATCTTATTTCTTGGTCCCTAAGAAGGACGGAACTGATCGTTTTATCTTGAATCTAAAGGAGTTAAATATGCTTATTAGACCAGAGCACCTCAAATTAGAGGATTTGAGAACGGTCACGGGATTGATTTTTCCCGATTGTTTCATGGCATCAATCGACTTAGAGGATGCTTATTATTTGATCCCAATACACGAGAACAGCAGGAAATATCTGCGCTTCTCTTTCCAGGGTTCTATTTTTCAGTTTACCTGTTTACCTTTCGGCTTATGTATAGCCCCGTTTATTTTCACGAAGGTCTCGAGATCCCAGTAAAGGTTCTAAAAACTAAGGGAGTGTCCTTAGTTATTTATCTGGATGGTTTTACTATCATCAACAGGAGCAGACTGAGATGTTCTCAGAGGGTATCGCTTTCCTGCGAATTTCTAGTATCGCTTGGGTTCAAGATAAACATAGAGAAATGTTCCCTGACCCCTTCAACGCTATGCAGATTCCTGGGGTTTAACATCAACTCTCGAGTCTTCACAGTGGAGTTGCCTAGAGATAAGAGAGATCGTTTGCTCAATCTCGTACATTCCGGAAAAAATCGTCGCGTACAATACTAGAATTATCTCAGTTGATCGGGAAATTGATAAGTGCCTGCCCGGCTGTCGACTATTTGGTTGGCTGTACACGAAAGCGTGTGAGTCATTTAAGATAGCCAGCCTAATAATAACCCGAGTAAAAATGAATATATATAAATATATATAATTGTATATTAATTGATCATATATAATTGTATACGTTTATATATAAATATATAAAATTGTATCGGGCCAATTTTTGTATACAATTGTATATGATTAATTAATATACAATTATATATGTTTATATATATTCATTTTTACTCGGGTATAATATGGTAGATATTAAAATCACATGAACAAAATAATGAATTCTATAGTTAGTGCATGTTTTTATTGAAAAATTTTCCGATGTACAAAGTTTCATATATTCGACAAATATCTTAATACAAATATTACTTTGTAAGTAGTATAGTAATAATGACTACAAATATTTAAACTGTAATATTTAAACGTTTTTCCAATATCATATATGAAAGCTTTTTTACAAATTACACGTATATAAAATAAATAAAACATGTCAGATTTTCTTATAGTGA